>NQII01000491.1:857723-871394 GCA_002778355.1 Clitarchus hookeri | reverse complement strand
GTAAAACATCAAATCTTCGACATCGCTGCGGCCGGAAAAAGATCGTGAACGAACGGGACAAACGACGACTGACGAGAATCATTAAACGTGACAGACGTGCAACCCTTTCTCA
Source organism: Clitarchus hookeri (assembly GCA_002778355.1). Taxonomy (NCBI): domain Eukaryota; kingdom Metazoa; phylum Arthropoda; class Insecta; order Phasmatodea; family Phasmatidae; genus Clitarchus; species Clitarchus hookeri. The sequence goes on along the minus strand of NQII01000491.1, from coordinate 871,282 downwards.
AATTGGCGCAGATTTCAATGCCTCCTGCATACCTTCAGACATTACTCGAGTGCATGCCACGTCGTCTTGCGGTACTTCTGCGTGCTCGCGGGTGCCCTACACGATATTAGGCCGGTGTACCAGTTTTTTTGGCTCTTCAGTGTACATTATCAACATTCGCAATAATAGGTGTTTTACACGCTCCTCTGCGCGTTCATTGCGCTTGGGTGTAGGCTAATTTTACAAACAAAAAAAAAAGGCACCCGGTCACTCTGCGGCAATTGTTAAAGAAAATTTCAAATCAAACTAAATTTTCAAAACTCGTTACCGCATTCAACATTTTAAATATCGCCGAATGGTGTGCGTTAAATTTCTCTCATGCTGTGTGGGTTAAAAATTTCCGTTGTGTTTGGGACTTTCATCACTACTGTAACTGGTTTAGCAGAGACGCATTCCAGTATAGCTTGGGTCAGCATTTAAACTCTTGGCACTCCAGGAAACTGAATGGAGTAGTGCATGCGTTAATGCAACTTGAAGCCTTCAATGAATCTCAGATCTTGTGAGCCGACGTTAAAATATGTGTTTTATGTTTCAGCGTCACGAAATCTAACGGAACAAAAAGGTGAGATTCCAATTTTTTCACATTATACAATTGGCCTTTGACAGGTGTTTTATTGTTGTTACAGATCTCCGTTCGTGTACACGCTATTCAGACAGGCAGTCTACGATCATGCATAGTGCCCATAATATTGCAATAAATTATTCTTTTAGATGAAACTCAAAGGCATAAAGGAATCACTAGAACACATATGATACATGTTTCCGATATATTTTTTTTGCGACGCGCCTGCAAGATTCGGGTTGTCGGTTTTATACTGTTACAACTTGAATACGTGCAAACACAGCCACTGGCGTCCCTTTGGGTTTGCGAGTTTAAAGATCGCCAGAGTCCAAAGTCTTTGCATAACCAAGAGCCAAAAATCGCGCATTCTAAACATCACTGCACATTTTTTTTTTAATTTTAAATGTGTGTCCACGCTGTCTATTTTGACATTGCTTTCCTTTATTTTGATTAAAGACTAGAGCAACAGTATTCTCCTTTCTTTCTGTTGATACATGTATTATCATTAACATGTTGAAGAAGCGCAGAAAACATAAAAAAAAACATATATCTTGCCGACTTCCTACAACTAATCTCATTTTTCACGACTTGTCCTGAATCATGTAGCCGCAATCGAGTGGCTAAAATAGGCCAGACAAAAATCTGACGAGGAGTATCTCTCATTACCCTATAACGTCGAGAAAAAAATCTTTCTTATCAACTGGCTTTATTTAGATATCTTGCGTCCCAACATAATTCTGTGTTTACAATCACATGCTCGCCAACACCAGAAATTTTAAATGGCGCATGTGCTTTTTCTGCACCACACTTAATTTGTAATTCCAGTCCATAAACCCTCTGAACTTCAGAAAAAATTTAGTCGTTATTAGTACACACGTAATTAAGTTGTAAATGTCAGTGGTGTGGTTCGAAGTCATTAGTGTTTACGTTTCAATTACTTTTTATTTGTTCGGTGACCGTCTTTCCAGCATTATTGGATTCGTTATAACTTTCTATTAAACTAATGGACGTAATGACTTCATCAATCGCTACGAAATGTATCTGCTGTATAAATTTTTCAAACGTTTGTGGTAAAAAAAAAAAAGGTGATTTTTTTATGCAGTTTATCCTGGACGGCGTAATTCATTAAATTGCCTTTACTACAACATAACTTATAAATAACCGATTTATCAGTGTTTACTTTACGTAATTCATGGTACTTGCAGCGCACTGAATGAAAGTCCATTTATTTAATCAATGGGAGTTGCAAACAGCTGTATCACCAAAAAATGTACACCGTATGTTTTCTTTTGCAAAAGTTAATGATGAAAAAAAAAAATTCATTGAAATTCGTTTTTAACTAGCCGATCGTCATTATTGTTGTATCTTTCCTGCTATGGATTCAATGTCATTTTCTATTGAAAAAGGGTTTTAAATTATTGAATTGCAAAATACGAACTCTTTATACATTTAAAGGCTATATTTAATTACGCATAAGTATAAAAATTGACGAACTGTTCATTTTAAATTAGGACGTTATACTACAAAAATAGGGAACGTTAATAATTTGTGAACGTTCAACAAGAGTGCGTTTCACCATTAGCAAATTATTAATGTTCCAGTGACATTAACCGGGAATAAGTAGAACGGCTCAAATGCCTTTGCAAAAACTTAAAAACAATAAAAAAAGCACGCATTTATTGTAATGTTTTTTTTTAAGAATACAGTTTATTATTGTGTGCAAAATAAACGGGTAGAATTTATTTACTTGAAAATATTTTGTCAAAAATTTCATGTATTGAGAATTCTACTGTTTACGTGGAACTCTTATAGTCGTCTAAAACGAAATTACTTATGTTGAATAATTCGTATACTGTCACAAATTTTTTTTTTAATAAGGATATTTTTGGATGTATTAGAATTTTATTCAACATTTCCTAAAAAATATTAACTATAATTATCTGCATTAGTCTTACAGTTGGAACAGAAATTATATTTCATATTATTCTGTTTCGTTTTCGTTCCTGCGTTAGTGTTTTTTTTATTTCTGTGACACAAAACAATGAAATTAGTACAGAATTTAACTCAGCAAATATATTAATCCGAAATGTAATTTCAAAATGTCTGCATAATGAAAAATGTTTAATTAATAAAAATATTGTATCTTATTTCTTTTAAATAAATTCCCACAATGCAGTTTTTCTTGGTTCCAATTTCAGAACTCTCTCCCATAGGTTTAATACTATTGGTGCACGGCGATAATGTTCACAGCTATAAATCATGTTATATTCATGTGACATGATCACTGAAGTGTACAAATGCCACTTAGAGCCCAGACAGCGTGCAGGGAGGTCAGAATCTCAGTTCCAGGTACATCCATAAGAAATTCCTGTGGACTTGATACGTCCGTGCACGCTGCCGTAACGTCCATTACAGAACACGTGTTTTATGCCGCATTGAAATCAAACTGAAATCCAGTGTAAGTAAAAATATTGTTCAATGTATTGAGCTATTTTTATGAACGTATTTATTCAAAAGTAATTATTTTCACAAGCCTAAGATAAGCAATTTTTTTTTAACAAATTAGTACAAAATTTATTTTGAAATCAATTTAACGACTCCCTTTAGAAAATATGTTTTTTATAGTTCAAACCATTACTATAGTGCGTTTCGCTCTTAAATTGCAGTAAATAGTGCACGACGAACGCTGTTTACACATGGCTATCGATTATCAACAGACAAGAAGTTATGCTGTGTTGACAGAATAAGTTCATACGCACAAAATACGTAAAACACATCGTTAAATTGTATAGTTAATGTGTAAAAATAAAATTGTTTGATATGCTACCCACTGTAATCTAAGAGTGAGAGACTCACTAGCGATTAGCTCTCCAATTATAAAGAACAAACGTCATTTCATTTTTTACGCGTTGAAATCTGCAGTGGACAACATATTCTATATTCTCTGTAGTATAATTAAAAATAATACATTTTAAAAATTACAACATACTCGTCACACAACTTGAAAAGTAATGTGCAATGTTTCATTTAATTTAAAAAACAAAAATACAGCTTGCACAAACGGACATAACGAGGCAAGCTGCGCCTATTCGTTTCCTTTCGCTGCACTCAGTCCAACCGCGCAATTAGTGAAGTTTAATCACAGACATTCATTACTATTAGTATTTATTATATTGGTAAATATTAGTACATTATTATACAGTCTATTCGCGGTATCTCTTCACACTTTTTGAAACTAACCTTTAAAAAATCACCCCATGTATGACGTGTTTGGCTGTTTCTTACGCGCGTCACGTGTCACAAGCGTTTTATACTTTTGTTAACATAAATTAATTTTATTTTGGTTAAATTGGTCTTTTAACTTATATTTTGTATGTTTTCAATTATAATTATATAAATAAAAACAGGGAGAAAATTGGTTTGTTGGTAACGCCTACTAATAAACCGTTCTCATGGAAAACATTATTAAATTGAGTGCGCAACAAGTACGGTTCGTTGTCCTTTTAACGCAATTTATTACGCTTAGTTAAGCTTTGTTTGCATGAGGCGGAGGAATAATTTGAGTGTAGAACTTTAGCAGGGCTTCAGAAANCTTACGCTTAGTTAAGCTTTGTTTGCATGAGGCGGAGGAATAATTTGAGTGTAGAACTTTAGCAGGGCTTCAGAAAAGTTGCAAGTAACCATGAATGAACTACGAGTATATACGGTGATTATCTGCATGAGGATTTATCACGTTGCGCAAGGTAGCCAGGTTCTCAAGGATGCCAGTACGAAGAAAAATTCTGTAAAGTGAGGTGCACTCAATTTGAATAAGAAAACCACCGAAATGATGAATCTGGAATAACGGGCTTGCAAAGTTCCTATGAAAACTCGATAANCAATTTGAATAAGAAAACCACCGAAATGATGAATCTGGAATAACGGGCTTGCAAAGTTCCTATGAAAACTCGATAAAAACAAAGGAGATAACGCGATATTGATCGATAGGGAATGTGGGAGCACTCCTGCGGCACCCGCAGCCTATACGAAAGATCCACCACGTTTTCCGCATGAAAAAACGTCAGCTGACGTTGGGGCCGCGGTGGCGCACTGGGTAGACTACTCTCCACCCCACCTAGGCGGATCCTCGTGTGTGGGAATCGTGCCTGGCCTCCCGTNAACTTGAAAAGTAATGTGCAATGTTTCATTTAATTTAAAAAACAAAAATACAGCTTGCACAAACGGACATAACGAGACAAGCTGCGCCTATTGGTTTCCTATCGCTGCACTCAGTCCAACCGCGCAAGTAGTGCAGTCTAATCACAGACATTCATTACTATTAGTATTTATTATATTGGTATATACTAGTACATTATTATATGTACAGTCTATTCGCGGTATCTCTTCACACTTTTTGAATCTAACCATTAAAAAATCACCCCATGTACGACGTGTTTGGCTGTTTCTTACGTGTGTCGCATATCACAAGCATTTTATACTTTTGTAAACATAAATTAATTTAATTTTGGTTAAATTGGCCTTTTATTTTATATTTTGAAAATTTCAAATTATAATATTATAAATAAAAACAGGGAGAAAGTTGATTTGTTGGTAACGCCTACTAATAAACAGTTCTCATGGAAAACATTATTAAATGGAGTGCGCAACAAATACGGTTCGTTGTCTTTTTAACGCAATTTCTTACGCTTAGTTAAGCTTTGTTTGCATGAGGCGGAGGAATAATTTGAGTGTAGAACTTTAGCAGGGCTTCAGAAAAGTTGCAAGTAACCATGAATGAACTACGAGTATATACGGTGATTATCTGCATGAGGATTTATCACGTTGCGCAAGGTAGCCAGGTTCTCAAGGATGCCAGTACGAAGAAAAATTCTGTAAAGTGAGGTGCACTCAATTTGAATAAGAAAACCACCGAAATGATGAATCTGGAATAACGGGCTTGCAAAGTTCCTATGAAAACTCGATAAAAACAAAGGAGATAACGCGATATTGATCGATAGGGAATGTGGGAGCACTCCTGCGGCACCCGCAGCCTATACGAAAGATCCACCACGTTTTCCGCATGAAAAAACGTCAGCTGACGTTGGGGCCGCGATGGCGCACTGGGTAGACTACTCTCCACCCCACCTAGGCGGATCCTCGTGTGTGGGAATCGTGCCTGGCCTCCCGTTTTCCTCCCGCCCTAGCACGCCGGCTCTACTCCACGCTCACCTCACTTCACCCTCGTCGGTTCTCAAGACCTCGAAGTTAAGAGCCGCCCAAATCTCTCCACTCCACTTAAAGCTGACGTGGAATGACGTGTGCATCGGCCGTGGAGTGTGGAATGTCAGAACGCGGCTTGTGACGTAGCGAAGCTACCTTCGTCGCCTACTGCCATGTTGGGGTTCGCGAAGCACGGACAATGCGATTGCTTCAATCGCGCATCAACGCAATTTTCTTATGGGCCTTTTTTTGTTTAAAGCCCGGCTTAAGATCTGCTTTTTTTTTTAAATGTATTTTGCATCCTGACAACATATGTAAAAATTTACATTTTCATGAGCCTGCTGTCATCATTCATGCACCAGTCAAGTGGAAGCGTGAAATGATTAGGATCATAAAAATGTGGTACAGATATACGGATTAGTACTTTATGATGTATAAAACGAACACACCACCTTGATTTGTCATAACTTTAAAAACCNCTTTATGATGTATAAAACGAACACACCACCTTGATTTGTCATAACTTTAAAAACCTCACTCATTTTAAAAGTGACAAGACTTAGAACTATTTTGCATAATGCGCTACCAATGTAACAGGAAGCCTGTATGCCCGGGTGCACTGAAAATAAAATAAATACCTGCACTCTTTATAAACAAGTATTTGGAGACAAGTTTCTAAATAATTCTTCGTAACTCTACAGCTGAAATATTCTATATTTAAACACATTACTTTAGAAAAACCCCAATATTCTTCATGTAAACGAATATTCGTAATTTACTTGTTAGTTAAAATTCAACATCAGATTTATACATTCCACACTATGGTTTTGTAAATTCACTCTAATTTATTTGAAGTGTTACAAAAATATTTTTGGCAACTTATTCCCAAAGAATTCCTTGTACAAATACGAAGGGAGGGAGGGGGGAGAAAGAGTATGTACCGTAGCATGGGCTCAGTTAACGGGCAGTATATATTTTCATGCGTTAATGTCAAATGTGCTCAGTTTACCGCGAACAGCCGATACAATTACAGTAGCGGTAGTTTTTTAAGGGGTCATAATTTCACTATACACTATTCGGTGTTACTTCCAACTTTTCTGAAGCCCTGCTAGAATTCTACTTCTAGGATATTCCTCCGTCTCATGCAAACAAAGCTTAACCTAGTATAGAACATTTTACGAAAGGCACAACGCAATGTATTCGTGCGCACTTACAATAATAATATTTTGCACAAGGACTATTTCTTACTAGGCATTACCAACACACTCATATTCTCCTAAGTTTTAATAATATTAATTATAAATAAATACAATAATTTATAGATAAAATATAAATGAAATTCCAATTTAATTTAAAAAAAACAACGTACTTTGAATGTTAACACACGTATAAAACGCTTGTGATACGTAACGTACTTAGAAAATAACCAAACACGTTGTACATGGGGTGGTTTTTCAAATGTTTGATTCAAAACGTATGAAGAAACCGCGAAAAGAGAGAGAGAGAGGCAGGGCGACATATATTTCCGCCAGCAAGCCACGTCGCGAGTGCGAACATAACTGATCGTTTTGCGCGGCGAGAAGTCCACCGTACCGCCATTACCACTCCATCACGACCAGTCACGTCGACGGCTGACGTCACCCGGACATTATCCCGCATGCAAATTAGGGCGACATGTCGCCGGGACCATCAAGCCCTCTGGGGATGCTTGCGGGAGGGGGGGATGGGGGATCTCCGGTGCGTGCTGTTGATCTGCCAGCGAGGGATGGTACCAGAGTGCCGTTATTAGTGAGACAAGGCGAAATTGCCGAGGAGCCTGCTAAAGTCCACTCACGGTTACTTCCAGGTTACCAGCCCTGTTAAAGTTCTACTTCCAGGACATTCCTCCGTCTCATGCAAAAATAAAAGGCTTGGAAAAATTAGAGGCCGCGGTGGCTGAGCGGTTAGGCTGCTCGCCTCTAATCGAGGCGACCCGGGTTCAGTCCCCGGCCGGGTCACTTCCGGATTTCCACAAGTGGGAATCGTGCCGGACGATGCCGCTGGTTTACGGGTTTTCTCGGGGATTTCCCGTTTCCCCCACCCTTGCATTCCAACTTTGCTCCACTCTCGCCTCATTTCACTCTCATCGGCTCTGAAGACCTCGATGTTAAGAGCAGCCCAAGTGTCTCAACTCAAGCTTAGAAAATTACACCAGAGGGCCAACGCACCACATTCGTGGGTACTCAGTGTAATAATATTTTCCAAGAGAGCTATTTATTACCAGGCGTTACCAACACACATATGTTCTCTCTGTNGGTACTCAGTGTAATAATATTTTCCAAGAGAGCTATTTATTACCAGGCGTTACCAACACACATATGTTCTCTCTGTCTTTATGCATATTAGCTATGAATTAATTACTATAATCTATATACTCAATTTATTCAATTTAACCAAAAATGGGGTAATTTTATGTTGACACAAGTACAAAACGCTTGTAATACACGACATATTTAGGAAGCAACCAAACACGTNGGCGTTACCAACACACATATGTTCTCTCTGTATTTATGCATATTAGCTATGAATTAATTACTATAATCTATATACTAAATTTATTCAATTTAACCAAAAATGGGGTAATTTTATGTTGACACAAGTACAAAACGCTTGTAATACACGACATATTTAGGAAGCAACCAAACACGACATACATGAGGTGTTTTTCAAAGGTTTTATTCGGAAAATGTGAATAAACCACGAACATACTATACTCTCACGGCAAATAAAGTTGGTGAAATAAATATGGACAGTTCTGACGTCAAAGAAACTTCACTATCGCCGACATGTTTGTCTAGAAAAGTTGAATGGCTGTAGTTTCAATCAAACATTTTGGAATTTAGGTGGGTTCTAAAATATATTTGATGTTTGACGGGCTAAGAGAATCAGAATAGTGCAAGACAAAAATGGCAGTTTCCAACATCACGAAACTTTAAAATGGCGTTTTCAAGTCAGTCGGTACCATGCTGTGTGAGCAAGTGTCAGTCAGTCGCTCATAATGTCAGACGCAGTGAACTTTATCGGTGAAATTGAAAAACAGCTGATCAAAACTACGCACTGACGTACGGCTGTGAGAAATTAATTCCTACGGATATTTCCGGTGATCGCCGAATTTTAAATGAAATAAACCAGTACTAATGCCTGGTCAATAATATTGGATGTCATGTCATGTAATGTCATATCATGTCATGTCATGTCATGCAACCACCAATGACGATGCCATCTTCAAAATTAAACGAAGTACAGAAAAGTNATATTTGATGTTTGACGGGCTAAGAGAATCAGAATAGTGCAAGACAAAAATGGCAGTTTCCAACATCACGAAACTTTGTAATGGCGTTTTCAAGTCAGTCGGTACCATGCTGTGTGAGCAAGTGTCAGTCAGTCGCTCATAATGTCAGACGCAGTGAACTTTATCGGTGAAATTGAAAAACAGCTGATCAAAACTACGCACTGACGTACGGCTGTGAGAAATTAATTCCTACGGATATTTCCGGTGATCGCCGAATTTTAAATGAAATAAACCAGTACTAATGCCTGGTCAATAATATTGGATGTCATGTCATGTAATGTCATATCATGTCATATCATGTCATGTCATGTGATGTGATGTCATGTCATGTAATGTCATGCAACCACTAATGACGATGCCATCTTCAAAATTAAACGAAGTACAGAAAAGTCATATCTGTAAAGGCTGTTAAAATTAAAACAAGCACTTTTTAAAGTCCTGCTTATTTTCTACTTTAAGCCCGTTGCGTATCCTTCCGCCGTGTCTCAATGTAAACACTGCAATTTAGCGTATGTTTAATCGGCTGTTCAGAAGTCCGCTGTATTTATTTACGTAAAAATGCAAAAATTTATTATCAATTTTAGTGTACTCCGTAAACACATACACGTTTATTTCAGAAAATAGTATCTCTTTCTAAACATTGATGTTTATGATTTTTACTATTTAGAAATAAATTGTTTAATCTTCGGAAGTCCTTATTTTTGTTTGCGCTATCTTGATAATCTCAGAATAGTAGAACATTTTTTTCATTTCCTCTCGTTATTATACTAACCCGACGCTATTTAGAAAATGCCTCGTTAAATACGTGCAAGGTTCAAATTTTCGCCCGTCGTTAAGTATCATAGGAGTGAAACCCACCGCAATAATAGGTAGTATTTATTCCACCATGCGGTAAACAATATGTGTTAAACCGTCGTTGAATTATATGAGAATTATTTAAAAAAATGTCATTAACGGTCAGATCTAAGGCAAACGGCGTGCTTAAACGCTTTTACATGACGTGTTATTTTACTTCAGTAGAATATCGCAAGATAATATTCCCCCACTGTATGCACTACAATCGTGATAATATCTGTAGGCGTAGAAAATTCGTACTGATAACAGTGTGTGACTTACGGCACATAACTCCCAAATTAATAATTATATACACACGCTAAGTGTGAGTAAATGGTCGGTTTTTCTATGATAATGTCACGAATGCCGAAAATAGTTTTCATTAAACATCAGTGGCTAAACCAAATTGATCCAAATTTTTACAGCACACTTCCAAGGTGATTGATACCTATCACTAAATGTAAGTTTCATGAAAATCTGTCAAGATGCATTTCGTTTTTACAAGATCTAACAAGAAAATCCGTTTTTGCTTATAAAATTAGAATGGCTACAGCGACGTGAACGCATATTGCCACAATANAGATCTAACAAGAAAATCCGTTTTTGCTTATAAAATTAGAATGGCTACAGCGACGTGAACGCATATTGCCACAATACTAACGAAACAATACCTAACCGATTTCAGTGTATTTCACGAAATAGCATTCAACGCATTTAATGCAGAATCNATGCACTACAATCGTGATAATATCTGTAGGCGTAGAAAATTCGTACTGATAACAGTGTGTGACTTACGGCACATAAGTCCCAAATTAATAATTATATACACACGCTAAGTGTGAGTAAATGGTCGGTTTTTCTATGATAATGTCACGAATGCCGAAAATAGTTTTCATTAAACACCAGTGGCTAAACCAAATTGATCCAAATTTTTACAGCACACTTCCAAGGTGATTGATACGTATCACTAAATGTAAGTTTCATGAAAATCTGTCAAGATGCATGTTTTTACATGATCTAACAAGAAAATCCGTTTTTGCTTATAAAATTAGAATGGCTACAGCGACGTGAACGCATATTGCCATAATACTAACGAAACAATACCTAACCGATTTCAGTGTATTTCACGAAATAGCATTCAACGCATTTAATGCAGAATCCAATTTTCATGACCTAGATTGAGGTTAATCGTGACAGGTAGGAATTCTCACTGTTTATGTTGGCTTGGACACATTGAAAGGTTTAACAAAACGCCAAGGAACTGTGTCAACGTGTTAAAAGTAGAGGAGGAATGTTCCAGGTGTAATGTGAAGCGATTTCGTAGCGTTATTTAGCAAAGCTAATGAAATTCGTACCGAGATATCGATTCGTGAACATTTCTCGACGGTCACATGTAATAACACATTTCCACTGAAGAACAACTAAACAATATCGCAAAAATAATTAAATTCACTCGACCAAAAGTTTCTTCAGGTTTCAAATTAGCATAACCAATTGTAATTACATGTCGACACACAGGCCAGGTCGGCATGATACATGAAATGTTGAAGACACCGCACGGCTGGAAACAATGTATACATACAGCTAAGAGCAATTCATTGACAACAGATATGTAAGCCTAAACGTTAATTTTTTTATAAAAATAAATTACTTTATATTTGGGGTTACAAACTGCCACACAAATCACGTTGTTCAAGGAACTTACGAAAACTAATCACGGAACGGGACAGACAATGTGACACATAATGTAACGGAATTCAGAGCACGTAAACACATAAAAAAAACTTAAAAATAATTAATAGCAATTTACCCGGTAACTTGAAACAACGAGTCAGTCAATCTATGTTCAGANTAAAAAAAACTTAAAAATAATTAATAGCAATTTACCCGGTAACTTGAAACAACGAGTCAGTCAATCTATGTTCAGAATTACATATAAATACATGTGTGATATTATTACACCATTTTTTATTCTTATGTGCATAAAAAAAGGAAAGTGATCAATTTCACGTGCCGTTAATGTTCAGTAAGGCGTTGGGACCTGGAAGTACTTCTAATTCGCTGGCAATGTTTCTGTGATTATTGCGTTAATTACTCACGTTAAAATGCATGCAGTTACGGGACAATGAATATTTTCAAAGGTTGATATAAAGAGTGTCCGAGGCACCCCATGTACAGTACTTCTAATGGTGTTCTGCACGTCGCGTTTCAACTGCAATTTTTTGTCCGCTCGTCTATCCTACGAATTGTTTAATATTTATCTGCGTAATTTTGATTGTGAATTAACTGCTTGTTGTGAAAAGTCAGGAAGATATTTTTATTTAATCAGTTATGTTCCTGCCTTTTCGCAAGCAGGAAATAACACACAGTGAAAAGAAGATACAAAAGTATTAAAGAGCTAGTAAATTGAAAATTTTCTATAACCAGGCATTTTCAATAATACCTCAAATTAAACCCTAATATTCTTTAACTGGCGGGTTTTAACTAACAGGGTAATTGGCAGCCGAAACTGTTAGGTAACTAAAGTAGTTTATATGATTTGTCGGTATAGTTACTTGGTGGATTTTATTGTTGATTACTATGCCCGAGTTTTTCTTGGGTTGTACATGGATAGTATGTTGTGTGATATGGTGCCTAGAAAATGTGTATACACAAATTTAGTCGCTTTATTTTATTTTCTAATTCTTATTTTAACTTCTCGCGATAATTTTTTCTTATTTATCAAACATGAAGCTGCCGTAAAACTTTTCATTGGCTATTATTTTGAAGATTACAAAATCTACCATTTTTATTAAAAAAACTCTATATCATCCAGTTTATTTCTTCATTAACTGTGAGATCGTTAGTAGATAACACAGAAACTTAATTAAAATTCTCTTTAATTAAGTTAATATTAATGTAACTTTCTGTATTCTGAATTTTGGATAGCTGTCGTGGAGTTAATGTGCAAACCGGCCAATTGCCAAGTTCTCAAAAGTAAGTCAAATGCAAATAACGTTACAATTTCACTTGTCAGCGCCGCGGTTATGCAGTGGCTAGACTATTCGCCAGCCACCCAGGCGAACCGGGTTCGATTACCGGTAGGGTTGCCCCATATTTTTGCGTGTGGGAATCGTTCCGGACGATACTGCGCAAGATCAACAATAGTACTGCCACATATCCAGCACGGTTCTAAGGAAGTAATCATAGGGAGAGGTAGGAAAAAGGGTCCAGGCTACTTCTGAGATACTAACGGATAGACACTCCATTCCAGATCGCTGGTTCACACGGCAGCCTATCGCCGTGCGACCTGCCCAGTATTATTGTAGTCTTTCATCTTAGGAACTATTGGTCGTAAGTAGGAGAGACAAGTAAAATGACTGAGTGAAGATATTTGGACGGCTCTTAACATCCAGAATTGAGAGCCGATGACGGTGACGCGAGATGAGTATGGAGCAGCGCCAGAATGCAGGGACGGAGGATACGGGAGTTCCCCGATAAAAAACCCGCCGACCAGCGGCATCGTCCGGTACGATTTCCATTTGGCGAAAATCCGGGAGTGGCCCGGCCGGGGATTGAACACGGTTCGCCTTGGCGAGAGGCGAGCAGTCTAAC
>NQII01000491.1:847153-857153 GCA_002778355.1 Clitarchus hookeri | reverse complement strand
CCGCCTCGTTCTCGCACTCGCACAATCCACGCACCAGTACAACTATCCCCGCAGCACGCACCCAAACTGCCGCCTCGTTCTCGCACTCGCACAATCCACGCACCAGTACAACTATCCCCGCAGCTTTCAAAAAAATACCTCCCTGGTTGTCACACGGGTCTCGTTACAAAGTCCATTGACGATTAATTCCAACAAGTCTAGAAAATAACACAAATGGAACATCGCACGCCATTCGTGCGTACTCGGTCGAATAATATTTCGCATAAGAACTATTTCGTATTAGGAATTCATATTATTTATAAACGGAATATTCTAATTTCCACATAGAATTTAAGTAAAAAGTTTAATTTAACCAATAAATATGATACTTTATTGTTAACACATATATATAAAGGGCTTGTGATAAGTTACATGTTTCGGAAACAACCAAACACGTCACATTTGGTGTGATATTTAAAAAGGTTCGATTAAAAAAGTGTGAAGAAACCTATAGGCAGCTGTGCCTATAGTTGTGTGTACAGAAATATGTTTGTCATGTTTACGTTATTTTATACTGAAGGGAAACACATACCATCCCATTTTAATTTAGGCAAGTTGAAATCGTAAAAAGACTCAATTCATCTAGAATTTAATATTTAATTTGTGAAACACTTATTCGCTTGTTAGGGTGGGATTCTATGCTGTGGGGGGTGTGTCTTGATAAAACTGATGCATTATTAAATGCGTTTGAGGAATAAATTATGTTGATATTCGGTTGTTTGGCGCGTGCGCAGTAAATTATTGTTTTCAACACACTTCGGGCATGATTATAACGGTCGACCGCAAAAAACCTTTCCGTATTTTACACACTTAGGATGAGTTGTTGTTGACTTAATACTTTCACGAACATATACGTGAAATATTGTTTGTTTGATATTTACTATAGCAATTTCATATTTCAGTGAAGGAATGAAATTCAAAAAGAGACTTAATCAATATTATTTCAATTTTATTAAAACTATTTAAATAACCATTAAAAGAAAACACCTAGTAATACTTCCGAATTATCATATATCAAATTGCCTGAATACAGTCAAACAATTCCAGTAGAAAATTTCCCATATGTTCACGTTACCCACGAAATTATGTATTGTTGTCTTTTTCATCATTATTTACTTTTATTGAAACTTATTTTTTCGATTGTTGGGAATAACACAAGAACACTGAATAGGTTCCTGTAATTAATGCATAATAAATCAAGGAAAAAAATTATTTTTAATTTTTAAAACATATCAAACTTAATTTAAATAAAGTGCCAGTGATCTCCTACTATTATCAATGCTTATTTGGAAAATGTTTCAAACAATCCTACATGGCACGTACGAGAAACATGATTGTACAATTCGGTGGTTAAAAGCAGATTGCTGTGAGGAATTACAGGGCGAAGTGAACAGTTAAATACTATCCAGATTTTTCCAAGTTCCTTGTAAATGAGCTTCTCTTTTATGGCCAGAAATGGCTTGCTGGCGAAACTCTGTGCGCTGCGATTTAGGAGCTCGTTTGGAGAAAAGGTTCCCACAGTCAACGACCTAAGTTAAAACATAGATCTCAATGAAGTTACGTTATTATAATTTTGTAATAAAAAGTACGCAGAATATTTTAAGAATATATAAATATTATTTAAATCTACGTGTCTTATAAATAATCGTGTTTTACGGTAGAATAAAGGACCACTTTTTAAATATACTATGCATATAAAGTAATATTTGAACTCGTAAATACGCATATATGATTTACTACTAAATTTTATTCGAATTAAAATTAACGTATAAATGTAAAACTGTTCTTAGCATGATATCCTCTACGCATGTGAGGAATAAAATAAATGAACACAAAATGTAATGAAAATAAGTCTTGCAAGCTTGTGGAAGACAGAACAGATCAAATCAGCTCACTTACAATATGCCACGCTGATCAAAGTGCCGCCGTATACCAGCAATCGGGAAAATATTATTGAAGATCTTTACTAACACCTTCCTCAGGTTGCAGACAACCTGCATTGTAAAAATGTATGTACTTGTTACAATTTTTTTTAAAACAAACTTTCACATATTTTCTTGTAACTGTACTGCTGAAATATTGCATATTTACAACATGTTTACAACAAGTCTACAACACTTGCTTNTGCATTGAAGACAACCTGCATTGTAAAAATGTATGTACTTGTTACAATTTTTTTTAAAACAAACTTTCACATATTTTCTTGTAANTAACACCTTCCTCAGGTTGCAGACAACCTGCATTGTAAAAATGTATGTACTTGTTACAATTTTTTTTAAAACAAACTTTCACATATTTTCTTGTAACTGTACTGCTGAAATATTGCATATTTACAACATGTTTACAACAAGTCTACAACACTTGCTTGTCAAAATTCAACATTGATTTTACACATTCCACGCTAAGAGTTTTGTGAAATTTACTATGATTTATTTGTAACGTTACAAAAATATCTTCAGCAACTAGTTTCGAAAATAAAATGCCTTGTACAAGTACAAAAAAAATATAGAGTATATGAAACAGTTACGACCTTGGTGTTTTTTATTAATGTTTCAGGCATATTCAGCTGAGAGACCCAACTGAACCTGGCACGTGCTTCATCCACGGCATGTCATAAAACTTGGTCGCCTTTGCGGTCAATACGTGGTTGAGAACTCGCGCTACCAAAAGGTCCCGTCACCTTTAAAGTAACCTACATTAGATAGTATTAAAGGTTCGGGCACCTATTGTGAGAAACATTTATCCGCATACCCACCTCTGGGTTCACAAGTTCACAGTGGTATAAATACAAGATGCAAATGTGGAAAATCTAATGACTGAAGTCGTTTCGAACTATCATAAAAAAACACTTGAACGTATGTTTACAGCTCAGTGATGATTTTTGAAACTTTTGACGCAGCAGGGTTGCCCGAGATTTCGTTAATAGGAAATCAAACCAATTTATAACACCGATATAAAATAAAGTGCTTCTTGACGCCTGAAGAGTACGCAACCACTGTGTGGCTAAATGACATCGTTGCCTATACAACAGGCGCGCTGGCCACATAATCTCACTGTTGTCACGACACAGTTACAGGAAAAAAATATTGCAGCTTCCTTGAATAACATTCAAGAATATGTTCTTCAATTGCATCACTGCAATCAAAAACGTATAGGTACATTAAATGCAGCAGCTGTAAAAAAAACTACTGCAGACTTTACCAAAATGATCACAGTGGAGTTGAGTTGCATTTGAAACGTCTGTAAATTATAACACTATGAAAAATTTCGCTACAATTTTACGATAGGACCAATCAATTGAAAAATCACAATTTTCACACTCAAGAGTCAGATTTCTTTGAGAAAATCGCAGTCAAATTATATTCATTTACACAATTAAAATATGAGAGACAACAGTAACCTTAAATAAAATTATGCTCAAAACGAAGAATAAATCTACTTCAGAGGAGCCTACAGTTGTTTTAGAATTCTCATCAGAAAAAAATAAACCTACATAGTGGCTGCTTACTTACCAGCTTCCCGCCATGTCAAATCTAAAGGTACTTTTACATGGTCACCAATTTTTTGATATAAAAATTTTTACTTTGACGTATTGATATCATAAATGGTTTACTGTGCCTTTTAACAAAATAATTCGATAAAAACATTGCGTTAAAGAAAATCAACGCGTATTTTGACGAAACAAAAAAAACAATAATTACACGCTTTGAAGATAATATTGCTTCAAAACATAACGTATTATTATTGAAATGCTACCATCATACGACCAACGGGAGCATATATGATATAGCTAATAAGTAGGGACACCCGAATTTCGCGAAACGATTTCTGCGTATGTTAGATTTCAATACTCTACGGATATATTTGCAGTTTTCATTTGCTTATTGGTTCCGTGTTTTTGTGAGAAAACATTTTCCTATTGGGCTGGCCAATCAAAATTCGGTTACTCTTGTAGTGTGCGTCTGTGATTCGCAAGCAGACACCTAAGAGTCATAAAACGTAAATAACCGAATCATGAAAGTGGATCCAGCTAAAGTGTTTTGAAATACAACTGGTGATGTGAACTTTTCGCGGAATTCGGATGTCGCTATTAATATGTACGCTTGCTAAAGAGTAAATGTGTGAGTGAATAGTGAAGAGATTTGGGCGGTTCTTAACATCGAGGTATTGAGAGCTGATGAGAGTGAAGTGAGGTGAGCATAGAGTAGCGCCGGAATGAAGGGGCGGGGGACACGGAATATCCCCGAGAAAACCCGTCGACCAGCAGCATCGTCCGTCACAATTCCCACTTGCGAAAATCCTGAGTGAACCCGGCTCGCCATCGTGGGAGGCGAGCAGTCTAACCGCTCAGCCACCGTGACCCCTTACGCTTGCTAAAGTAAATATTGTTAATTATAGTAAATGGCAGGAAACGTCGGTAGAAACGCCATCAGGAATACAATGCAAACATTATATGTAAAATAATTAAACAGTAATTAGGAATGAACGTCGAGTTAAAAATCGTTAATTTGTAAATAGCACACCGAGATAAAGTTTTGTTCCAGCCAACAAAATACTTGTTTGTAAATATTTTAAGTTGCCCCAAGAGAATATTTAGTTGAGTAAACAAAACTTAAAATGCACCGAACTTGATTTCGTTTGTCTAATAAAACACACGCTTGAATAAACAAAACCTTTGCGTGGGTCAAAAAAAATTATATTTTCAACAAAATATTTACACTGAATAACCAAAAAAAACTAGTATAGGCGTGCGTATGCAAATAACAAGGTATAGAACCAATCAGAGTAACGCGATGCGGTCGGCGGCTAGATCAGTTACTGCTGCTACAATGGCAGGTTATCAGGATTTAAGTGNAGTAAATATTGTTAATTATAGTAAATGGCAGGAAACGTCGGTAGAAACGCCATCAGGAATACAATGCAAACATTATATGTAAAATAATTAATCAGTAATTAGGAATGAACGTCGAGTTAAAAATCGTTAATTTGTAAATAGCACACCGAGATAAAGTTTTGTTCCAGCCAACAAAATACTTGTTTGTAAATATTTTAAGTTGCCCCAAGAGAATATTTAGTTGAGTAAACAAAACTTTAAATGCACCGAACTTGATTTCGTTTGTCTAATAAAACACACGCTTGAATAAACAAAACCTTTGCGTGGGTCAAAAAAAATTATATTTTCAACAAAATATTTACACTGAATAACCAAAAAAAACTAGTATAGGCGTGCGTATGCAAATAACAAGGTATAGAACCCATCAGAGTAACGCGATGCAGTCGGCGGCTAGATCAGTTACTGCTGCTACAATGGCAGGTTATCAGGATTTAAGTGAGTTTGAACGTGGTGTTATAGTCGGCGCACGAGAGATGGGACATAGCATCTCCGAGGTAGCGATAACATTTGGATGTTCGCGTACGACCATTTCACGAGTGTGCCGTGAATATCGGAAATCCGGTAAAACATCACATCTTCGACATCGCTGCGGCCGGAAAAAGATCGTGAAAGAACGGGACAAACGACGACTGACGAGAATCATTAAACGTGACAGACGTGCAACCCTTTCTCAAATTGGCGCAGAATGGATTTGTGGACTGCCCTGCAGGATTCATGGTGTGAATTGCCTCCTGCATACCTTCAGACATTAGTCGAGTCCATGCCACGTCGTCTTGCGGCAGTTCTGCGTGCTCGGGGACCCTACACGATATTAGGCAGGTGTACACGTTTTTTTTTTGCTCTTCAGTGTAATTATCTAGGTATTTAAAAAAAATCCTAAATGTAAGGGATACTACCCCTTAAGGTGGCCTCATGGTTGAAGAAATTTTGCATGTCTGAGGTCTAAAAGCGTGTGAGCGCTAGGGGCGACAGAGACATGCGCATAAACTCCCTCGTCGCCTCTATGCGCAAAGCACTGAACTNAAGCGTGTGAGCGCTAGGGGCGACAGAGACATGCGCATAAACTCCCTCGTCGCCTCTATGCGCAAAGCACTGAACTAGCGTGCAGTCTTGCCGTCCATAACGCGCCTCTATGAGATTTTCAGGGGAAACCCTGCCATTTTATGAGGTTATAATAAAAATAAAGGTTTGGCGCACGTCCCTACTCCTTTTTTAATGTTTTGTACCGGAATGTTCATAACTAAAAATGACCGTGAAAACACCCGTTTAAACCATATTTACTACAAAAAAAAAATGCTTTAAAGAGAAACGGAAGAAATTAAAAACGTGCACAGACGCGTGACGTTTCTTAAATGCAATTCGTAAGCAGACCTGACTCAGACAGATTGGACGGTTTTTTAATAAAACTTTTTCTGCTGGAGCTCTGCACGCCGTTCGGCGGCCAGCCCAGGCGGCCACCTTAAACCTCGATCTCCGGCAGCTGTACTATCAACTCGACATGCGTACAACACACTGGCACTAAACTGTGGCACAGGGAAACACATATTAGTCGTTTCCAAATTCTGCTCATCTAAACGCGTGCACTCAGCNGTGTGTGTGTGTGTGTGTGTGTGTGTGTGTGTGTGTGTGTGTGTGTGTGTGTGTGTGCTGCCTGCAGGGCACTGGGAAAATACGCCTTGCACGGAGCTCCGAGACATCTTAGTGTAGTTTACTGCTTCAGTTGCAGCTGTTGATAACGTTACGTAGCAGAAGGACGAAGTATTCGTGGATCTGACAAGTGAAACTCCAGTATGTGTAAGCGTAGAAGTAACGAGGAGGCTTTGCGGTGACGAAGAAGCAAAATAAACTGGATGTTGTTGAGCCGTGTTGCGATTTAATGTTCGTTCCCTCATTTTCCCCCCAAAAAATTAACACAAACATTTCTCGAACAACTTTCCTTATATCGACGAAAAGGCTACTTTCTGAATTTTTGTTCGTAATTTCTTGCGTGTTTTTATGTTAATGATAGAAATCTTCTCTCTCTCTTTATTTACACTCTACTAGCGAACCGATCCAGCTTCGCCCGGTAACAATTTAGTTTTTACAGCGATACTTTGAAAGACAATAATGGTTACTGTGGGTCATCCTTAAAAGATAAACATATGCTATTAAGGACTTTTTTGTACACCTTTACGAGAGCTACAATTCTGTTGCACCATAATTTGATGTATCTCTAATGTTTTAGTCAGCGCAAGCCATGTAAGCACCTTATAAGCTGTTTTTTACGACTTGATTACAAACGGCTTGACATTTCTCTACCATCCTTACATTAAATATAAATTTATTATACACCAAAATCTTCCTCATGAAATTCTCTAAATGATGTTGAGAACCGTATCAAAATCTATCAAGAAGTTTAGAAGTACTAAACGAATACACAGACAGACGCGGATAAGCGACTTTGTTTTATACTATTTAGAGAAGTGCATGCTAGGCTCTCAAGACCTCGCTNACACAGACAGACGCGGATAAGCGACTTTGTTTTATACTATTTAGAGAAGTGCATGCTAGGCTCTCAAGACCTCGCTGTTAAGAGCCGCCCAAATCTCTTCACTCACTCTAAGTGCATGCATTTTTTAAGCGGCGTATATATATATAAAATTTATTTATACTAAAACGCTTGTGTACAATCTACGGTTGTGACATAATCGAATACATCTTTAAGATACGAGTCCGAAGACGCGTAGCTCGATATCCTTATGTCCATTGTTTCAAAATATAAAACAAAAAATAAAATTAATTGAAATTAAATATGTAACTTTTTCACTTCACACAGAATNCCATTGTTTCAAAATATAAAACAAAAAATAAAATTAATTGAAATTAAATATGTAACTTTTTCACTTCACACAGAATTCAATATGGTTGACGAATCCTCACACCTCCTCAGTTTTGACACATATAAGTGCAGCAATTAAGATCAATTGAAGGGTCACGCTTTGTTATTGCGTCTTTTTTTTTTTTACATTACGGAGGATGCGTAAGTGCAAAGGTAGAAAAAATAAAAAATTTAATACCGGAATATTCCGCTATTTTAGAGGGAATTTTTTTACATTTCAAGAAAAAAAACTGTACATTTAGAGGGCAAAACAAGAAATTCGAGGGGAAAAAGGAAATTTCGAGAAAAAATAGAGAAAACAATATGGCGAACGAAAACAATAAGGCTCCGATGAGGTTCAGTCCACGTGCCCACAATCGAGGACATGTTGCACACGAAGGATATTTATGGCTGTGACTGTACACAACCAGGAATCAGTGGACCGTGTTTTGAGCGCCTTCCTCGCGAGAGATCTGATTTGTTGAAGTTTGTGCATCTCTTACATATGAAAGGTTCATGCTGATATCAACGAACATGCATTACGCCGTATACTGGTTGCGAGAAACATACTCAACAGGAGTACAGTGTACACCAAGAAAATAAACGTTTGCAACACCTGAGCTCGTAAATTAATTCGAGACTGGAAGTGTTAAAAGTAAAGCCAATTCTACCACAGGTTGGGTGGATCAATGTTAAAAGTTAGGCTACCAAACATTTTCGCCACTAGGTAAGCGCTAGTGTCGGCAATGTACTAGATTTTCTCTATTTTCTATGTTAAAAAACAGGATAATTGCAATAATCATAAGTCAAATATATAATAAATTCATTACTGAGTAAAATCTCCTTTGTAATTCACGTAACTTAACATTTTAATTAAAAAATACGTTTTGCTCTAGTATCGGTTGTGTGAGTCTATATATATACATAACATATACATACATAAACGGATACATGCATGTAAATATATATATACATATATACATATATACACATGTACATACACTTATACATATATACACACATACATTTATACATATACATATATACCATATATACACGTATATAGTCGTGATGGAAGCGATAATTTCTGGAAACCGTGGGAGTGTTCAACGTACTGCTGCGCTTCGTTGAGCTGGAAAGCAATGTAGAGAGCGCACTTGGTTGTGGATGGCGACCTCGGCCACGGCAGATTACGTCACAGGTCCACATCTCAGAGCGTCGAGTCAGCCGCCGAGACCCCGGGCCCGCCGTTTGTCAGGCGCAGCTATGAGCGGCGATATTGCGCGCGCCATCCATCACTGGAGCCCGTGTTCCGTCGGCCGCGAGGGGAATTCAATTACCGGCTGCGCAGTCGTAGGTGCCGGGCGACGAGCACCTCCCCCCTGCCGCCGTTCCGCAGCTCACGGTCGCCCGGTAATCACGTCGGCTGCCTGCGTTCAAACGTCGTCTTGGCAGCCCAGGCAGAACGAAGGCCCTACACGCGCACGCTGCTCCGAACTCGGATCGTCTCTCCACTCTACTTCAGAGCGCTACCGAGGGAGTCAAGGGCCATGGGTTGCACCCGTATAGCCAGGATATCCTTAATAACGTCGAGAAGTTACAAGATATTTACAGCGGACGTGAGAGCACAAATTAATAGCAACCGAAATCCGAAGTATTCAAAAGCGTTAAAAACTACAAACGATCAGACACCCGACACCAAAAAAAATCCTAACATTACGCGAAGGAGGCTACGGAAGAACTACCATGGTTTTGAGAACAAACCCATACAGCCAGAAGTATAATTTATTAGAAAAAGTAATACCAAGACTTGCAAGTGCACAAAAAAAATGTATTGAAAATCAGTAAAAATTTCCAGATATGAAATATTAGAGAACATTCCATATATCGGCGAAACACACAGACGGTGCCGCAACATGACACGACGACCAAAAAAAAAGAAGTGAAAGGTATACGACGGCAGGAACTGCTATGCGAACTACGCAAGGTCATGCCATCCCCTCCAACCCTTCACTCTTTCCACGTGCCCTTCTCCCTTCCGAGAAGGATCGAAAGCGCTCCGCTGCTGGTGGTCGGTGTAACCGTGGCCATAAATTCGCGGGACGGTGATTCAGCATGATTCCCGGGTCTGTGCCTGACATTTCTCTGCATACAGATGTACATGAGCTCGCGTAGACTGCTAACGGTCGTAGATTTATCCTACTCGGGAG
>NQII01000491.1:836708-847058 GCA_002778355.1 Clitarchus hookeri | reverse complement strand
CGAATAAAACAAAGTTTGTTTGGCGAAACCAAATTTAAATATTTTAATGTTGAAATAAATTATCTGTTGTAATTATTTCGTTGTTCCAATTAAATATGTTTTGGCTATACGTAGGTGCATTAATCAGTGTAGGATATTATAAAAAAAAATAGAAAGCCTGATTGAGATTCGAAACCAGATCTTCCGCGCCCAAGCGCTACGCTCCAGCAACCTCAGCTACAGCGATAAGTATGTTCTTAAAAACCATACACCGAAAACACTAAACAACGTACGTAAATAAATATTTCAAGTTTAATAGCTTTACTTTTTAGTTTGTGCTGAACTTCTCTTATTAGGATTTTATATCCATATTAAGCGACAACAAATGCACTAATAAACACTGATACTGTCCTTATTGTCACAAAAATTACAAATTCTCGAGCTGTATTTTCGGATGAAGGCAATCAAATAACTGGCCAAGTAAATGTATACATTTGATTCAACTAAATCTTTTGTAGGCAGTCTAAANGGATGAAGGCAATCAAATAACTGGCCAAGTAAATGTATACATTTGATTCAACTAAATCTTTTGTAGGCAGTCTAAATTTTTGGGGCTATCGTATACGTCTTGTTATTAAAGCGTGTATTTTTTACACGACCAAAATTAATTTCACTACTTTTCAAATATATATACACTGAATAGCCAAATAAACTGGTACACCTGCCTAATATCCCCTCCCGTCCAGGCCCGCAGAAGTGATGCAAGACGACATGGTATGGACTCGATTAATATCCGAAGGTATGCAGGAGGCAATTCACACCATGAATCCTGCAGGGCAGTCCACAAATCCAATCTGCGCCAATTTGAGAAAGGGTTGCACGTCTGTCACGTTTAATGATTCTCGTCAGTCGTCGTTTGTCCCGTTCTTTCACGATCTTTTTCCGGCCGCAGCGATGTCGAAGATGTGATGTTTTACCGGATTCCCGATATTCACGGTACACTCGTGAAATGGTCGTACGCGAACATCCAAATGTTATCGCTACCTCGGAGATGCTATGTCCCATCTCTCGTGCGCCGACTATAACACCACGTTCAAACTCACTTAAATCTTGATAACGTGTTATTGTAGCAGCAGTAACCGATCTAGCTGCCGACCGCATCGCGTTACTCTGATTGGTTCCATACCACTGTTATTTGCATACGCACTCCTATACCAGTTTTTTTTGGCTATTCAGTGTATATATTTCTTTACAAACCAGTTTTTTTCCCCTGGAACAAACCTTTCTCTCAGTGCAAAAGGCGCTTTCAGTGCAGATCAATATGAACAGAAGGTTGACGCATAGCAGAGCCAGACGCCCTACCCGACGTAAGCATGTTTCATGCCTACCACTCGGAAGAATGTATTACGTACAGCAGCAGCGGAATGAAGACGGGGAAGGAAACTAAAGAACCCCGAGAAAACGCCAAAAAACTAAGTTTCTACCAAACACTCTACACTCCATAAATACAGAGTTTTCTCGTGTGTTACAGCGGTTAGGTGGTGATTCCATATGAAAAAAAAATCCTGTAGAAAAGACACGTACGTCTTGTAGCATAAAGAGATTGGTACGAGTGTTATTCACCCCCACAAATGGCCATTTAATAAAAATATTGGAAACTTATGGAGATGAAATAAAAAAAAATTGTACAGTGTATTAGTAAACGGATATATCAACCTATGTAATGGTAATTGTGAATGACATTCCCAGTGAGAAACTATCGGAAACTACTGTCACATCGCGATAGACGTTGTGGCTTTCATAATTTGCTAAAATTACCCGATTGATTATTACTCACCATATCCAAATTTACAAAAAAAAAAAAAACGAGGTCGTCTTGTAACACACTAAGCCGCTTTGTTTGCAAGAAAAGTCCTATAATTGAGGGTGCCCGTCCAACTTGAATGCAGGCAAGCCGAATGGCTCGTGTGGTGAACGTGTTGCCTAACTTCAAAATATTGGGACATAGTTGTATGGTTTGATTTTAATCAGTTGCACATATTATAATTTTTAAAAAAACTATGCAATATTTTAACGCTAATATTTTTTCAGGACAGGAAAGCTGCCCGTACATAAATTTGCTTACTGAAACATAAATGTGGTCGTTGAAAAGTGTTGAAGTCAGGAAAAATCGCTGTAAGTAGACCGCTGCATACGATTTTTATTCTTTTGTAAACCCGTGTTTTATAATATAGCGGCAATACTGTGCCTGAACAAATTTCTGTATTAAAACTCTGTAGTCACCGCTTAAAAGTCCGAGGAAACCGAACACACGCGAAGATTGTGTGCGCTATTTTCACCGACGTCGCAATGATTTAGTACGGTCGAACGTGACCTTGAGGCGTTGGAAAATTTTTTTACTAGGTAGGATCCTTAACAGAAGTGATGTTTCATCGCAAACGAAGCGAGATAGTGTTGCAACAAGGCCACATTTGTATAAATTCAAATTTGGTGACGAACTATCCGTCCTGTGATTTTAGCAAGTACTCGGGATTACAACATTACTACCATATGGGATAGGCAGCCCCCATTTTGTTTCTGACGGGGACGTAATTTACTTTACTTTCACAGATTTTGATGGTCTTCGTTTACTGCCGCATAGCGCAAATTAATTTTCTTTCATCTCCAACAGTTTCGGATATATTTTAATCAAACGCTTGTTAATTTCCCATTTTAGAAAGTGAATAAAACCGTAAATAATCATTCTAAGCCACAATCCGTTCACATATGTTCTGTCTGATATTTGGTATGGAAATACTTCTCAACTGTAGCGCACGATAACACGCCGAATAATTAAACTCTAGCCACGCAAGAGCTCAAGAAGTGGAAGACATGCACGCAGATGAATAGCGAAGGGCCTGAATCAGACGCGGTCTTCCGATGTAGGGAAACGCAATAAAACTGCTCTGAAGGCGGGGNATGAATAGCGAAGGGCCTGAATCAGACGCGGTCTTCCGATGTAGGGAAACGCAATAAAACTGCTCTGAAGGCGGGGATAGTTGAGCAAGGAAAGGGAATGAGCACAGTCTAGTGATGAGGTAGACCGATTATCGTGTCCTGCGCATGCCTACGACATTGACTCGCCCATCGCCAGTGAAACTGTCAAAGTCACATGCACTGAGAGAACAGCAAACAAAATATTTGTTTGTATATTCTGTTCGCGGTTTCTTCGCACTTTTTGAATCGAACTTTGGAAAAATCTCCCCACNACAAAATATTTGTTTGTATATTCTGTTCGCGGTTTCTTCGCACTTTTTGAATCGAACTTTGGAAAAATCTCCCCACATATAATGTGCATGGTTGTTTCATAAAAGTCACGTCTCACAAAGCGTTTTGTACTTGTTAACATATACGCCATTTTTTATTTCATTGAAATTTAACTTATATTGCATCTATACATTACCATATTTAATTTATAATTAATATGTATAAAACAAGGATAATATAGGTGTGTTGGCAATGCCTAGTAAGAAACAGTTCTTATGTAAAATATTATTACACTGAGTGCGCACGAATGCGGTGCGCTGTCTCTTGGGTGCATTTTCGGCGACTCGGTCAACCTTTGTTTGCATGAGGCGATGGAATATACTGGATGTAGAACTTTAGCAGGGCTTCAGAAAAGTTGGAAGTAACCGAGAATGCACTATATAGGGCGAAATTTTTTGTTTCCTCAGCCAAATATTTTATTGAGTAAACCAAACTTGAAAAGCAACGAACTTAGCTTTGTTAATGTAACAAGATACGCGCTTTAATTAACTGAACATCTGTGTGGGGCCAAAATAATTTAGACTGTCAACAAAATATTTGGTTGAATCAACTGTACATGATTGTTTGGCCACTCATTTGATTGCCTTTGTTCGAAAATACAGCTAGAGAGTTTGTTTGTATTTTTAGTGACAATAAGAATAGTAACAGTGCCCGTTGGTGCATTTATTGGTGCATTGTAATGGTATAAACATCCAAATAACACAAGTTCAATAGGCAACTTAAAAGTAAAGACGCAAAACGTGAAATATTTATTTGCGAACGTTGTTCAGTATTTGGAATGTACTCGTATATAAGTAGAATTATTATGAGGACTTTGGGGCAAGGGGCTGGGGGCTCTGAGCGTCGGAGATGTTCATGTTCTGTCATTCGGGTCCTGAGCGGCCATCTTGTCCACCATTTAGGATAACTGTAACCTTGACCTTTGACCTCAAAAATTCAAAGAATCCAAACCTTTATAAAAATTATATTAGAGATATTAAAAATTATTAAAAAATTATTTAAAAAATTATTTTAAAAAATATAAATTTCCGGAGGTCCCACCCCAATCCACCCCTACTCAATCCACCATCTTGGTAGGTGTCACAGCCACCGTCCACATCTTGGTCGATGCAGTCCGCAATCTTGGTATGTGCAGTCCACCATCTTGGTAGCCGTCACAGCCACCGTCCGCCAACGTGGTAGGTGCAATCGTCCGCCATTTTTGTGGGTGCAGTTCACCATATTGGTAGGCGCAACCGTCCGCCATCTTGGTCATTGCAGACGCCATATTGATAGACGTCACAGCAACCATCCGCCATCTTGTTTTTTTCCTTTGTCATTTATTTATACATTACTGGAGTTTGTCTCTCATCTCCGTTTGACCGCCATCTTAGTTTTTCGTTTGTGCTTTGTTTTGCATTGCTGTTGCTGTCCCCAGCACCGCGCCCAGCAGACGACTGACCCGCTCCACTACCCCCTTACAATATATTAAATTGACCAATTGCCCCACCCCTGGTTCTCATTGGCTAATTTCCAACTGCCTTCTAATATATTTAATTGTAAATTGCAAGTGATAGCTATTTGATGTGAGATACTGAGTCGAGAGTATTTGGTTTGTACTTATTTTAAATAAGTTAGGAAATTATAATTATCTCTTATTTAATTAACATGATTAATTTTTAAAGAACCTGGCTAAGCCTACTAACTTTGAGAAATTGTACTAACGTTAAATTTATTTTTCGTAACATATTTACATAATTACAACAATGGCCGATTTAAAATAGGATACGTCCTTTCACTAAAAACCCTGTGGAAATGATGTTACTGAAATCAGTTATCTGTTCAGCAGAACATTATTTATTCCAGAGAAAAAAAACACACATGTGTATCTTATGTTAATTTAAAACAATTATAATAATTTTCACGGAATAATTATTTTTCTATTAAGTATTTTTGTTTACTGAAAAAAAAAAAATTACAGCATCTGAATTGTTCCATAATTCTGTGGCGATTCTTTCAGAATTATATTTCATAACTGTTATTTTTTTAAATACATATTTTATGTACCAAAATTCTATGCCAGCAATCTTTAACATAGGATAGCTTACAAACCTACTCCCTTTAACTACACTGCGAACAGAAAATGCCAAGCTCTTTTCTTTGAAAAGTATTTTTTAACTCTTGCACTGTCTTAAGACAATCAAAAGAGCGAACAAACCCGCCTGACCACCAGCCACTGCCATTTTTTTTTCTCCTCTCGTCGGTGGCCTGCTCATTAGAAACTACGGAGGAAGGAGTAAGGAATTCAACATAACTTTTATTTCTATAGCTTTCCGGACAGGGAAACTAATACTATCTCCACATTCGGGAGAGCAGCATTTTACTGCTGCACCACCTCACATCAATGGCCGGGGTTTTGCTTTGTTTAGGAGCATCGCATGTAGATTAGACAATCGCCAACATGTCCAACTTGCTTTGAAAAAATCGATACCGTCAAATGTGTCACTTTTCCCTTGAGGATGGTTTTTTTTGGACGGACTTCGTTTTAGTCTCGCGGCTGCATTGTTTGTCGAGTGAAGTGTCACACTGCCGCCTCACTGAAAGTTTACCAAGGAGCTGTTCCCCTTATCACCGGCACAGTCCCGAGCGTCACTTGGCTTCAGCCTGAACATTCCGCGACGGGTGGCGTACCCACAATGCAGTGATGCCAACCCAGTTGAAAGAGAAATTGGTAGACGTTGCTGGAAAATTAAGTAGATTTCGGAAGCAAATACATTATATATATTATACATATATATGTAGTAAACAAATATGGAAAGCGACGGGGCAGCAGCGACGGTAGTGAAATCCACAAACCAACTTGTTAGTGTGTTAATATTATATACATATATACATAATATATATGACGTAAGAGCCGAACAGCAATCAATATACATTCGCACTTGATAATGAAAAAAATTGCACATGCGCTGATGTATGCATAAGTTTAAAAAAATAAGAGAATGACTATTCATTTCGCAAGGTTTACGTAACCATTAGCATTATAAATAATATTGCCCCACCCCCCTCTCTCTCTTTATATTAATACATATATATATATATCAGAATCGACATGGCTACTTGTCGGTGTAGCTCAGTGGTGTAGCAAAATAAGAGGGTGGGGTGATTTCACTGAAGAAGAGGAAGGTTACCCTAGACTTAGGTACTGGCAGGTGTTATTAGAGTAAATTACTTAGCAATATGTATATGTAATATAATGCACCATAGGTTGCAGCAATTACATATGACAAAGGCTTATTAATTACTTTAGTACTAATTGTTGACAACCTTACTTAGGGCCAAAAGGAGAGGAGAGGTGTTACAGACAATATCACACCCGCCCCCTTTTCTGCGCCACTGGTGTAGCCAACTTGGAATTGCAGATTTGTTGTTCACAATATTGCCTACTTTAGACGCAGGGGCCGTTCCGGGGGAGAGTAGGAGGAAGTGTGTCAGTGGATATGCCCCCCTCCCTCCTACAACCCTTATATAGACATGAAACTGTCCTGTGAATGGTTTAAAATAATATCAGAACTGTTTATAATACTACTTAGATTAATATTTTTTCCTAAAGTTTTGAGACTATGTTCCCCTCCCAAGCCACGAATCGAAAGTCCAGACTTGCACATGGGGAAAATAATCCCCTACCCCCTTTTTCGTACCACTTCCCCCCAAACAGAATATCTAGAGCCGGTCCTGTAACTTTTTTTTTTTTTTTTTTTTGTTAACGTGGCGGGGCTCGCTCTTGGTAGACTTATATTTCCTTGGTTGACTTGCTGGAGTCGGCGTATGATGTGAGCATGTATGTTGCAGGTACTGTTGGTGTCGCCTTGCCGCCGGCCCGACCTCTGCATCGCGCCCGGCGGCGGCGTGGAGCCGGAGGAGCCCAGTCTCCGGCAGGTGATTGGGGAGACTGGCGTGTGCGGCAAGTTGGCCCGTTGCCTCGAAGTCGTCGACCTGCTGTGGACCAGCGTTGCCACAATTTCCGTCTTTAATGTTTTGATATCCTACATCCTTCCTTGTATGTAATGACATTTTCCTGAAATAAAAAATTTTACATGTCATATTTTTTAAATATAATTTTTATTTTTATTTCTTTGGGATTTTTGGGATTTTTTATTTTGGTGCTTAAGTCAAAGGTTAAGGTCACATGGATCCAAGATGGCGGACAAGAGGGCCACCGGGGGACCGGAATGACAGAGCATGAACAGCTCCGACGCTCCGCCCCCTCCCCAAACCTCTTGCACCAAAGTCCCCATTATAATTCTACTTATATATTTAGAAACATTCCGACTTTATCAGTAGTCATTTTAGCTGAGGTTGCTAATGCGTAGCGATCGGCCGCAGCTGGTTTAGGTTAGAATCGCGGCTAAGCTTAAATTATTTTTACTAACCGAAAGTGTTTAATGTGCATAGAGCCAAAAAAATCTTCAGTTGCATCAACCAAATATTTGTTTAGGGCAATCAAATGATAACAAAATAATTTGATTTTAACAAAAACATTTCATTGCCGCAATACAAACCATTAATCTGGTTGTGGCAAACAAACTTTGTGTGATTAAAAAAAATATGTTCATCAGTTTGGTCATAAGTAAGGAACGTGCTTGATTTTTTTTTTCTTCTTAATTTTATACAGGCTGATTAATGTGAAAATATTACAGTTACATTAAAGCAAGGTTAGTGGAGGTGTAGAAATATTTCAAAGAAACTGCGCGACAAAGTTCTAACCTCAAGTCCTACCTACGTTGTTTTTGATAGTGCTACCGGCAGAAAAGCTGTCCAATGTCGTGGCACAAAGTGGTTAGTGCGGAACTCGCAAGAGCACTCTACCCTAAGCCCCGTCCACGGGAAGGAGCGCTGAAGCGCGGGAGCGGAAGGCGAGCGTGCGGAGTAGTAGGAGACAGACGCGCCTGACTCACTCGACGTGGCGCCAAGTGCGAACTGCTGCTGTATACGGGCAACCAGCTATCGAGGCGGGACTGCAGACGTGTCACGTACGTCCATCGCCCACGTCGCACGTGCTGTTGTGCCGCCGTTATGGGCAGCCGCGAGCCCACGGATACGGACGTCGGACCTTGCGCATTGATTCTCCTCTCACTCACATCTGCCCCCTCAACGCTTTGTGACGCGAATGCGTCTTTAAAATCACGCCTGCACTTGGGGTACCAGGACGGAAATAGCGACGTAACGTCTGTAGGGTGATGCATTCCGACTCTGCAAGTTCGTGACTAATACATGCTGTTCACGATAAATTGAGCACTCTTGAAATTAACCTTAGAACAAAGTCACTGCCCCTGCGTGAATGAGAGCAGTGAGTGACATTTGCACAGTGAAGTTGGTAACGATGGATGGAAAATAGTTTCATATCTCAGGAGATGTACCCATTTATGGAATTAAGATATTTTTTTTAAATCATGAAATTGACAGGAGGATAATATAAATTCGTGAATAAATACAACACGCCTCTCGTAATGTCGTTAAGCTGACGTTGAAGCTCAGAAAACTACATCTTTCCTGGCTGGGGAGTGTTTTCTTTGGCTATGTGGCGAGCAAGGTTTTGAGTCATTTCCCATTTGAAATACTTGTTCAATAAATAATATGACAGAATTTTATAGCCGTTTTTCCGCCGCCTGTGAAAAGGAATTCTGTATCCTCTCGTGGTTTCTGGTGATCGAATTTTTAAAATTATAATAACATATTTTCTCTTTTTTCGTATGATTGCGTCTCGCTTACGTACGAGGTCCTGAGAAGAATAATTCTTCGTTCAGTGGTATACTGTATAAAAATGAAAATTTCCTTCTTAAGTATGAAAAAAAAATTAACACGAGAGGTGTTAAGAGTTACGTTTTATATACAGCCCAACCGATNATTTCCTTCTTAAGTATGAAAAAAAAATTAACACGAGAGGTGTTAAGAGTTACGTTTTATATACAGCCCAACCGATGTTTTTTATTCAAATGTTTTTAAAACAATGAAAAAAAAAATTATCTGTTTTCGTTTGGTGATTTGTTCATTCTGCCATTCTAGGCTAGGATATCTTTCTCGTTAGTGTTCGCATNTTTTTTTTATTCAAATGTTTTTTAAAACAATGAAAAAAAATAATTATCTGTTTTCGTTTGGTGATTTGTTCATTCTGCCATTCTAGGCTAGGATATCTTTCTCGTTAGTGTTCGCATATTTGACTAACGTAAAATAGTAGCGCGATTTTTCATATCCTAGGTGGTGTACAAGCTAAAATTATATTAAAAATGTAAAGTTTACAGTCTTTTGAGACGGAGAAAGTTGTTAAGGCAAACAGGAACAAGTAAGAACTCGGTCAAGAAACCATCCCGGCATTCACCTGGAATGATTTTTAAAAAAATTAATTCGGCTGAACGAGTCGAGAATCGAACCCGGGTCCCCTGAACATGGGTCTCCCCTGGTTGTTGACTTGTGTGTGCATATATCAACTGCGTTTATTATCGTATGAATTAAAGTTGGCGTGTGTGAGAAATAAAACATGCTGCTGAGGCGACAAGCCCACCCGCGGCCACTCCAGAGTTCTCCGGCGGTCAGTTAGCTAGGACAAAGTACAATTCAACTCCTGGTGCAGCGAGGCTGGACGTGTACGCGAGCTCAAATTACGACTGCACGTGTCTCTCGTTTACTTGTGTTATGGACCTCGCAAACACGTCTATAAGTACGTTTTTCTCTTAACAATTTTTAGTGAGTCTGTCAGTCTCGCCTGCAATTGGAATGTTTCGGGCTCTGTGTGTGTGTGTATGTGTGTGCATATGTGTTTGACGTATGAACAAGTGGATAATGACGGTTTCCCCCCCCCTTTATTTCTTAGTTTCACAGAATCACAATGTATCTTTGGTTTCGCTGGAAACGATTGCAGACACGACAGAATAATGGCGCGAAGAAGCCACAAAACTGCTGGAGTATCAAAACATCAGATTAAGAATGATTGCAGCAAGTCGACGGGGCATTCACACAAGACGCCCGGCAACAGCGAAGATGCTGATCCAAGAGCATTTCAGGGAAGTAACACAAAAACGTGCGTGC
>NQII01000491.1:805982-834322 GCA_002778355.1 Clitarchus hookeri | reverse complement strand
TATACCACTCCCCAACAAGGGGCTACTTTTCCTCCCCGTGATTTCCAACCCCTTTAACGGGGCCACACAAATTGCCCTCGCCGCCGCCCATCGTCCGCAGCTCTCTCGATTCATCTATACCTCTAAAATATCTGGCCTTATTCGATGCGAATACGTCTTTAAGATCAGACCGACACGTGTGGTAAAGTCCATTCGTGGTTGCTTCCAACTTTTCGGAAGTTCTACTTTCAATCTATTCCTCGCTTCACCAAGTCTAGATAATTACACCAAAGGGACAACGAACCACATTTGTGCACACACATTTTAATAATATTTTGCATGAGAACAATTTCTTACTAGGCATGACTAAGATACCTATTATCTTTCTGTTTAATATTCATCTTAAATATAAACGAAATATCGTAATTTACAAATAAAATATAAGTAAAAGTTTACTTTTACAAAAAAAATACTTTCATTTTAATATAAGTATAAAAAACTTGTGACACATGACATATTTAGGAAACAACTAAACACGTAACATAGGGGTAATTTTTTGAAGGATTGCTTGAGAACATGTTAAGATAACCGCGAATGGGTCTATGCTATGCTAGGGCAAAAACGGCGCGATATAACGTTTGCAGGGTGATCNCATGTTAAGATAACCGCGAATGGGTCTATGCTATGCTAGGGCAAAAACGGCGCGATATAACGTTTGCAGGGTGATCAATTTCGAAATTACAACTTTGCAACTAACAACACAACTGAAATAGGCGTGGTCTCGTTCGATCGGGTGGACAACTACGATGCGAGAATGACCTTGAGTTGGCACAGCTCATGCGCGACACGAGGGTGGGGGCCCGCGGCGACATACGGAAATTTTGAGCGTGGGCGAAAATTTTCGGGCATTATATACTGCGACNACGAGGGTGGGGGCCCGCGGCGACATACGGAAATTTTGAGCGTGGGCGAAAATTTTCGGGCATTATATACTGCGACTTCGATGTGCTAGCTCACAGATTTAATGGTGCCAACGAAAAATCTCGTTTGGATCTGCTGATTTAGGCCATAAAAGCCGAAATCAATTTTGTTGCATACTTCTATTTATTCTTATATTCCAGACAAAATATTACCTTATAACGCAGACATATTCACGTCGAACAGATAGTAATGTCCTCAACAAAAACACACCCTACATTTTTTAGTAATTATCCAGGAAGGTTATCCCGTAACACGTCAATGTCCAATCACACTGAATTCAAGAATTCGTACAGCGTTATTACATGCCAATTAATTCCGTTCGCAACTCACGTGCTTGAAGCGACGATAAGACAAAGTGTTCAGAAAATTCTTACGGGATATTGACAATCATGGTTTCAGCACGCCGACCTCCCACCATA
The DNA here is from genome assembly GCA_002778355.1 of Clitarchus hookeri. Taxonomy (NCBI): domain Eukaryota; kingdom Metazoa; phylum Arthropoda; class Insecta; order Phasmatodea; family Phasmatidae; genus Clitarchus; species Clitarchus hookeri. The sequence goes on along the minus strand of NQII01000491.1, from coordinate 832,943 downwards.
CAGATCCAGTCTCGTCTCCCGAGNATTCTTACGGGATATTGACAATCATGGTTTCAGCACGCCGACCTCCCACCATACAGATCCAGTCTCGTCTCCCGAGAGATACGAATCAAGTTTTCTTTTTTTTCGCGTATCTTAAAAGCTATAAACATTCGTCCCTTAGCCAGTGGGTTTTCTACAAGTGCTCAAAGTTTCGTTCACATAAGTGCACGTTTTCGGTGAGCCTTGGTAGCCTGCACCTGTTGCACACAGTTGCGAACAGGGGTACGCGCCTGTTGGACACACAGTTGCGAGCAGGGGCATGCGNGCGATACGAAACAAGTTTTCTTTTTTTTCGCGTATCTTAAAAGCTATAAACATTCGTCCCTTAGCCAGTGGGTTTTCTACAAGTGCTCAAAGTTTCGTTCACATAAGTGCACGTTTTCGGTGAGCCTTGGAAGCCTGCACCTGTTGCACACAGTTGCGAACAGGGGTACGCGCCTGTTGGACACACAGTTGCGAGCAGGGGCATGCGTCTGTTGCACACAGTTGTGAGTAGGGGTACGCGCCTGTTGCACACAGTTGTGAGCAGCGGCATGCGTCTGTTGCACACAGTTGTGAGCAGGGGTACGCGCCTGTTGGACACACAGTTCGGAGCAGGGGGACGTGCCTGTTGCACACAGTTGTGAGCAGCGGTACACACCTGTTTGACACACAGTTCGGAGCAGGGGAACGTGCCCGTTGCACACAGTAGCGAGCAGGGGTAAGCGCCTGTTGCACACAGTTGTGAGCAGGGGCACGTGCCTGTTGCACACAGTTGTGAGCAGGGGTAAGCGCCTGTTGCACACAGTTGTGAGCAGGGGTACGCGCCTGTTGGACACACAGTTCGGAGCAGGGGCACGTGGCCGTTNCACACAGTTGTGAGTAGGGGTACGCGCCTGTTGCACACAGTTGTGAGCAGCGGCATGCGTCTGTTGCACACAGTTGCGAGCAGGGGTACGGGCCTGTTGGACACACAGTTCGGAGCAGGGGCACGTGCCTGTTGCACACAGTTGTGAGCAGGGGTACGCGCCTGTTGGACACACAGTTCGGAGCAGGGGCACGTGCATGTTGCACACAGTTGTGAGCAGCGGTACACACCTGTTTGACACACAGTTCGGAACAGGGGAACGTGCCCGTTGCACAAACTAGCGAGCAGGGGTAAGCGCCTGTTGCACACAGTTGTGAGCAGGGGTACGCGCCGGTTGGACACACAGTTGCGAGCAGCGGCACGGGCCCATTGCACACAGTTGCGAGCAGGGACAAGCGCCTCTTACACACAGTTGCGAGCAGAGGTACACGCCTGTTGGACACACAGTTCAGAGCAGGAGCACGTGCCCGTTGCACCCAGTTGTGAGCAGGGCTACGTGCCTGTTGGACACACAGTTAGGAGCAGGGGCACGTGCCTGTTGCACACAGTTGTGAGCAGGGGTACGCGCCTGTTGGACACACAGTTCGGAGCAGGGGCACGTGCCTGTTGCACACAGTTGTGAGCAGGGGTACGCGCCTGTTGGACACACAGTTCGGAGCAGGGGCACGTGCCCGTTGCACACAGTTGTGAGCAGGGGCTAGCGCCTGTTGGACACACAGTTCGGAGCAGGGGCACGTGCCCGTTGCACACAGTTGTGAGCAGGGGCACGCGCCTGTTGGACACACAGTTCGGAGCAGGGGCATGTGCCTGTTGCACACAGTTGTGAGCAGGGGCACGTGCCTGTTGGACACACAGTTCGGAACAGGGTCACGTGCCCGTTGCACACAGTTGCGAGCAGGGACAAGCGCCTGTTACACACAGTTGCGAGCAGAGGTACACACCTGTTGGACACACAGTTCGGAGCAGGGGCACGTGCCCGTTGCACACAGTTGTGAGCAGGGGTTAGCGCCTGTTGGACACACAGTTCGGAGCAGGGGCACGTGCCTGTTGCACACAGTTGTGAGCAGGGGCACGTGCCTGTTGGACACACAGTTCGGAACAGGGTCACGTGCCCGTTGCACACAGTTGCGAGCAGGGACAAGCGCCTGTTACACACAGTTGCGAGCAGAGGTACACACCTGTTGGACACACAGTTCGGAGCAGGGGCACGTGCCCGTTGCACACAGTTGTGAGCAGGGGTTAGCGCCTGTTGGACACACAGTTCGGAGCAGGGGCACGTGCCTGTTGCACACAGTTGTGAGCAGGGGCTAGCGCCTGTTGGACACACAGTTCGGAGCAGGGGCACGAACCTGTTGCACACAGTTGTGAGCAGGGGCACGTGCCTGTTGGACACACAGTTCGGAACAGGGGCACGTGCCCGTTGCACACAGTTGCGAGCAGGGACAAGCGCCTGTTACACACAGTTGCGAGCAGAGGTACACACCTGTTGGACACACAGTTCGGAGCAGGGGCACGTGCCCGTTGCACACAGTTGTGAGCAGGGGCACGTGCCTGTTGGACACACAGTTCGGAACAGGGGCACGTGCCCGTTGCACACAGTTGCGAGCAGGGACAAGCGCCTGTTACACACAGTTGCGAGCAGAGGTACACACCTGTTGGACACACAGTTCGGAGCAGGGGCACGTGCCCGTTGCACACAGTTGTGAGCAGGGGCACGTGCCTGTTGGACACACAGTTCGGAACAGGGGCACGTGCCCGTTGCACACAGTTGCGAGCAGGGACAAGCGCCTGTTACACACAGTTGCGAGCAGAGGTACACACCTGTTGGACACACAGTTCGGAGCAGGGGCACGTGCCCGTTGCACACAGTTGTGAGCAGGGGCACGTGCCTGTTGGACACACAGTTCGGAACAGGGGCACGTGCCCGTTGCACACAGTTGCGAGCAGGGACAAGCGCCTGTTACACACAGTTGCGAGCAGAGGTACACACCTGTTGGACACACAGTTCGGAGCAGGGGCACGTGCCCGTTGCACACAGTTGTGAGCAGGGGCACGTGCCTGTTGGACACACAGTTCGGAACAGGGGCACGTGCCCGTTGCACACAGTTCCGAGCAGGGACAAGCGCCTGTTACACACAGTTGCGAGCAGAGGTACACACCTGTTGGACACACAGTTCGGAGCAGGGGCACGTGCCCGTTGCACACAGTTGTGAGCAGGGGCACGTGCCTGTTGGACACACAGTTCGGAACAGGGGCACGTGCCCGTTGCACACAGTTCCGAGCAGGGACAAGCGCCTGTTACACACAGTTGCGAGCAGAGGTACACACCTGTTGGACACACAGTTCGGAGCAGGGGCACGTGCCCGTTGCACACAGTTGTGAGCAGGGGCACGTGCCTGTTGGACACACAGTTCGGAACAGGGGCACGTGCCCGTTGCACACAGTTCCGAGCAGGGACAAGCGCCTGTTACACACAGTTGCGAGCAGAGGTACACACCTGTTGGACACACAGTTCGGAGCAGGGGCACGTGCCCGTTGCACACAGTTGCGAGCAGGGGTACGTGCCTGTTGGACACACAGTTGCGAGCAGGGGCAAGCGCCTGTTGCACACAGTTGTGAGCAGGGGTACACGCATGTTGCACACAGTTGCGAGCAGGGGGATGTGATTGTTTGACACAGTTACGAGCAGAAGCACGCACCTGTTGGCCACGTAGTTGCGAGCAGGGCAACACGACTGTTGAACACACAGATGCGAGCAAAGCACCACGCCTGTTGGACACACAGTTGCGAGCAGGGGCATGCGCCTGTTGCACGCAGTTGCGAGCAGGGCAACGCGCCTGTTGCACACAGTTGCGAGCAGGGACACGAGCCTGTTGCACACCGTTGCGAGCAGGGGCACGCGCCTGTTGGACACACAGTTGCGAGCAGTGGCATGCACCTGTTGGACACGCAATTGCGAGCAAAGCAACGCACCTGTTTGACACACAGTTGCGAGCAGGGGCACACGCCTGTTGGACACACAGTTGCCAGAAGGGGCACACGCCTGATGCACACAGTTGCGAGCAGGGACACGAGCCCGTTGCACACCGTTGCGAGCAGGGGCACGCGCCTGTTGGACACACAGTTGCGAGCAGTGGCATGCACCTGTTGGACATGCAATTGCGAGCAAAGCAACGCACCTGTTTGACACACAGTTGCGAGCAGGGGCACACGCCTGTTGGACACACAGTTGCCAGAAGGGGCACACGCCTGATGCACACAGTTGCGAGCAGGGACACGAGCCCGTTGCACACCGTTGCGAGCAGGGGCACGCGCCTGTTGGACACACAGTTGCGAGCAGTGGCATGCACCTGTTGGACATGCAATTGCGAGCAAAGCAACGCACCTGTTTGACACACAGTTGCGAGCAGGGGCACACGCCTGTTGGACACACAGTTGCCAGAAGGGGCACACGCCTGATGCACACAGTTGCGAGCAGGGACACGAGCCCGTTGCACACCGTTGCGAGCAGGGGCACGCGCCTGTTGGACACACAGTTGCGAGCAGTGGCATGCACCTGTTGGACATGCAATTGCGAGCAAAGCAACGCACCTGTTTGACACACAGTTGCGAGCAGGGGCACACGCCTGTTGGACACACAGTTGCCAGAAGGGGCACACGCCTGATGCACACAGTTGCGAGCAGGGACACGAGCCCGTTGCACACCGTTGCGAGCAGTGGCACGCGCCTGTTGGACACACAGTTGCGAGCAGTGGCATGCACCTGTTGGACATGCAATTGCGAGCAAATCAACGCACCTGTTTGACACACAGTTGCGAGCAGGGGCACACGCCTGTTGGACACACAGTTGCCAGAAGGGGCACACGCCTGATGCACACAGTTGCGAGCAGGGACACGAGCCCGTTGCACACCGTTGCGAGCAGGGGCACGCGCCTGTTGGACACACAGTTGCGAGCAGTGGCATGCACCTGTTGGACATGCAATTGCGAGCAAATCAACGCACCTGTTTGACACACAGTTGCGGGCAGGGGCATGCGCCTGTTGCACACAGTTGCGAGCAGGTCAACGCATCTGTTGCACACAGTTGCGAGCAGGGCAACGTGCCTGTTGGAAACACAGTTCCGAGCAGGGGCACACACCTGTTGCACACAGTTGCGAGCAGGGGCATGCGCCTGTCGGACACACAGTTGCGAGCAGGGGCACAAACCTGTTGCACACAGTTGCGAGCAGGGGCATGCGCCCATTGCACACAGTTGCGAGCAGGGGCACGCACCTGTTGGACACCTAGTTGCGAGCAGGGCCACCTGGCTATTGCACACAGTTGCGAGCAGGGGCATGCGCCTGTTGCACACATTTGCGAGCAGGGGCATGCGCCTGTTGCACACAGTTGCGAGCAGGGGCATACGCCTGTTGCACACAACCCCGAGCAGGGCAACGCGCATATTGGACACAAAGTTGTGAGGAGGGGAACGCACCTGTTGGATGTGCTGTTGTGAGCAGGGCAGCGCNCAACGCGCATATTGGACACAAAGTTGTGAGGAGGGGAACGCACCTGTTGGATGTGCTGTTGTGAGCAGGGCAGCGCGCCTGTTGGACACACAGTTGCGAGCAGGGGCATGTGCCCGTTGCACACAGTTGCGAGCAGGGACAAGCGCCTGTTACACACAGTTGCGAGCAGAGGTACACACCTGGTAGACTCACAGTTAGGAGCAGGGGCACGTGCCTGTTGGACACACAGTTGCGAGCAGGGGCAAGCGCCTGTTGCACACAGTTGTGAGCAGGGGTACACGCATGTTGCACACAGGTACGGAATGGGGCACGCGCATGTTGCACACTGTTGCGAGCAGGGGCTTGCACCTGTTGGACATGTAGTTGCGAGCAGAGGCACGGGCCTTTTGCACACAATTACGAGCAGGGGCACGTGCCTGTTGCACACAGTTGTGAGCAGGGGCTAGCGTCTGTTGGACACACAGTTCTGAGCAGGGGCACGAACCCGTTACAAATAGTTGTGAGCAGGGGTAAGCGCCTGTTGGACACACAGTTCGGAGCAGGGGCACATNCTGTTGCACACAGTTGCGAGCAGGGGCATGCGCCCATTGCACACAGTTGCGAGCAGGGGCACGCACCTGTTGGACACCTAGTTGCGAGCAGGGCCACCTGGCTATTGCACACAGTTGCGAGCAGGGGCATGCGCCTGTTGCACACATTTGCGAGCAGGGGCATGCGCCTGTTGCACACAGTTGCGAGCAGGGGCATACGCCTGTTGCACACAACCCCGAGCAGGGCAACGCGCATATTGGACACAAAGTTGTGAGGAGGGGAACGCACCTGTTGGATGTGCTGTTGTGAGCAGGGCAGCGCGCCTGTTGGACACACAGTTGCGAGCAGGGGCATGTGCCCGTTGCACACAGTTGCGAGCAGGGACAAGCGCCTGTTACACACAGTTGCGAGCAGAGGTACACACCTGGTAGACACACAGTTAGGAGCAGGGGCACGTGCCTGTTGGACACACAGTTGCGAGCAGGGGCAAGCGCCTGTTGCACACAGTTGTGAGCAGGGGTACACGCATGTTGCACACAGGTACGGAATGGGGCACGCGCATGTTGCACACTGTTGCGAGCAGGGGCTTGCACCTGTTGGACATGTAGTTGCGAGCAGAGGCACGGGCCTTTTGCACACAATTACGAGCAGGGGCACATGCCCGTTGCACACAGTTGCGAGCAGGGGTAAGCGACTGTTGGACACACAGTTCGTAACTGGGGCACGGGCCTGTTGCACACAAATGCAAGCAGGGGCATGCGCCTGTTGCACACAGTTGCGAGCAGGTGCACGGCCCGGTTGCACACAGTTGCGAGCAGGGGCATGCACCTGTTGCACCCAATTACGAGCGGGGGCACGCACCATGACCTGTAGTAAAAACCATGGAAAACAGAAATCAGGATGGCCGTATCGGGGAACGAACCCGCATTTTCCCGATTGCTAGTCCGGTGTATTTTCTCTGTGCCACCTCACTCGTTATCAAGCTAAAATTATGATGGAGCATCCCCGCCGCATGTTATCTACGTGTCACCAAAATTTTGGATTCCCAACTGTAGTGGCGAATTTTATTATGCCTGCACCATGAAAGTTTTCTTAGATTCGTAGCCAGTGTCAGGACTTGGGAGAGAAAAAAGAATCCTATTTCCTCAGCTGACTTACGGAAGGAATCACCGAAAGATGCAAGTTCGCCTTGGAGTGCTCGTACCTTTTAAACACTGATGCTGATCAAGTTGCCACCTTAAAGAAGTGCCCCTGCTAGTCGTGTGTGATAGGCGGAGACGAATGTTATGTTTTGGTAGAGAGATGTAATGTTTACATTGTTCTGGATCCTCTTTGACTAACCTCGGAACTTTTCCAAGCGGCTTTTGGCTCAGGGTTTGCGGGGCGGGGGAGTCGTGTGTGTATACAGACCCTGGGGTGGAGTTCGGAAGAGGATACACTGCCCTGCGAGGGAGACATCAAGCAAGAATTCTCGCTTCGAGTTACGGGCTGTTCACGATTATTTCCGCACTTTTGAAATCAACTTTTGAAAAATGTCACTGCCCCTACTAAGGTTACTTCTACTGCAGGTTTGGAAGATCAATGTTAAAAGTTTGGCAACCAAAAGTTTCGCATCTAGGTATGNCTAAGGTTACTTCTACTGCAGGTTTGGAAGATCAATGTTAAAAGTTTGGCAACCAAAAGTTTCGCATCTAGGTATGCGCTAGTGTCGCATGTGTACCAAATTTTCTCTATTATCTACGTTAAAAAACAGTATCATTGCAATAATAATAAATCAAAATATATAATAACTTCGTAACTAAGTAAAATCTTTCCCTACTGTAATAAACGTTGCCTAAAATTTTAGTTAAAAGTTACATTTTCGAACACTGCGCAGCTAGCAGCGGAAATTTTCCCTGTGCCAAACTCTCCCATATGAAAACATGCTTTGTTAATAACCTGAGTATAATTAACTTTACCTCTACATGCATATATTTTAACGGGCACACTTAGTTGCATGCGNCTTTGTTAATAACCTGAGTATAATTAACTTTACCTCTACATGCATATATTTTAACGGGCACACTTAGTTGCATGCGCCTATTAAAGTTGGTAACGTCGGAGAGAAAGTATTTCCATGCGTTAACGTTGAATTAAAAGTGTCAGGCAAACATTTGTGAATACTGAAAAAGATTTATTTGGCTTTATACTGTTTCTAATGCATATAAGCGTAAGAACTAACAAACTTGAACATGTTTTACTTTTCAAGTATAAATGTAGGACTTCATAATTTTTTCTGAGAGGAATCGCGACTTGGTCGTGCAGCGGAAAAGACTAATAAAAGTTGTGTGGGAATGGTTCGTATGCTCTTAGGAAGGAAGGAGATCGTGGGCATGTTCTGAGATGAGTGACCTTTCGGGAAAGTAGTAGTGCCAGGGTGGTTCTGGGACACGAAGGATGCTATGCATTGGAGAGTTGCTGAGACGGCAGGCTTTTTGGAGTTGGAGAAATTACGTGTGAGAACTGTGAATTAGTCAATCATTACCGGTATCGCAAGGAGTTTTGGGGGAAAGTATCTCCGGCTGTGTACTGATTAATCAACGTGGTTCATCAGTGAAGCACTACCGACACCCTAAGGTGTAAGGTGAGGGGGAGTACCCTCGGCTTCAGTACTGATGGGATGCTGTGATCAAGGGGATATGCGTAGAATGGAAGATAGTGAACAATTGAGACTTTAACGTGTTTTATTCTGTGAAGTCTCACGTCTAGAGCCTGCACAATCTCATGAAATGATAGATGTAAAATATTATGTAAAATATGCGTATGCTATTTTTAATGTACGAGGGTTATTCGGAAAGTAAGGTTCGAATCGCCGTAGCTAATCGAATGTCGCGCGAACATTGTAACGCGCATGCGCACCGACTCCCGGCATGCCTTGCTCGTCAAACGACGCCATTGGCATTGGTATTGTTGCAGTGTGCTGTTTACAGTGTCAGTTCAAAATGTTTAAAACAATTGATCAGCCCGCCGACTGTGAAATACGGTCAGCGATTCGGTTTTTGACAGTAAGGAACGTTTCAGCTGCGGAAGTTCATCGACAGATAAGTCAAGTGTATGGCCCCAATGCGATGAGTGACATAAAAGTGCGTGAGTGGGTGAGAGCTTTCAAGGACGGATGGGAAAATGTCAATGATGAATCGCGATCAGGCCGACTACCAGTGATCACAGAAGATTTGGTCAAAGCCGTAGACGAAAATACTCGTGAAGACCGGCGATTCACAATTTCAACTTTAGCATTGGAATTTCCGAATGTGGGTAGAACAACTTTGCACAAAATTGTATCTGAAAATTTGCATTTTCACAAATTGTGCGCACGTTGGGTTCCCAGGCTGCTTACTGAGGAACACCAAATGAAAAGAATGTCTTGTGCTCTTGATTTTATGGACCAATATCATAAGGAAGGTGATCAATTTTTAGAGAAGATTGTCACAGGGGACGAGACCCGAGAGTCTAAACGCCAGTCAAAGTCAAGGCCAAGCGGACAATCTCAACACGCAAGGCTATGATAACCGTGTTTTGGGACAGACATGGAGTCTTGTTAGACGAGTTTATGCAGCAAGGGACAACAATCAATGCAGCAGCTTACTGCACTACCCTGACTAAACTTCGACGTGCAATACGCAATAAGCGACGTGGCCTTCTGACGTCTGGAGTTTTGTTGCTGCATGACAATGCCAGACCCCATTCTGCCATTCACACCCAAAATCTGATCAGATCTTTTGGATGGGATCAGATTTACCACCCACCGTACAGTCCAGGCTTTGCGCAGAGCGATTTTCACTTGTTCCGCTATTTTAAGTATTCTTGCCAATTTATATCTCATAATAGATGAAGGGTGTTGAAAATAAAGCCTTACATTCGCCGGAAAAGGATAGGTAAATGATGATAACAACAGAGAATGATAATATAGGGCCAAGGCCAAGCAAGCGCCAGCCGGTAGGAGAGGTGATCAGGGGAAGTCAGGAACAGGAAGATAGACATCCCTCANGCTGCATGACAATGCCAGACCCCATTCTGCCATTCACACCCAAAATCTGATCAGATCTTTTGGATGGGATCAGATATACCACCCACCGTACAGTCCAGGCTTTGCGCAGAGCGATTTTCACTTGTTCCGCTATTTTAAGTATTCTTGCCAATTTATATCTCATAATAGATGAAGGGTGTTGAAAATAAAGCCTTACATTCGCCGGAAAAGGATAGGTAAATGATGATAACAACAGAGAATGATAATATAGGTCCAAGGCCAAGCAAGCGCCAGCCGGTAGGAGAGGTGATCAGGGGAAGTCAGGAACAGGAAGATAGACATCCCTCANGCAAGGCCCACCAGACTAACACAAATTAACATAACAAAACATAACACTCAGAGCACACAATATAGAAAAATACCGGCACGGCAATCCACCCACCATCCTAACAATTGAACATAAACAAATAAAACAAGGAAATGTCCGAAGACCACGGTAATCACGAGACATGGGTACCCTGTTTGGTTGAGCGGCACAAACGTCACCAACACATAAGCGAGCCGAAGAGAGTGCGGGTAGGCACAGACCGCAAAAGAGCCTCACCAACACCGAGCTCCCTAAAAGAAGAGAGTGACTGGGGAAACCACACCCCCTCCCACGAGACAGTGATTGGGAGTACGGTCACCCCAGCCACCCGAAACTTTTCCATCACCGACTTTATCAAGTTCTGGTTCTTCCCATAGTGGTCACGCTTCTTGTCAAACAACCATTTTAACCCTCGGCACTGGACGACCTGACCATCCAGGATATAAGCGGATTCCTGACCTGGTTTGAAGACCAAAAAGTCAGGTTTCCGCAGTCCATCAGCGGTCCTATATCTTGGTTCGCGCTGTACTTGGAACCCCTTCTCAACAAAATGATCTGCTACCACCCCCACAAGATGGCCATGCCGAGAGATCCGCGCATCATGGGTGCGAGGACATTGCTGCACCACATGATACGCGGTCTCAGCATCTGTATAACCCACCCGACACTTTGGCAAGGAGCCAGAGAGGCCCCTCCTGCCTCTACTTGTTCTCACCTTTGTTGGGAGACTATTGCTGATTAACTGCACATAGGAAATAAAATCGGATGAGGGGACCCCCTGGCCCCCTGAGAGAGCCAAGAAGTAGAGGTTGTTGAAGAGGGGGTGGTGGGCTCTATATCAGTACCGTCAACAGAACCTAACTAGACAGTGCGCCAAAAGGTTTTAATTTTAGATGAAGTGTCGAGGACCTGCCCGTTCGCCACAGCAGCACTCTCCGCCCATTCTACCCTCCGAGAAAAGTGGGGTAGTTTACAAAGATCTCGCGCTGGGGCATAGTCAGGCTTACAGACGTTACGAAGCCAACCTAAAATCCATGAAGGAACTGATTTCAACAGAGAAGGAACTCCCAGCGCCCCTGACGAGACTAGTGCGTGGAAGAAGCCCAGCGCAACACCCTTGGGAAGTCTAAGCCACCGACGTATGGAGGCCATAATGAGGACATCCATGGCCTTCAAAATGCCCTTAGTAACACGAGCGAAGGAAAGTTGGTAGATAAAGGAAGGTAGTAAGAAGACTCGCACGATCTCCATCCTCTAATAGGGTTTTAAAGGAGCTGAGGTAAGCCGTTTCAAAAGCTCCTCTAGGCCAAAGGCAAACGCCTTTAGGTAGGCAAGCGCTTCGCCAGAGATGACGAGGCGAAAAAAGCAGTTATAGACTCGTTATCCTCACAGGCCGCAGACGTATATGATTTAGGCATACAAAATCTTGTAGAACGTTATGACAAATGTTAAAAACAAATATGGAAACTATGTAGAAAATAGAGAAACATGTAAGGAATTAAATAAAAAAAGTATTTTGAAAAAATCTGTGATGGATTATGTTTTATAAGAAATCGGACCTTACTTTCCGAATAACCCTCGTATTTTGTAGTAGCAAGTTGAATATTTTTATAGTATTGTGTATCATTTTAATTGTTAATAAATTGTTTTTTGTGTATTTTGTGAACGTATTTGAATGGCAGTTCGGACGAAATGAAAATTTAAAGCTACAATTATACATCGAAAAGTTATATCGCTGTTATTTTCTTTTACACTCCTACCAACCAGGGAAGGCTAATATGGGGTCGAATGTCTCTTTCTCCCTTTATGTTGTGTTTTTTTTTTAACTAACGCTCCCTTTTCCTTCCTTTTCCTAGAATCATGTAGAGCGGGATCTTGCGGAGATTGAAATTTGAAGTCGTGGTGGATGTTGAGGTGGAAAGAATCAACATCAATAGTTTAAAACGCCCGTTATTTTCTGTGCCGATTTAATATTTTATTTTCGCATCTTGGTCTTGATAGATTCATTTCTTTAGAGGCAAATAGTCCAACCCGATGCAAAAGTTTCTAAGTTCTTCAGAGACCTGCGAGTAAAGTTTTTAAATAGCTCGCTATTTGCGAACCGTATCTCATCCGCTACACTCACACATAACTTCTTGCTTGCAAGTTATTCATTAACCCAACACTTGCGCTCTTTCCTTCGAGTTCGTAGCAGAATAATCCCGAATTTGGGCTGAAAGCGGGGCATGCGTCTACCGCAGTAGTAGGTGTAAACTAACAGAAGCATGTTGATAGACGCATGCGTGACGTCACACCTTTCAAGCGCAAGCGCATGCGCACACGCACGGCGATTATGCGTAAGACCCACAGTTGTGAACGCGTCCTAACCGCCTGTTCGCGTTCTGCTATGTTCTGTCGTTTTCATTTCTTCCATTCTCCAGACCGACGAGGAAGGAGAATAGTCTCCTTTAAAAATGCAGTCGGTTGCTCTTGGCGACGGCCTTCTGTCGTCTTTATCTACGCCGACCCTACCACAGGCGGCAGATGTGTTAGGAAATTATTAAGTTAGTTCTTTGCAAGAGGGCAGCCAACCGTCGTTCACCATCGAAGAAAACCTTCAGAAGTTATCATATTCTTCGAGGAATACCGTAAGATTCGACAACTTTGGGCCAGCGACCCAACAATGAGCCACAGCTGCTTTCAGAACGAGAGAACTCTCTAGCTATCTAGTGTTTAAATAACATATTGATTTTCAATTGACATTTTTACTTATTTGACAAAAAACATGAAAAACACATATTAAACATTGAGTGAAAATGTAAAAAACAAAAATGTATACAGTTTTCGTGAATAATTGTAGCGTGACAACATTGGGCCAGGGCACGTTTGACACGTATTTTAATGGGACATGAAGACGTGGCCTATAGTTGACTTACTTGTGTATACAACAATGGACCATACAGAAACAATCCCCCCTCCCTTCCCTTGCTACCTGGATTTGTTTTCGCCACATGATTACATTTTTGAGATGTGCAGTTATGCTGGATAAAATTCCCAGCCCGTTCTCTTAATAAAAAAGGGTGATTATCTTTGCAAATATCAAAAAGTGGCACAAAGTTGTCGAGTTTTACGGTACTGTGCAGAAAAATATTTCAGCGTCAGACGCAAATCTCACTGCAAACAATAATTACAAAAATATAAAGCATCCCGTATATAAGAGTATATGGTAACGGGAGATTTTCTGAGCATTAAAGCCACAGAAGCATGGGAGCGATAAGGGCGTCACTAACACGCACGCCTAGCGCCGCGTCGCTCTTACGCGCAAGGCGTGCGGAGTTTCCGTCCGTGCGCTGTACTACGCAAAGTTGGTCTGTAACAGTGAGACTTCATTACACGCGACTGCGTACGACCACGACTAACGCCCGACTGCGCGCGACTTGGTCGTACGACTTTACTCCGCACGTCGATACCGACTTCATCAGATGTGCTCTGCCATTGTACCTCTAGTTGCCGATCAGTGGTGCTTTATTATTTTCCGTAGTGGAAATGAACTGTCAATTGTGCCTCCTTAAAAACAATGTGTTAAGGCTCGGCTTCACCTATTATGCAGAAATTATTCGTTTCCGTGTCATAATTTCAGTTTCAGAGAAATTATTGAAAATTTTTTAGTATAGAAAATTTACAATCTACAAGTTGTTTATTACTTTTGTATCTAGTTTTCACTGTGTGTTATTTCCTGCTTGCAAAAAGACAGGAACTTATTGATGAAATATAAATAATTTCCTGACTTTTTGTAATTAGCAGATTAACCACAAATTATTAAATAACTCGTAAAATGTAGATTTTCTATAATCGTACACAGTCAGTAATTTCTCTGAACCAAAAATTATGTCACGGAAACGAAGAATTTCTGTAAAAGAGATGAAACCGAGCCTTAAAAAGGCAAATAAGGTGGCGTCGAAGGAGGAGTTTTGGATAAACCATATACAGTATGTATCTAAATTATACCGAAAAACTTCGACAGCAGGTAAATCACGAAAAAAGGTGACAGCTTATATACAACATATGGTTTAAAGAGAATCGTGGGGCGATACACATCTTTGAGGTTGGGCCCGAAGCACTGGTTTATTTCAAATACAGAAGAAATTACTTGAGACTGAACGCTGCGTGTCTACATAACGTGTGAAGTTAATTGTGACATGCGGATCAATAATACACCAAGTTTGCTACAGCATCATGGAGGTTATGTCGAAAATAAGAGTAGTAACAGGGATATTTTTCATGAAGTAATTTAATGACAGCGAAAGACAGGTGTTGTGGTGTTTACAGATCTTTTTTTTTTCCGTTACGCATTATCCAGACATGCAGTGTTCCTTCTTGAATATTTTATACAAAATTGGTGATAAACTAGTTTTCAGTTCGAAATTCAGAGATGTGCACTGCCCTTGCGATTCACTTCAGACTATAGGTCGTACATATGTTGTCACCTCCTCTTTTCGTGAATAAGCTAGCTGCCGAAGTTCTTCGGTCTAATTCAGATACATCCTGTATACTTAAAGCATGGAGCCACTCTTTCCCAAGCATCTCTCTGGAAGTCTCTTGGAATGTTATTGGTGGTGTTTTCGGTCCCAAAAGCATTCCCTCTCGATAACGACAATTATTAATTTTGGAACCACAAAAAAAAAGTCTTAAAATAACTAGTCACGTGGTACGACACGGGAAATCCCAACTATAGTCCATTCATGTTGACTTCCAACTTTTCTGAAGGCATATTTAAGTTCTACTTTCAGGCTATTCCTCCGCCTAACGAAAACAAAGTTTAACAAAGTCTAGAAAATTACACGAAAGGGACAACGCACCGCATTCGTGCGCACTCAGTTCAGTAATATTTTCCATGAGAACTATTTCTCACTAGGCATTACCAATACAACTATTTTATCACCGTTTTTCTCACATCAATTGTAACTGAGATATTATAATATATAGATAAAATATAAGTACAATTTAATTCAACAAATAACAAGATACTTATATGGTATCAGAAGTATCCAATTGCCGTGATACGTGGCATATTTAGGAAACAACCGAACGCGGGGTGATTTTTCAAACGTTTGATTAAAAAATGTGTAGATACCACGAACAGATTATAGTACGTAGTAGTTAAACTATTGCGTCGCCTCTAATGTGAGGACTGCATTTATCTTAGACGTTGGTATTGCTCGGACTTCAGGCGACTGAGCGCGACCTAGAGTGCAAAGTTGGTACCACTGCGCGGTCAGCCTGAACCACACCCGTATGGCTGTGCTCTTCTCCTGCCTGTTCAGGACACTGCTCGGGCAAGTCAGGAAGCGAATTTATGCCATTTTCAAGATTTTTCTTTATGAATACCCTTCATACGATTAAAGCAAAACCATAAGGACCTTGCCTAGCAGAAAGTCGTATTCTAAGAATATTTATTAAGATCTACGCATAACCGCGAAAACAACAAGTTAAACAAAAATAATTTCAGGACCACCAACTCTTAATGCAGAAGTATAGCACTGAAAAGAAAGTCAAGCCCTTTACTAACCTCTGCAAACTAACACAAATTACTGTTTCGAATTGTAGATATTTCATTTTCCAGTAGCTGCAAAGGATATCACAACAAAAAAAGTGTATCCAATTACCATTATACACAAAAGTCTATAACTTTATTCTTTCCCCTCTTTCAGTACCAGCTGTATGTCTGTGGAGTGTTCAGCTTAAATAACCAGATTGTTTACTGTCCTTAAATCGTAACCAGTAACATTTCATGTATCAACAAGCTTGCTGATCAAAATATGCTCGTTAATTATACACGATACAATTTTGTACAGGGTGATGTGTCTGGCAAAAGTTGGAAAATATTTTTTTACCCAGAGTATGTTTATAAACATAAGGGCAGTTAATGGCTTCTGAAGTTCTGAATGGTCCAAACTTACTTTTAAACTCATAGTGGCAGAATCGCAGCTAGTGGTGTCATTTTAACTATATTTACATTGCCATTAATGAGTACTGTCAACTTAGATCGAATTGGTATGACTTAATAGGGATGAATTATCGAATAATCTATACATAAGTCTTTTTCTATGTCATATAGTAAAAAACAGAAAATGTTTTAACTTAGAGTAATGAAACATATTTCACGTAATTCGATTGAAACGAAATATTTATGGCGCTGACTTATAAAGGAATACAAAATGTGTCATAAAAGAACATGTTTAAGTAACAAGGAAAAAGATTCTAATTGAGAATATTTACATTTTTCTGAATAACTTAACATATTTAATGCTATGATTTAATGTCTCCGTCTAAGAAAATTGATTTGCTTATTTGTAAATAGCATAGCGCGACAAATTCTTCTCTGAATATATATAATTAAAACTCAATCTTGCGATAAAAGTTTCACAGACTGTCTGAACATTTAATTTATTTGCAATTTACTTGTAATTAAATTGCCCGCGCACATACGTGACTGCAAACAACGATAGGTTTTTAAAATTTGCGAACATTTGGTTGTTACTTAACATTCTAATGAATGAATTTCATCATACGTGAAATACGCATTGTCATAGAATTTGTGTTTACATAGTTTTCATTTAAACAATTATGTGTGGAGTGACATATTACTTTTCCCATAAAGTTAAAACATTGTTACAATTGCAAAATACAGTGACATATTTCTTCATTTTATAGCAGTTATTTTGGTAGTTGGTTTTTTTTTTTTNTTGTTACAATTGCAAAATACAGTGACATATTTCTTCATTTTATAGCAGTTATTTTGGTAGTTGGTTTTTTTTTTTTTGGAAGGGCGATATACAAGCAATACATTTTCCCAATTATTGGGAGACATTCATCCACTAAAGAGNGTTTTTTTTTTTTGGAAGGGCGATATACAAGCAATACATTTTCCCAATTATTGGGAGACATTCATCCACTAAAGAGAAAAAAATAAAAATGCATAGCGCATCGAGTAACGTAATGAGCACGTAAAAAAACAAGATGAAATATTATTTAGATGCCAGTTAACATTTCAATATTTTTTTACATTTACACGTCTAATATGTAGACACATATGACTGGTGAATCGTCAACATCAAACTCTTAATGAAAGGGCATAGTGGTGTTTTGTTTAAAAGCCGTGCAAATAAAATAAACTGTTACTTTATGCGACGCAGGGTTTTAACTACACAACTATAACGCGGTAAAACAAGAAACAATTTTTGAAATCCCCTTTGTTTTTTTGTGAGTGTATTTTTTCGTTTAGTACTGAATTGCAACTAGGAAAGAGTACGACAGAGAATTTTGTTGATTTGCAAATTTCGTAACGTGGCAGTTTTTGTTTCATGTTGGTCGTAGGGTTATGAGCGCTTCTATTAAAAATTCATATTTTTAGTTAGCAGCAGATATCAATAAAGTCAGTTACTTCAAAATTAGTTTATCAGAAATAACTACGTAATCTTTCGTGTTTCAATGTCAAACCTGAAAGGAAACTTCTTATCATCAAACAGGCGCACTTAGCCATTTTAATTCCTTGTATGCACACAGATTTTACTGTCTCAAAATTACCTAACCAAGAGTTGAATTTGATTCATAAATACTTTTACTGTATTTTGGGAATAATTAACATGTCTATCATTGTTTCTATAATGTCACATCGGCCATTGACGTTTACAAGTATTTTAGTAAACAATTATATAGATAGCTGCCATTTTGTTCTATGCGGCACTAGTCGCTGTTGAAATTTATCATTTAAAATGGTAATAAAAAAAATGATAACGGAGACTTTCATATTAATAACTTAATTGACAATATTCGGCATATTTGCTGCTAGTATAAATTCGTAGACAAATTCTTTTCGCCGACAGTTTAAGTTGACGTACACGTAAACGATAGTACGTATGCAATAATCGTACAGAAAATCCGTTCCTTCATCAGTCTTCTTGGCAGCTACGTAACACATTTTTTAGTAAACAATAAAGCTAAGTATTTTTGTCGGAAGGGGCCGAAGGAGAAAAAACATAAGCGTAGTTAAGCGGCACATTCAAATAATGACACTCCAATAGTTTTTGGTGATCGTTAAGCTTGCTGTCAATACACGCAAACTGAGTTGCCTTCAAAATAAAAAAAATAGAAAGTGCCAGAGAGGCAACAAAGCTATTGACAGCAAATATTTAAAATCGCGTTCACACTAGAATAAAATAACAGTTAATATTTACTGGTCACCACTCAACTTTTGTAGCAACTACAAAAATAAAGCACGGTGAATTTCCTACGAAAGACTTTTCACTGTGAATTGAGGTATTTTGGAATCACTGGGGATGCTGATAGTATGATAGTACAGGCAGATGCCGCGTTTCAGAACTGGGGTGCTCCCTCCGTCGATAGCCGGGCTGATGAAGTCATTACGCCTGGGTGGCTGGCAACTAGATTGACAGCTATGCGCTGCGGCCAAGCCAGTATCTCGGGCGAAATGAGCTCCAACGCCGCCCCACGTACGTAGTTGCCAAAGCGCTCGCTCCTCTATGAATAATTACGCCAAAAAAGGAGCAAAAGCTCACTTGCGTCCCCAGCTACACTGGTAAAAATTCCCGCATATTCACGCAAATTTTTTCACTGAAATTTAGAGTTGAGACTTGATCTCGCATGTTGAATTATTGGTGTCTCGCTTATTTCAGTTTTAATTCGAAACTTCATTTACAAATCTCTGGCAAAATATAGATTACACTTTAGAACAAACATAAATTCTGAACCTTTGTATANCGAAACTTCATTTACAAATCTCTGGCAAAATATAGATTACACTTTAGAACAAACATAAATTCTGAACCTTTGTATAACGTAATTAGTCCTACATCAGTATCAAATTATAAATCGATTCTTGCATTAACAGCGTGGCGAGCTTCGGCGGAGAAGAAAAGCTGGCGTTTATACAAATAATGTCACATTTAATCGACAGAAATAACAACAATAGAATAGGAAATCTACTGCTTCTCCGACAGTCTCTACATAAGGCACCGTTACAAGGGAATTTTATTACAAAAATTGTCCGCTTGTTTAGAGAGAAAAACAGCTCTTGAGGCAGACTTTAAATATTGTGCTGTACCTAGTCTCGTTTGAGCACTTTCACGAACACTTATTTTCTTCTCGTGTATTTTTCNGACTTTAAATATTGTGCTGTACCTAGTCTCGTTTGAGCACTTTCACGAACACTTATTTTCTTCTCGTGTATTTTTCCTTCTGATACAAAAATTAGCACATCGATGGATGACCTATTGGTGTAGGCTGTTTACGGTAAAGTGAGCACTTTTGAGGCCCTAGTTACTTTTTTTCTGCTATATTTTATCCTTAAACCATATTTTTTAGTAAATACTGACATGTAAGTAATACACACAGTGTGCATAATCCACCGGACTCGGAAGTTAACGTCTACGTGTAAAATAAAATGTATTTATTGGCTATTATTCCAAATGAGAAGGCTTTCAAAAGTGCTCACTTTACCGTGAATAGCCTTTATCTATGCGTCGATCGTCTAGCACCGCGAAGTTCTTGAAGACATTAATACGCAGCGTACTTGAGAATACAAGTGTGGAACAGCCCCTTATAAGGCGAACTACAGCCGCACACGCCAGCAAGATGGCGTCACTGAGCAGCAACAAGTCCAAACGCCGTCATTCTCAGCGCCTGATTACCTACTCGCTCGCTGGCTGCCCAGCCAACAGGGAACCTTTCGTAGCATGCAATAGCCAATCAGAAACAAGGCCCGTCGCCAGAGCCTTTCGCAGCCAATCAGAAAATGGGCGCGCCCACGTCAAAGGAACCGCCGCGCCATTTCGTCTCTGTGTAATTGCCAGCATCAGCATCACTCCACCGACGCTACCAGGCTTGCATTACTGTCGGTGGTAGTAATTTTGAGCAATTATTATAAACATTGCTGTAAAAAGGCATTCAGCGGCGACGTAAATAAACACTGTGTTGCATTTCATGTGTTATTTTCGTGTTTGTGCCTCAACGCGTCACTCCCGCCCATATATTCCTATACAATAATTGTTTGTTTTAGTGAGGTCTACCACCCCTATATATATATATACATACACACACACTCGGTCCTTTAAAATAAATATTTTGATGGCTGGTACAAACTTTTCTCTCAGTGTACGAGTAAGTAGCTGCAAAATTCGAGTTATTATTTGGCATCACGCTAGACTTCACAACCTTGTAGAAACTTGAGCCGGTATCGTTAGTTCATTGGCTGATGTCAGGGATCAAAGCCATTCTCCTTCTTACAAGACTGAACATTAGTCGGGCACGACGTTATAAAGTGCATATTTAATGGCGAAAAACTTTCCAGGGTGTGTCAAATGAAGTACGGTTCAATGACAAGCGTAGTACAAAACTTACACATGCTCAATATACCGAGTGTTTATGGACAACGTGAACGAACACCGGCAGGATGTTCCTCACGAAAATATAAGACGAAAATGTACGTACACTTTTGTCTAAAATGGTTTTTAAAGGAACTGTGCGTCCACAAAATCCCAGCCCTGGTACTGCCTGGCAACACACATTATGTTATGAGAGTTAAGAGGCTGCATCGCCCCTTAAACAGAAATTATTCGTTTTTGTGTCGTTAACAGAAAATTCAGGGTCATTCATGAAATCGTTTCATTATAGAAGCATTAAATTTTATAGTTCTGTGCAAATTTTTGTACCTGATTACTAATATGTGTTCCCCGGTTGTCATTAAAAGGTGAAAATGTTTTAATATGTAATACTTGGCATTAACCCATGCAGAGCCTCTTTAAAACTCTTTCACCCCCAATATAATTGACGGTTTCAGGCGTTTCAAACAAAAAATGTATGATGCGTGCTGTACTTTAGTCGACAGAACACTTGTTTCGCTCTCACAGCCTGTAAGCTATATGTACGGCCAAGAACCAATTATGAAGTAGACCAGTAAGACAGTTTGCGAATCATTTAACCACAGGTGAGATAATCGGTAAATGAGCTTCGCAGTGTGCAATACAGACCAAAAATTGTGTTAAATGGGTTAAGTTCATTTTGCATAAATATGAGTTAGTAGTTCAAATATTATGTCCGTAATGATGGGTAAGGTAATTAGCTAAGTTTATAATGCCGCATTTTTCAATAAATCCTCCTATATTTGAATTAGGTAGAAATAAGAACATATGCAATATGGCGGGTGACGCGGGATCTTCAACACTGGTTTCTCGAAAACCGTTCACCTGAGAGTGTTCCTACAAGACGGCATTTTTTTTTAATTAACATGTGATGATCCATAACATGTTTTAAAATGTTGCGAACAACTTAAGGTTACAAAGTTTCACCCAAAAATAAGATGCCAACCCTCATTTTCACCATGAAGGGGGACGATAATGCCAACCGCGTTTTCAGAGGTGTAAAGATGAATATCACTAGTTCACAGACAACGCGAGCAGACAGAGTGTAGTGCACCAACAGCCAATCACAGCGCTTCTCGCCACTTCNTATATTTTTTTGTGGTGGCGCATAACTACCGTTACTAACCCGTTCGTTCATGCATTAATTTCCGAGTTCAAGTGTTGCAATCATGTAAGGTCTTGGCACGCGCTGTACCTGTGTTCAGCACTTGCCTTGCAACCAGCGAACAAAGTGCTATGTACCCGATGGTATCGGCATCAACCACTCATGTCGGAGAGGTGTGGGAAATTCCACAAATCAGATTAGCCGTAAGGAAGACTGGGCACTGATGCCTTGCTGTGTACAGCTTCGGTCATAAATATCACTCATTTGCAACGTGTCTACGATCGTGGGCACGGTGACTGAACGGATTTATCACTTGATGGAAAAAGGGAAAGAAATGCTGTCGTCTTATTTTTCCGTAACGTATAACTGCCGGAATTCGTCGGCGTTGTTAACATCTAGGGCGNTTATGTCGGAGAGGTGTGGGAAATTCCACAAATCAGATTAGCCGTAAGGAAGACTGGGCACTGATCCCTTGCTATGTACAGCTTCGGTCATAAATATCACTCATTTGCAACGTGTCTACGATCGTGGGCACGGTGACTGAACGGATTTATCACTTGATGGGAAAAGTGAAAGAAATGCTGTCGTCTTATTTTTCCGTAACGTATAACTGCCGGAATTCGTCGGCGTTGTTAACATCTAGGGCGCTACGGACGTAATTTTACGTCGCCTAGATTTAACTGAGTTGCAAGGAGTTTGCCATAATATCGTGTGACTTCCGTATTGTTTGAAGACACGGGCCCAGAGATATTACTTCGCCGGCAGTTTTCAGAGAGTTCTCTGCGACGTAATACTTCGTCAGCGACGCTCGGAAGTGTAAATTTCGCAAATGAACAGGATTAATTGTGCATTACTCTAGGAACGAAAGAACATTTAATTTGGTCAGTTCCAAGTCAGCGTTATGTTGGTAGAGATCCGGCCAGTAACGAACGTCAGTACAGTATGGTATGCGTGTTCGATGTTGTGTGAACCAGTAGGATAGTTGCAAACAGGAATACAGAGACCAACAGAACCGATGGCCATGCAACCTCTCGAATATATGTAACTCACTTCTAGCTTTTCTCAACTCCTGAATAAACGTGCACCGCACTCAAAGTGTTAAACATCCGGTATAACTAGGGCCGGTGACTTTTCGCGTAAAAATTGGAGCACACAGTAGACTTCAATACTATATACACACCTCAGCTGTTGTTATACCTCCATTGGCTGCTGGTGCCGCGTCCGTCTTTGACCAAGCCACTCAGGACTAAGTAACTCCGACACTGAACCTTCGTGATTCGTGCGCAAACGGTTAACACGGGCCAGAACATTTTTTAGCCAATCAAAGAAGCTGGACGACCCTACAGTGCTTTGGACTGTATCCTGTCTCGAAATCTTTTCGCGAAATGTCACTGCCCCTAGGTATAACTTGTCACCAAAAGATAACGCGAATTTTGCGTGTTACTGCGGATAAGAACTGGGGAGGAAGGAAGGTGGGAAAGATGACGCAGCGACACGTCGCGTGTCGTCACGTTGTAGCGAGGGGTCTTAACAAGACGCGCGTGACGGGGCCTTAACCGCACTGGAGATCCCAGCCATGCCTCGGGTCCCGGCGCAAAATGGCATCGTTTCTTCCTCGACGTTTGTCTGCTCGGCAACTGCAGCCGGGGAAAAGAAGAAGTTCGCGACTATGACATGCGCTGCTTCGCAGTTTCGCCGGTAAATATCTCCTGCCAGAGAATAAAATACGTATTTAATTGTTCTTCAACCAGGGTTGCCATTTTTTCTCATTTGAAAATTCGCTGACGTTTCCCTCATTACCAGATAAAAAAAAATACTGTTTTACATCACCTTTTATTTAAAAATTTCCTTTTTTTTTTTTTGTTTCTAGTGTTGCAAATACGAAAAATTTTGATGCCTGTTGTACTTAAGCTGACAAAGAACTTGTTTCGTTATAACAACCAGTAATCCGCAGGCCTTGTGTTGGGTGGCAAGTGATATGCACCAGTTATAACAGTAGCATGGTTTACGAGTCAATGATTCCTAGGGAAGATAATTGGGCACTGAGTCTCACAGTGTACAGCACTGGTCAAATATAACCTTCCTGTACAACCTGTAGTCAATCGTGTACAATGGGAATGAAAGGATTAAAATGTGTGTCTAATACGATGACTCTTTCATATTGCAACACTGTAAATATCAAAATAACCACGATGCTATTACAACTTAATGCCCCTGAACGAAACACCTTATAACATTTTGTCCACAAATATCAAAATATTATTTTACACATTCATGGTAATATATGCAGAATGAAAGCCTTGTTCGGTTACAAATTTCATAAGCATACACTCTCAACAGCAGTTACATATATTGATAATAGAATTGAAATAATAATTATAATAATCTAATAAATGTTTTAGATTTCATCTACATTATACCAATATGTAACTAATATTACTTTGCCATATTTAAGTGCAATATTAACCATGTAACGTTAAAACTTACACGCGCCATAAAACTAGACGTATCAAGTATTTTTAATTGGTTACACATTATGTTTTGATAGGTTTACGATTTATAACAGAACAGCCAGATATAGCTTGCATATCTCGGAATTCCCCGACATTTAACTTGTTTAAAAAATTACCTGAAGTTTCGATGATTTTCCAGACAGTTTTCAAATTCCCTGACATGTTCCAGCTTTCCAGAATTTCCAGACAAAGTCGCAACATGGTCAACGTTCGAAGCAATTCTACAGCTGGCGAGTTGTGCGCTAACCAATTTTCGACAAGAATGGATATGGACGGATGGATTGATCGTACAACTCGTGGACGAGAATAATGGCCCAGGGCAACGATGCGGTGGCAAGAAACGTTGCACGCCCGAGGCTGACAAAACAGGATGATATTACGATGGTTTGCAGCTGCCGTCTGTTGTATGAGATGGTCAGGCTCACGAACGTCTTGAAAAATGAACCTACGTTCTGTGTCGATAGAGGCGACACCGCCATCCTGTACAACGCACAGAGGTGGTCAGTACATATCCGAAAAGCCTAGTCAAATCGGCACATACAATTTATTTTACGGTTCAGTTANCGAACGTCTTGAAAAATGAACCTACGTTCTGTGTCGATAGAGGCGACACGCACAGAGGTGGTCAGTACATATCCGAAAAGCCTAGTCAAATCGGCACATACAATTTATTTTACGGTTCAGTTNCACGCACAGAGGTGGTCAGTACATATCCGAAAAGCCTAGTCAAATCGGCACATACAATTTATTTTACGGTTCAGTTAGTATTAAGTATTTTTGGACATTTTACTCTGATGTGATATAACGGCTGCAAGAGAAAGTAACTGGAGAATTAAGATAACAGATAAATAATTATCAAAATGAAATGCTTCCCATGTTCGTATTTGGTTTAAGAGAACCTCGAAGCTATCTCAGTTATTACAAAGATTGTGATATTTACAGTAAAGACAGACTACAGTTTAGGTCAACTATTTTAATAAGTTTCATCCTTTGAAACCGTGTGACGCTCTTTTCTTGCTGGTTTACCGAAAATGGCAGACTCTTAACGTAAAGGAGAATGTAATATGAAAATAGTGTTTTGTAAGATGTACANGCTGGTTTACCGAAAATGGCAGACTCTTAACGTAAAGGAGAATGTAATATGAAAATAGTGTTTTGTAAGATGTACACAACTATTTTGTTGCAAAGTCGCAAATATAATTGCTTTTTGATGAAGGCGAGGATGTTACTCAGTGATTTTAAAACACAGATGGGATCAGTAGAAGAAACGTGACACCTCCGAATAACACAGCAATAAACACGTCCATAAAATATAGCTTATACATTTTTCCAAAATCTATTGTTTGTGGTAATCTCACATATCAAAAGTGACAAGGGCTTTGTTCTTCATATTTCGAGATGTATCGATACTTACAAGAATGAAATAGAACATTCAGTATTGTTCACGGTAAAGTGAGCACTTTTGGGGCCCTAGTTACTTTTTTCTTTACGCCATTTTTTATCCTGTAACAACATTTTAAAATAAATATTGCCATGTAAATAATAATTACAGTCTGCATATTCCACCGCACTTGGAAGTTAACGTCTGACGCTAAAACAAAATACATTTATTGACTACTAGCTTACCCGGCCACGCGTTGCTGTGGCATAAAAAATTTTGGTTCTATTCATTTCTGTGAAATTAATTGAAAAAAGTATATGCATTTTCAAAATCTTTATTATTGAAGTACTTGTTTGTATACAATGTTTTTAGTTTTACCATCTTCCGCACGTATGAATAAGTTGGATGGTTTTCCTACTCTAGAACACGACACATACAATAGGCCGTGCTAAAAACATTATGTTTCTAAATCTATTCTATTGAGACAGTAGGCTCTGTGTAATATACTCTTGAAAAACATTGAGAACAAGAAACTGAAATGTTTAAACAGACCGCTGTCAACAAAGGCGCTTCCTGACGCAAAAGCATGGTAAAAATTAGCTTTTTGCAGATTTTAGTACCTTTGCAAGTAATGCAGATAAAAAAGAAAGGTGCACAAACACTCGTGGGAACGAAAGGAAGGTTTATAAAAAACAGAATGAAAATTGGTTGATTTTTTTGGGAGTTATACGCGTCCGAACAAACGGACACAACATTTACACACACATACACGCACACACACACACACACACACACACATATATATAATTGCAAATGAGAAGGCTTTCAAAAGTGCTCACTTTAACGTGAATAGCCTATACTATAAGTGCGGGACTTTAATTTTCCAGAGTTAATATAAAAGTTGCTTAACTATAATTGACGTAAAGAATGTTGTATTCTAGAATTCTTCCCTAGAAAGCCACGTTTCCTCGAGTAGCCGGCTAGAGATTAAATAAGAGGCGTGGTAATAAATAATCACACGGAGATTTTAATTAAAATGTTAAAGTGCACGTTTCCCAGGCTTGAAGCGCGGCGCGGTATAAAGAAAGCAGCTGTCGCGAGCATGTTGCCAGGGAACGGCATTCAGCCGGCCATGGTCCTGCGATATTGTTCCGCTAACACGCGCGCGCGGAAAATTCATTTAAATTTTCGCAATCAAGCCAACCGTAGGGCAGCAACTGTTTGCCGTCCGGTCGCGGTCAG
>NQII01000491.1:729031-805583 GCA_002778355.1 Clitarchus hookeri | reverse complement strand
TGTTTATTGTTCTACCGCCTCGGCAACGGCGTTGTCCGAGTAGAGAGGTTTGGGCGGATGCCGCCTACACAAAGAAAAAACTTTTCTCCCGCGTTTGAGGCAGAGAAGCGCGGGAACGATAAAGGCGAGACTGCCATGTGCCATCAAGTTCGCCATCGCCACTACGGGCAACAAGGCTCTGAACTGACGTGAAGTGTCTATGTCGGGCTGTATGTACCTATGGGGCTATCAGCGATGACCCTGTTATTGTATTGATGACAAGTCTGTAGGAAGGATCAATGCAAGGCCCCAGAGTAGTTTTGTATATATCTGGCGCGTAACTTTTGAGATACAGCGCTTTGAAAAAGCCGTTTTAGGCCGTTTTGGAGTACTCTGAAATGGTGTTTCCAAAGTGCGTGACGTGTTGAAAGAACTCGACTGCCCTCGTCTGAAGTGTGTGTTCTTTTCGTAGATCAGCACACTGGACGCACGTTGAACAATTTCGCGGGAAAACGAATACTTCAAACACTCTGCAATGCAGTTCAGGCGCCAGGCAGGCGGGAGCCTTAACACCGAGGTCTTGAAAGCATTTTGAGGATGAAACGAGGAACGAAGTGTGTATTGATCAGCGCCGGAATGCAAGGGAGGGGGAAACTGAAGATCCCCGAGAAAACACGCCGACCAGCGGCAACGTCCGGCATGATTCCCACTTGTGAGAACCCGGGAGCGACCCCGCCAGGAATCGAACCCTGTTCTCAATTGCGGGAGGCGTGCGCTCTAGCCGCTACACCACCGTGGCCCCAGCGTTGTTCGAGGCACCCTGTCTGCACGCGCAACACTCTGAAAATTTAAATTATTAAAAGTGATCCAAATCGGTGAGTTTGACTACAGATCTATTGAAACTGCTCTACTCGGAATAAGTAAAATTCTACAGATTATTTTTAGCTGCCGGTATTCGCTGATTTAACAGTGATCTGCACTAATTCCTGGGAGAATTACACTGGCCTAGAACTAAAACTTTAATGAGTTTTAACTGCTTCATCAGGTAACGTATGTTTAGGCAAGTAATTCCACTGACTGACGCCAATGATTCAAAGTTAAGAGCGAAGTGTCGTACAGTAGTAAAATTGGAATGAGGGTCTAGCATTTTCAGAAACAACCCCAGAAAAAAACATTTTTGTCTCTATCTTCATACATTTTAATTTACAAAACTAATTGACTGGCATATAAAGAGTTTTTCAAAGCGTAGTCATAAGCTATGGATACAAAAAGTTTACAAATAAATNAGTTAAGAGCGAAGTGTCGTACAGTAGTAAAATTGGAATGAGGGTCTAGCATTTTCAGAAACAACCCCAGAAAAAACATTTTTGTCTCTATCTTCATACATTTTAATTTACAACACTAATTGACTGGCATATAAAGAGTTTTTCAAAGCGTAGTCATAAGCTATGGATACAAAAAGTTTACAAATAAATNAACTAATTGACTGGCATATAAAGAGTTTTTCAAAGCGTAGTCATAAGCTATGGATACAAAAAGTTTACAAATAAATATACGTCGACTTCCAGAGCCATGGGGCGGGCTTTCCTATGGTACACATAGTTTACATGCAAGGATGTATGATAGATCCAATGCTGAGGGTGTTAGAGGTGTTACGGGTAATGTTAAAATGTGGAACCATGGGCATCTACACGCCCCTGCAGACTTCTTCCGGTGCACGATTTCGTCCTGAAAAAAAATATGTGATTTGCGCAAACTTGTTAGAATGACTTGTTGAAGACACGAGTGCTGTTCGTAGGCTTATTTTCAGCATTGGATAGAGTCCATTTAAATGATCAAATTAATCCCTGCAACACCATTGCCATTAAACTTCAAAGGTAATGATCTTATACAGTTTTGCAAGAGCCCTTACATATAAATTGGTTAGATTTTCAGGATACGTGAACGGATGGAGCCTGGAAATGGACGTCCACTTCCATTCCACTGTAGCGCCCAGTAATATTTGTGTTGTGTATGGCTGAAATAGGCCGGTGCACCATCATGTATGAACCACACCTGTCTTACGTGATAAAATAGGACGTCTTCGAGCAAACTGGACAACACATTCACCTAGATGGAAACTTTGTCTGGCATATGACTGCCCCCTCCCTCCCCATTTGTAAGGCAATTATACGAAAGGAAAGTCTTCGTATTTTACAAATTGCAAAACCTGTAAACAGCGCCCATATATTTGGAGACAAACTATAAGCAATGATTCTTTTTCACATGGAATTGTAATAATAATGTATTATTATATTTCTTATAATAAAGTGCATGAAATATGTACCACAGAGCATTAGTAAGACCCACAGTATGACGGGCACTTAGATGCCTGTCATTTATGACGGGTGACTGGTGTAGCAGTCGTCAGCAGGTGACAAACAAGTGGAGTAGTCACCCGTCGTTCTTAACGGGTGACAATAAGCAGGTGGAGCAGTCATTCGTTGTTCTTGATGGGTTACAAGAAGCAGGTGGAACAGTCACCCACCTTTCTTGACGGGTGGCAAGAAGCAGGTAAAACAGTCACCCATCGTACTTGATGGGTGGCAAGAAGCCGGTAGAACCGTCACCCGTCGTACCTGATGGGTGGCAAGAAGCAGGTAGAACAGTCACCCGTCATTCTTGACAGATGACAAGAAGTAGGTGGAGGAACCATCCGCCGTTCGTGATGGGTGGCTAGAAGCAGATTGTTATGATGTGATAAGGCCTTAGCTGAACGGCAACAACACCTTGTGAAAGACAGTTGCTGAAATCCCCTCCACCGACCAGTAAACGGGGCCGAAATATATGTAAGTCATTGAGTGCAGATTTCCCCAATCCCCATATGCTACCCCTTTGTGTGGAAGTAGAAGTGTAATTATTACGTACTTAATTATTTATGTATTCTTTTCCTCTATACTATCTTCTATTTGCATAATCAGTGTAATTNTGTAATTATTACGTACTTAATTATTTATGTATTCTTTTCCTCTATACTATCTTCTATTTGCATAATCAGTGTAATTATATTCTACTTATGCTATGTGTAGGTGTCCAGCGTACATATTAACATTTTAATAATTATGAGCTTTAACCGCGCACACAGCTAACTACAATAATTTATTTTCAGAAATAAANACATATTAACATTTTAATAATTATGAGCTTTAACCGCGCACACAGCTAACTACAATAATTTATTTTCAGAAATAAATAAATTTTTGTATGAAAATCGGTACTAGCCTAACCGTCCTCATTTGTAGGCATTATCTAATAGCTGGATAAAAAACAATAATGTAACTATAAAGTTGTAACATAAATTAGTATTCATATACAGCATGAGAGAACAATTTATAAAGACAGTTTAGACATAAATGAGTTATAACTCACGCTTAAATATATAGGCTTCCAAGGTCGGACTGTGGGTCGTTATATTATGTTGGTATTTATATTATTTTGTCCTATAAATCCACAAGTTAATTGAGTAAACATAAGTCTCAGAAAATATTAAAGCCCTATTAATTTATTTAAGGAAAATTGTTATATACGATGTTTCTACAAACTGTGCAGGCATTCAGTTAATACATTTCCTTGCAAGTTTCAGATCAACGGTACCTCACGTTCCACGTCAACAGCAACCAGCAGAGATGTTACAACACNATGTAAAGTTCTTCCGGATCTCAGAGCAAGCAATGTCCACGATAGCAGCGGCGGTAGGACACCTGTTCTGACGTCACACGTAGAAACGTTGTCGAGTCGCGCACGTTCATTCCACAGCATCAGCACTATCGCTTAACCCAGCTCGCGAGTCATACGTAAAAATATTTACAGGTAACCAGAGGTTTACATATTTTACATACACCACTCACACCGCACCCTGCAGGTACCAAACACGTACGTAACAAACTTTACTTTACCCAAAAGTTCCAACAATAACACAAATCATCAATTAAATGAAAATTTAATGTTATTACTCACAGGAGGCCTCCAGCAGGTATCAATCTTTGCACATTTTATAGTATGACTGGAAAAAAAACTTCAAAACTAATTTTTCATTTCTACAGAATTTGCAATTTTGTTCCTTGCAACAACACATATTGCGTGTACCAAGACAATACATATTTCAATGCTTACGAATGTAATACTATATTATATATGTAACTTTCATAACATAAAGACGTCTCACATATATTATACATTTTAAGAATTGCCTCCATAAAATAGAGACGTATCATTTATAGTACTTCATATCACTGTAATTTAAGATTTTACTTTTATAGAAAAGTAATTATTTGTACAATTTACCACATTCAGTAGATATTATTATGTGTTATTGGCACGTATTTCTTGTATAATAAGTAACATTTATTACTTCAACATTTTGTTTTGTTATATTTTTAATACTTGTGTATATGATACTTTAAGTATCCTTTCTATTTCCCTCTTAAGTATTGAAACGTAGTATAACAGCAGCTTATATATAATGTTATAAATTTGATGGGAAGTTCCAATAATTCATTAAAAAATATTCTACGTTTTGACACCATTCCATCAGTATCCTACCACCGTGACGTCACGTACCATTTTAGTATGTAACAATCCCCTATCACATCACTGTTTTTGTCAGTGCTCTAACATGTATTTATTTCCAGCAAGTGTATTTTATGTACAAAGAAAACACAATAATTGTTGTAACGGGGAGAGCAGTTAACATATGGTTTTTTTTTNTTATTGGCACGTATTTCTTGTATAATAAGTAACATTTATTACTTCAACATTTTGTTTTGTTATATTTTTAATACTTGTGTATATGTTACTTTAAGTATCCTTTCTATTTCCCTCTTAAGTATTGAAACGTAGTATAACAGCAGCTTATATATAATTTTATAAATTTGATGGGAAGTTCCAATAATTCATTAAAAAATATTCTACGTTTTGACACCATTCCATCAGTATCCTACCACCGTGACGTCACGTACCATTTTAGTATGTAACAATCCCCTATCACATCACTGTTTTTGTCAGTGCTCTAACATGTACTTATTTCCAGCAAGTGTATTTTATGTACAAAGAAAACACAATAATTGTTGTAACGGGGAGAGCAGTTAACATATGGTTTCCCCCCTCCCCCTTCATTCCTTACAAGAATTAATGTAATGAACAATTCACGCCACGTAGTACTTAGGGACTCACAAACTCAAGACAGGCTGACGCATTCGCGAACCGCCCGCGGGGCGTCTGCCGCGCTCGCGTGGAAGACAATTTGCACACCCAGTGGAATTGAAGTTCAAGGCCCGCAAGGCCACTGCATACAAAGAGCACAGCGTTTGTTCGGCCCACCTTGCCCGAGGACTGCACGAAAGCAATTGGCAGTTCCTAACTTATCCGTCTACTATAATTCCTCTCAAAAAGTTTCCTGCCGTAGCGAAGAGGACTTCACCCCGATCCATATTCCTACTGCCAGACGATGATACACGAACATTCAAAATTATCTTCCACTAACCCCAACCCCACGGATTCTAGGGCGAGATGAGGGCATCGCGCTAGTGAACATTGGGGGAGATGTTATGATGTGATCAGGCCTTAGCTGAATGGCCTGCCTGATCACATCTTCAAACATTGAACCAGGGCACGAGCGTGATTGCAACACCACCTTGTGAAAGACAGCTACAGAAATCCCCTCCACCGGCCAGTAAACGGGGCCGAAATATGTTGAACAACGCGCCCAGTGTAACACTGAGAGCGGCGTCTTTTGTCGTCGACCCGACCAGAAAGAAGACCACGGAAGATGGGTGTGTCCGGCCGTCGTCAACCACCTCCTAGAATTAGCCTCCGGCAACATGAACAAGGTGGGTACTTTCCAATTAGATTGTAATAGTGATGGCGTGAGGTAATAACATTTAATACAATTAATTAGCATCTTGGTATACCATTTAAAGCTCCCCCGATCAAAAGTCACGTAAATAGTTATTGTATAATCCTTATGTTCAATAAACTTCATCTTATACTGATGTTCTCTACCTAATCATGACTCATTATTGAGCTACACCCTTAGACACTTTAACGTATGAATGGCTTAAAAGTTAATTCGTAACAAGATGGAGCAATCATGGAATCCAAGGGAACCGATCACTTTGGTGGAAGGTTATCGCGCTAGCCATGTCGCCACAATACGAATCAGTAATATCAACCAGTGAAATTACATTTACTTAAAGTCAGTTGATAAAATACTGCCGACTGGATAATCAAGCAAATTAACTAGGAATAAGTGACGTATAGCAGTGGAATTCTTGACATTCAGTGGGAATCACAAATAAATCGGTGAAATTAAGCCACTATATTAATTAGTAATCTGGCAGTTATGATGAGTAGCACAATTTCCCCTGTTTTCACTGATTTCGCTCAATTCTCACTGTTCCAAATGTATAATGCACCACAACTTTTTTGTCTTTTTTTTTAATTTTGTTGTCTAAACTTAGTGAAAATTGAATACACAGTTCAGCAACAATATTGGTGAAGTCTTTGCATAACAAAAATTAAGGACGATGCGGAGAAATTAACATATCAGCGGAACGAACCAAAAGAGCAATGATGATATCGCTTAGATCCAGCACGATAGTGCTCACTATGACATACTGTCGGCGTGCGCGTATAGTGTTAAGCACGATCGCGGTGTACTCTCGGCATTATACAAAGCACATCGGGTTGAACGACGCCGGGTTGCCGTCCGGTGTCTGACATGGCCGACAGACTGTCCCGTAGATATCTGGACGACGTTACCCGAGGTCGAACCATCTAGAAGTTGAAAGAAGGTCGACGTATTGCTAGTGTGGCAGAGGAGTTCCGGATGACACACAGCACCGTGTCACGAGCGTCGACTATGTTTGTTTATATTTACGTGCGGCGGTAGGATACGTAATGCGCAGAAGAAATAACCAAAGCAGATCTTTCAAAAGTACTCAATTAACTGCTAATTCACTGAAATTTGCGGACGCAAAAAGAATTCACATTCCGGCAATACGTTCGTGGTATTCGTTGCCAATTTCCCAGCACATAAATCGCTATTGAAACGTCACTATGTCATCAAATATCCGCGTACTGTACGATGTCTGATACGTCCTGCAAAACTGGCGTCACTTCAACCAACCCCAAACTCCTCACACAGATATACAGCAACGTAGACCAAATGACTGTCTATCACTAGGGGCAGTGATTTTTCGCGTAAAAATCGGAGAACACAGTAGACTTCGATACTATATACACACCTCAGCTGTTGTTATAACTCCATTACCTGCTGATGCCATGTCCGTCTTTGACCAAGCCACTCAGGACTAAGTAAATCCGACACTGAACCTTCGTGATTCGTGCGCAAACGGTTAACACGGGCCAAACATTTTTTTAGCCAATCAAAGAAGCTGGACGACCCTACAGTGCTTTGGACTGTATCTTGTTTCAAAATCTTTTCGCGAAATATCACTGCCCGTATGTATCATATTTAATATGAACTAATCAAAAAGTCGTAATATAAATAATATTTATTATCACAACTTTATTGACGGTTTTGTAAGATTTTAAAACTCTCAAACCCAGTGTACGCAATTAAGTAAACGCACATGAAGGTTATTTTTTATCGGCACAGTACACTGCGAAGCTCATTGGCCAATGATTCATACACCACGTTATTGGAACAGGCTATGATTGGTTCATATAGCCACAGCCGAACCCAAAGCCTACAGTTCACTAGTTGTGACAATGGGGCAAGTGCTTTGTAGAATTGCGGGCAGTAATCAGCATGAAAAAATGNTTATCGGCATAGTACACTGCGAAGCTCATTGGCCAATGATTCATACACCACGTTATTGGAACAGGCTATGATTGGTTCATATAGCCACAGCCGAACCCAAAGCCTACAGTTCACTAGTTGTGACAATGGGGCAAGTGCTTTGTAGAATTGCGGGCAGTAATCAGCATGAAAAAATGTATTGTTTGCAACACTTGAAACAGTAAATAAAATTGGGTCTCAGAGGGTCCAAATACTTATCACGCCTAATAACAGTGGTGTGACGACTAAGGAGGTAGGGTATGCATTGCCCTTCCCTAAATTTAGTCAAGGGCGCCAGAAAGAAAGAGAATGGGCATCCAAACTGTTTCTGTTCACCGAGATATGTTGATATATTTTATGTGATCTCTAACGAATTGTTATGGTTCATTCACGGTTACTTCCAACTTTTCTACTTCCAGGATATTCCTCCACCCCATTAAAACAAAACTTCACCGATTCTAGGAAATTACATCAAAGGGACAACGCACCGCATTCGTGCGAAATAAGTGTAATTATATTTTGTGTACTGAACTATTCCTTGATTGGTATTACCAACACATATTTTTTCTATCCGTTTTTATTCATATTAATTACAGATTAAATATTATAATTTATAGATAACATATAATAAAAATTTCAATATAACCAAAAGTAAGGTGTTTATGTTCACACAAATATAAAATGCTTGTGATGTACAGTATATTAAGGACACAACCAAACACGCCATACGTGGGGTAATTTTTGATAAGTGTAGACTCAAAAAGTGCGAATAGTCTATATAACGCGTTTTTGTTACTTATGTACAGCATCGCTACTGGGTTAGAGACTTATCTCTATCTTTTGTGCAGCATGTAATAAGGTTTTTGTTACAGTTAAATAAAACTTATAGAGGCAAAGATGTCTTAAGATGAGCGCCTGAATACTTATGTCCCCCTGCTCCAGAGCGAGTGAAGAGATTTTGGCGGCTCTTAACAGCGAGGTCTTTAGAATCGATGAGGGTGAAGTNACCAAAGGGACAACGCCCCGCATTCGTGCGAAATAAGTGTAATTATATTTTGCATACTGAACTATTCCTTGATTGGTATTACCAACACATATTTTTTCTATCCGTTTTTATTCATATTAATTACAGATTAAATATTATAATTTATAGATAACATATAATTAAAATTTCAATATAACCAAAAGTAAGGTGTTTATGTTCACACATAATTGTGATGTACAGTATATTAAGGCCACAACCAAACACGCCATACGTGGGGTAATTTTTGATAAGTGTAGACTCAAAAAGTGCGAATAGTCTATATAACGCGTTTTTGTTACTTATGTACAGCATCGCTACTGGGTTAGAGACTTATCTCTATCTTTTGTGCAGCATGTAATAAGGTTTTTGTCACAGTTAAATAAAACTTATAGAGGCAAAGATGTCTTAAGATGAGCGCCTGAATACTTATGTCCCCCTGCTCCAGAGCGAGTGAAGAGATTTTGGCGGCTCTTAACAGCGAGGTCTTTAGAATCGATGAGGGTGAAGTGAGGTTAGTATGGAGCAGCGCCAGAATGAAAGGGCGAGCGGGGGAAACGGGAGATCCCCGAGAAAACCCGCCGACCAACAGCATCGTCCGGCAGGATTCCCACTTGCGAAACTCCGGGAGTGAACCAGTCAGGGATTGAACCCGGTTCGCCTTGGTAGGAGGAGAGCAGTCTAACCACCCTGCTCCAGAAGGGCGCCTAAAGGCGTGCCAACTCCTAAGATGGATGCGTTGTTTCGACGCGGCCTAGGAATATAGTTTTCTTGTTATGCAGAAAGGAAAAAATTACAATTATCTTTATTCTTGTCGCGTGGAGTCTGTCTGACTGCATACGAATGTCGGATGTTTTGGAATGGCTCTTCTCCGGTCCAGCGGCGGGCTGCCGATGACAGAAGGGTCGAAGCCTCGTCAGCGTTGGGGTGGTTCGAAGGGTGTCGAGTTGGGCGGGGGCTCGCACAGCTACCCCCATCCCCGACTCAGTCGCGTCGCTGCGGTGGCGGGACCGCTGATTGGCTCCGCAGCTGCAGCTCGCACCCGAACATCCGCGGCGGAATTCAATTCCACCGCCTCCCGCCGAAGCGAATCGATATTGGACGAGAAAACTGATTACCTGACTTTCTTCCGCGCCACTATATTCTCTCAGTATAATATTCATAAAGCCCTGCCCTAGTTTCCAAATGTACATTTATATATACATATATATACACGTTAAATTAACTTCAGTGGTAGAGATATGCTGTACTTCGTTTGTAAAAGATCGCATTCACATATAAATACTTGTTTCGAAATTAAACATTTATTTCTTGTGTTTATATTTAAGAAATAATTTTTTTTGCCAACAGTTTTTTATATATAATGTAATAAACAGGACAATTTATTTTAGTTATTTCAAGTGACCTATTTCCTTCATAAAAACATATGAAAAATATAAGTGTTTAATATAATTAATTGTTGAAGATATTTTTGATTTCTGAATTNTATAATATTCATAAAGCCCTGCCCTAGTTTCCAAATGTATATTTATATATACATATATATACACATTAAATTAACTTCAGTGGTAGAGATATGCTGTACTTCGTTTGTAAAAGATCACATTCACATATAAATACTTGTTTCGAAATAAAAAATCTATTTCTTGTGTTTATATTTAAGAAATTATTTTTTTAGCCAACAGTTTTTTATATATAATGTAATAAACAGGACAATTTATTTTAGTTATTTCAAGTGACCTATTTCCTTCATAAAAACATATGAAAAATATAAGTGTTTAATATAATTAATTGTTGAAGATATTTTTGATTTCTGAATTTTCCTAACATTTTGGTAAAATGTATTTTTATCAAACTGACTAATGGAAATACCTTTTAAGTCCGTGTGTTAATTTTTTTTTTGTAAAATATTTTGTATTATTTTATTTTTAATGTTCCAAAGAGAGTAAATTTTTTATTCTGAAATGTTACAATGCAGAAAATATGGAATATTTTTTTGTTTCAAACGACACCACGTCAAGTGTATACAAAATATGCAATACAGAAAGGCAGAAAGGTGCTATTATATGTGTGTGTNTTTTTTGTTTCAAACGACACCACGTCAAGTGTATACAAAATATGCAATACAGAAAGGCAGAAAGGTGCTATTATATGTGTGTGTATATATGCACTTATGTAATATCTACTTTCTTAATAAATGTAAAATATATAATTGAAGGTTAAAACANATGTGTGTGTATATATGCACTTATGTAATATCTACTTTCTTAATAAATGTAAAATATATAATTGAAGGTTAAAACATAATTATAGGGTCACCGTTATATACATAAAATATAAAAACCATCCACCGAGTAATACGAATCAGTAGATACCTGAAAAGTTCGCGGATTCCTTTCAGGAAAAGTTAGAAATCAAAAACATTTACATATGTGTCACTTTTACAATTGGCCCGCGCGTAATTTGACACCTTCACATTTCTGAGCCAATAACAAACTGACAACAAATGCGTGCCCTATCAACGCCATGCATTCTGTCAGTAAACAACCAATTTGACGTTTATATTTGATTGTTTGGATATAAGAATGTGAATTATAACCTACACGTCAATGATTTCACGAAATTTTCAGTTCTCTACGAATAACAAATGTTTCACTAACTTAATGCAGATAAACAGAAGGAAGATACTTTATGGTTCATAATTTATCATTTTTTCCCTTGCCAATACTACATTCTTCCTCAATTAGCAAACACCAACTTTATCCAGAAAACCTAAAAACTTTTGTCAATAAAATTTCACCCACAAGACGTTAAATTGAAATGTCGCAGTTAGGTATAAAGTTTTTAAGAGAATTATAGTTATAACTCTAAACATCTTCTGATGTGGTGATAGTGTAATTTAAAGAATGAATCTGTTCTACATTATTGAGGCCTGTGTTACTTAATGCTGAACAAAGTCAAACAATTGTGACGAAAGTTAAATTTCTCCATCATTTTCCTTCGGCTGCTTGATGAAACGTCGCCGGGATCCTACGAGTGAGCCAATGGAAGAGATGCGCCCAGCAAAGCGAAGCCGTAAATACTCGTAAATAAGCTCATCTTTCCAAATGGAATTCGACGTATTACTGAAAGCCATGCTCGCGTTGCTGGGGTTCGCCAGACACGCGTGCGCGCACACACACACGTACGCGCAAAGCAAAATACCCACTACCCCGCCGTACCGCACTGCCCTCCGGCCCCCACAGCTTCGGACGGGGCTTCATTTCGATTTCGAGTCCGCAAATAGGCACCGCGGAATTGGGGCCAGGGGTGTAATTGAATTGCGCGCGAGGCCGCCCGCGTGTCCATCAGCGATGTTTACCGGCGGCCATCTTGAAAACATTTCTCTCACGCAGGCCGGCCAACCTGCCGCACGTGTTCTACTTTTCGAGCAACGGAACGATTTTCCAGTTCCACGGGGCGAGATGCTGTAAGCATAGATACTGATTCAATTTACTGAGTAGGCAATAGATCTGAAGACCAGTCGAGGGTGGCGATATGTTCGATGTACACCAATTACGTAATTCAGTAGAGGAAATAAAATATTATATTTGAATTAACACTTTATGAAAAACTAAGATCTGCCCTGATAGCAGTTGTGGCGACGCTAACAAGAAAAACGGACGCAGAATCAGCAAATATGAATTCAAATATGCAATAATAATTATTTGACTATTTTTTTTAATTCCTTAACTTTCTGTTTATCGGCTGCTGGCCCAGTGTGCAGCCAGTTTCACCTCTGACCAGGTGTACGGGATTCGATGATCGTTTCTTTTGCAGGTTTGTTATTGACTCAGAGTTCGTCTGGGCGTATCTAATAAACTGTAATCAAACTGCAAACGTGACATAAGTGTGCATGTGTCAAAATCTAGCTTATNCGTCTGGGCGTATCTAATAAACTGTAATCAAACTGCAAACGTGACATAAGTGTGCATGTGTCAAAATCTAGCTTATGCTAAATTTAATTCGCGAAATTGTACCTAACAGTAGGGACACCCAAATTTCGTGGAAAGATTTCCGCACATGCTAGTTTTCAATACCCTACGGGCGTACTAAAAAGTTTTCTTTGGTTTATTGGCGGCGTGCCTCTGTAAGAAGACATTTTCCTACTTGACTAGCCAATCAGAATCAGGTAACCTCAATANCGTCTGGGCGTATCTAATAAACTGTAATCAAACTGCAAACGTGACATAAGTGTGCATGTGTCAAAATCTAGCTTATCCTAAATTGAATTCGCGAAATTGTACCTAACAGTAGGGACACCCAAATTTCGTGGAAAGATTTCCGCACATGCTAGTTTTCAATACCCTACGGGCGTACTAAAAAGTTTTCTTTTGTTTATTGGCGGCGTGCCTCTGTAAGAAGACATTTTCCTACTTGACTAGCCAATCAGAATCAGGTAACCTCAATANGGTTTATTGGCGGCGTGCCTCTGTAAGAAGACATTTTCCTACTTGACTAGCCAATCAGAATCAGGTAACCTCAATACAGATCGCCAGTTATTCGCGCGCAGGCACATAAGACGCGTATAACGGAAAGCATACAACCACGGAAGTGGATCGGAGCAAAAGTGTTATGAATCACAACTGGTCGTGAAATCTTCTCGCGAAAATCGGGTGTCCCTACCTAACAGCTATTTGAAGACAAGCTATACTGCAAACATGAAAACGTTTCGGTTACTTTTCAGTCAAGATTGGAGTTTAATGTACACACTCTAATAGACTCTTGAATTGATTTTTATAAAACGCAAGAAAACAAGAACTGAATCTCACGATGCTACATAATCTGGGTTTGGATTGTCCACTCACTGTGTTTGCAGCCAATGAACAAACAACTGAAGATAGATTGTCCAGAGAATTGAAGAGTCCATTCGAAATTACGAAAAACTTAGCTCCGATCAATGTAGTTAACAGTTAGTGAGATCCACATCTGAATGTTGTAATTGGGTTACGCAGCAATTAAAATGTATTTTCCCCTTAAGAAGGAATACTCACAAATTTATTTACGCTGTTTCTTTGTGTATCTTACACACGTGCCATAGGCGAAAAACATCACTTTTCATAACTTAACATACTGATGTAAATGTTGAAACAAACAAATTATTTTTCACCTGAAGCCCAAAACTGCAAAATCGAATTTTTGTGTGATGCAATCGCTATGGCTTGTATAGCTTTAACAAAACATTTTACACGATGTGTATCAAAATTGCAAGGAAATTGCAGTAATACATCTTTATCAATGACGATATTAGTGAGATAATGTGTTTTCTTGACAAAGTTCTCCATGCAGGTTATATAAAATAAATACAAAAATAAANGACGATATTAGTGAGATAATGTGTTTTCTTGACAAAGTTCTCCATGCAGGTTATATAAAATAAATACAAAAATAAAATTAATAAAACGGACTAACTTACAAATAAACGAAAAAAAAAACACACAATTTAATGTGGCATTTCAGATGTAAAAATGGCAAACAACGAGCTACTAGGATGATAAATAAATCTTGAAAATGAAAAAGACATGAGCACAAGTAACTGCANAAAATGGCAAACAACGAGCTACTAGGATGATAAATAAATCTTGAAAATGAAAAAGACATGAGCACAAGTAACTGCAAGTTAATAACAGTGGATACACGCACACACGGCCAAGACAGGCCTTAATGTAAATGCGCAATCACTACATTTCGCTGGCTGGTCTGCCTCCTCAGACAGACAGTGTCCCATCACTCACCCCTGGTAAAGGCTATCCAGTGACGTTTAGATATGTAACTTGATCCTTAGGGACCAGGGCAATCAAAAACATTCCAATGTGTTCTCTCAAACATTTCTCACACTGAAGGAGATGGACTATCACAGTCACTTGAAAATGCCATCACTCCATCAAACCTTTCACTTTTTATAACGGGCCTTCTCTTGCATTCCTGGAGAATACGGGTAACCGCAATTACCATTACTATGTTTAAAAAACCAGTGCTTATTTGGTAGGAGTTCGTTTGATACAAACCAAAATTATTTTTTCCAACTTACGACAACCCCCAAACCCTCCTTCACAGTCGAACGAACNCCCCCAAACCCTCCTTCACAGTCGAACGAACTGGCATGCCTTCACACAGCCGTTTTATTCTGTCACAATGATGATCGTGTTTATATTATTAAAAAAGCTATTACGTTGTAATATCGCTCATGCAAGTCCTGAAATGCAAATTTTGCGACATCGGGACGAAAATTTCGCGACCCATGCAGAACGGTATTACAACATGTGGTTTTACCCACACTTGAGTGGCCCCTCAGGTACAACTGCTTTTTCTTGTGCAGATGCCCACTTTTAATCCAATCATCGTGCCAATTTACGACATCGTTGAACCAACACACTTAAGTAGGCTGAAGTCGACGATATTACGTGAGCCAACTTTCAAAGACCGAGTACACCCATAATATGCGGGGGGGGGCTTTTTACTGCGTAGTATGGACAAACAGAAGAGTTCTGTAATGACTGGAGCCACAACAGCTGAATACTTGCCTATAGGCGACTCAATTCTAGCTTGTCTGATAATTCCAGCACGTATCGAACACGTGGCTACTCTAGTATTATTTAAGGATGTCGTCATACGTCCAGCTCCTTCCAACTGAATAAACCAATGAAGCAATGAATAGGAGGGTATTGTCAGTAACCTATAAAAAAAATCCCTGACACAACGAGAAACCATACCATACAAATAAGCATAAACTATAATCGAGTAAATCTGAAATATTCAAATCTGCATGGTGTTTGTTTAGAAGCTCCAAGATGGTAGGTTTCATGCGAGTATGTACACTCGAATATGTATATTAATTTTGCTATTCCCTTAAGAGCAAGTAACAACAGAACTTCCTCAAGAACATAGGTTTATAAATATATCATAACTGCAGTGAAAAATAACAATTTCAATTGGTTCTAGAGACCCTAGATCCCGTGAAAGGAAATTTACAACTCAAAAATATGATTTGATATAATACAATTGGCAAGCAATAACACCATACTCTACGTAATATTATAACACAGCACACAGTTCCTAAAATATTTTGCTTCTAAATCAATACAATGAATAATATTTTATTACTGTGCCCAAGAATAGTTATGCTACCTATTTTTCAGTATATAAAGTGAAATTTAAAAAAAACATTAGCAATATATTTTCTAGCTATTACGAACAGAAGCTATAAGCAGCAAAGATGAAGTTCCCCACTTCACTTTAAAAGAACCTGTTGAAAACTGAAATAAGTTGGTATAGAAGATGTTAACAATCTTTGCAAGGGGGAAGGAGAGACAGAACGGAACCTTAGAAAGTTTGTGCCACTTGTTCGGTATAAAGAAGAGTAGCTTGTAAGTGCCTTGTTTATTTCTGCCATCTCATCCAGAAAATGCTTTTTGCGGTGCCACTAGAGTAGTTTGATTGAGTTTAAGTGTTTCTTATTCTGCAAGTTGCTTCTGAAGCCTACAATAATTAAATGAACATATACAACTGCGCAAATATAAAAAAATTTCAAATGTTTATTGTAACGAAATGATACAAAGAAATAGTACAGAAAATTTGATTAAATTATAATGATACACGACAATAAAAAATTAATGCATTAGTTTTCAAGCAAAATCGTACGATTACCATTGCAAGGAAACTCCATAAGACATGTAATTATTTTTTGATAAGGATCACAAAATTGAAAATTGGTATACTAAATAATCGGTATGAATGTACAGTGATTGAGGACAGAAATTTTATTCGATATGTAATACATGCTACAATTGGAAACTTACTAAAACTGCAATTAAAAAGTATACGAATATAACCAGGTCACTCGAATATAATTAAATCTGCTACCAGACAGTGTGTCAAATTGTTTATTATAATACCGCTTTTAAAAGCGAGTAAAGCATTTTCATGATAAATATTCATTAGTGATCTCTGTTATTTAAAAGCATAGGAGCAATAGATTGCCTCTGAAAAACTATGAGTTTTCAGTAGTATGATTATGCATGTTCAAGGCCAATGTATTTTAACTGGGAGTTGTGTGGCTCTGACTGGCGGTCTTCGGCTCGACTCGAACGAGCTCGGAAATCATTACCTCGACTCAGGGAGTGATCATAAACTGTCGACTCAGGATTGACGAACGTACCCGAAGGTGCTCGGCAGTTACGTCCACTAATTCTTAAAGCATATGTTGGTTTCTGGTAGCCATATTGGTTTTATAGGCATAGGTTATGTCAAAACGTTAATATTTATGTTGTTATACAGGCAGAGTATAAAAGAATACCGCAAATTTGAAGGTATATAATATCAAAACCAAATCACCTACAACCTTGATTGACCAATCAAATGAACCGTGGAACCGTGAAGTTTGTTTACCATACGTTCATAAATAATCAATGTGACCACCATGATCGGCCCGAACGACATCTACGCGATAATAAAACTCGTTCCACGCTCTTGTCAGCATGTCCGGCGTTGCGGTTTGTATGGCG
This sequence comes from Clitarchus hookeri, assembly GCA_002778355.1. Classification (NCBI taxonomy): domain Eukaryota; kingdom Metazoa; phylum Arthropoda; class Insecta; order Phasmatodea; family Phasmatidae; genus Clitarchus; species Clitarchus hookeri. Next base: position 788,200 of record NQII01000491.1, on the reverse strand, counting down.
TTCGTAACTCTCGGTTTGAGGTGGTGAGGGGGTAGCGAGCTCGCATTCGACACGTCAATGTGAAGGGGACGGTGTGATGTTTCCTTTATGTGCCGAGAGATGACACTGGGCGCGTCTGTCGTCACACTATGAGCGTGTGTTGTGTGTTAGTCCGCATCACGATGGCGACCGAACAACAGAAGGCGTTCTGTGTTATTCAGTTTGCTAAATATGAATCAGTTACGAATGTTAAACGTGAATTCCGTCGCAAATACGGACGTCGTCCTCCCGATAGGTGGAGTATCGTACGTTGGTTTCGTCAGTTCCGTGACACAGGGTGCCTTTGGAAAGGCAAAAGTTCCGGGCGGCCGCGTGTCTCCGAAGAGAATGTGCAACGGATTCAACAAGCGTTCGTTCGCAGTCCGATAAAATCAACTCTACAAGCTAGCCGGGAAATGCAAATCCCTCAATCAACGGTATATACAGTGTTGCGAAAGCGATTTCTGTACAAACCATACAGGTTACAGCTTGTANGCAAATCCCTCAATCAACGGTATATACAGTGTTGCGAAAGCGATTTCTGTACAAACCATACAGGTTACAGCTTGTAAAGGCTCTTACCGAAAGGGATAAAGAACTGAGACGTGATTACTGCGCATTCATTCTTGCCCAGAACGAGGTAGACGATGCCTTTATGTCTAAGCTGGTTTTCAGCGATGAGGCGACGTTANGCGATTTCTGTACAAACCATACAGGTTACAGCTTGTACAGGCTCTTACCGAAAGGGATAAAGAACTGAGACGTGATTACTGCGCATTCATTCTTGCCCAGAACGAGGTAGACGATGCCTTTATGTCTAAGCTGGTTTTCAGCGATGAGGCGACGTTACATACAAATGGTAAGGTGAACCGGTACAACGTGCGGATATGGGGTCAGGAGCCTCCACATGAAACCACCAAACACGAGCGCACTTCCTCCAAAGTGAATGTGATTTGCGCTGTATCCAAAGACACAGTTTTCAGCCCTTTCTTTTTTCCCGAGCCCACTATTACTGAAATCCCTCATTTGGACATGCTTACAGAGTGGTTGTTTCCTCAGCTAGAAGAGGCGGTGGGGGATTTCATTTTCCAGCGGGATGGTGCGCCACCCCATTGGCATCTAGCTGTTCACGTAAACCTAAACGAGACGTTGCCGCAACGCTGGATTGGTCGAGGAGCAGCTGGTGACAAGGCTCTTTATCACTATCCCCCAAGAAGCCCGGATCATATCCCGTGCGTTTTTTTTATAAGGGTGTACATAAAGGACCAAGTGTTTCGTCCACCATTGCCGGCTAACATTGACGACCTAAAAACGAGAATTACGGACTCCATCCAAACCGTAAAACCGGACATACTGACAAGAGTGTGGAACGAGTTTGATTATAGTGTAGATGTCGTTCGGGCCGCTCTTGGTGGTCACATTGAATATTTATGAATGTATGATTAACAAACTTCATGGTTCCGCGGTTCATTTGATTGGTCAATCAAGGTTGTAGGATGTTTGGTTTTGATATTATAGACCTTCAAAGTTAGGGTATTCTATTATACTCACACTGTAATATTTAATTCAAAATTAGCATCACGTATTAAAAGATACAGAGCATAATGCATTTTTTCTTCCTCTATTTCATTCCTCAATTTATGTTACAGTTGTTATAGTTTCCATCATTTCGTTGAAGTGCACTGGTAACTTATGTTTTCAGTATTTTCTCCTAGAGTGCGCTGATGAAGACAAACGATGACGTCACACTGCTAGTTCGTGATTGGCTGTTGGTCACGTGACATCTCGGGTTCTAGGGGATATAAGGCGGACAGATTCGCGCATCGTATCAGTTCTTCGTCTGATGTGAAAGGTGATAGATCGTCTTCTCTCTCCTGACCTTCTTAGTGTTCAGTTCGGTAAGTTTTTTTTTATGTTCAGCTCTTCCATTAAATGTTGTGGGGAATTATCGAGCTTGCTCGTAATTGCGTGTTAATTCCATATTGGATGGCGTAGAAATATTTGAGATTTAAATTATCAGAACAATTAATTATGTTTTTTTTTCTAATTTACCCTGCAGAGATCAAGATGAAGCGTACATTTAATGGTGTGCCTGCGAGCGGCATCGCGACTTCATCTTTAGCCGTGTCATCAATGACTGCAGATGAGCTGTCTACATCTCCATCGATGCCATTCGCGGTATCCTCTATAGCATCATCAATTGCATAGGTGCCATCTACAGGGCCGTTACATTGTTACCAATGTCGCTTCTGCAATAAAACATTCATGTTCAACCACGATGCTCGAAGGCACAAAATAAGTATGGATGTGCGAAGAATGCATATCGAGTGACATATAAGTGTGGAAATTGAGGATTGTAATTTTATAGAAACGATAGTTTGAAGAGGCATGCAAAAACCGACATTGCTGTTGTACCTTCACCTACCAAAATCCGTCGTGTACAATCTCCTTCACTGCAGCGTACGAGTGTAGTTCTCACAAAACCAAGTGTTCAGGATGGGCATCCACCACCGTGCCAGCAAACATCACGCACAAGAATCGTGGCAGGGTCTGCATTGGTTAATGACAATAGTTTCGTAGATGCTGAAACGTCTATACGGTGCAATCTAGACATATATCACTCTAAATGAGGATACTCGTCAAAATATATTTAAACATTTTTGGCGTTCATGACGAAAAATATCGTTCAGCAACACATCAAAGAAGTAGGCGAGCAGATCCCAATTAAATTTAATAATATGTGGCTAGAGTGTGAATATACAAAACCGAATACTTTCGACGAAGGTAAGGACAAAAGAGCATTCAAGACTGCGAATGTACCCATGTATGAGACTGATGAAATCAAAAGATTGTAACACCTGTATAGGAAAAATATGCGAAGAGGAAGGAACGTACAAAGAACGTGGTTCAAGGTGGACACTGTCGAAAGTAAATCACTTGCATTTGCTCATAAACAAGCTGGACCCCCTTCGCGTATCGCCGTACATCGAGCTGTCTACAGGGATCAAAAACAGGAAGGATAAAGAACACAAACAACCACATGAACTTTAAATGGGCCATTCTGGCACATTATGTAGAAGGCGACCACCTGTATCGTGTCGACCAATATTGTCACGAACTGGAAGCCAAATTTGATGTTTCATGACTAGAGTTCCCTACACCACCGAGACAAATCAAAATTTTCCAGAAGAACAACCCTGCTATTTCGGTCAATATTTACTCACTCAATGCCGAGAAGAAGATTGTGCCCAAATTTGTAGTCGAAGAAGAGAAGCCAGAACACTTTGACCTGTTGCTGAAAGCAGAGAAAAGGGGCAAATTAATGCTATGTAAAAAAAATTTCCTGGCTTGTAACATCGCAATTGATGGCCCACACTGAGAAAATTCGCATATGCAAATGCTGTGTAGCATTTCATCATGATTTACCAAGGAATCCCGGACTAACGGGGCTGCAGTGCGTAGAAAATCACAAAAAAAAATATTGCAAGGAAACTGTCTCAGCCAGAATCGAGATGCCACAGACAGGGAGGATGGTAGGCCAACAGTAATAAAATTTAATAACCATCATAAATGTGATAAAACTACTCGTAGTTGTTTACACAGATTTTGAGGCCATTCGGAAACCGATTCACACCTGCGAACCGGACCGTGGCCGCTCCTACACATGCACATGTCAGAAGCACGAGGTGTACAGTTTCTGCATTTATATCCACATAGGAAACGATGTCATCCCTGCAGCACTAGCATCCACACAGAGCCAGAACCCTATTATATACACGGGCAAGATGCAGAGAAAAAGTTAACGGGGGCAATTGTAAATATTGGCAAAAAAAGTAAAAGAGATTTACACCACACAGAAGCCGATGGTGACACTCACCTCCGCAGAAAAGACAAGCTTTGGCAGAGCGACACAGTGCTGGTATTGCACTGCTCCTTTCACGCACGAGAATTACAAGGTGAGGGACCACAGCCACTTCGCCGTGCGGTATACATGGCCCGCTTGCACCAGTTGCAATTTACTGCGCCGAAGACCAACGAAACTGGTTGTATTTGTTTACATAATATAGTATATGACGAGAGTTTTATCGTAAGGCAGCTAGGTTACGATACAAAAAAAAACATTTTCATCATTCCACACACGAGCGGGAATTTTATCACATTTTCAAAGCAGTTGGGAGACAGTTTTTCTATCCAGCTTGTACATACTGTATGTTCCGATTCATGACCTGAAGTCGAGCGTCCCTGGCCGAGTACCTGCCTCAAAATCAATTTATCAAAACCGCAAAATTCTTCAGTGCTGGCCAACTGCCTCTCGTCATGCACATAGCCTTTTTCGATGTAAATATGAAACTGCAGACTGAAAAAAGGCATGAGAGGATTTGATAGAAATCATCAATCTCATGCAACATATTGAGAAATGGAAATCTCTTTTTTTTCATACGTTCGTGGATTATTTATTTTATAGCATGTTATTCACCTGTTCCAGCACTAAAGCATGTAATATTTTGGGCACACGACTACGATTATTTTTTTTTAAACATTCTGCTAGCTTATAATTATTAAAATATATGGAAACGAAATCACAATAAGAAGGGGTAAATTTGTGTTTTAATCCATGTATTGACCTGGCAGTTAACAACTGTGTTTCCACACATTTCCACAGATTTCAAACATGTTTTTTTGGTGCGGTTGATTAGACCACTCGTCCCCCTACCATGATAAAACTGGCTTCGATGACCAGAAGGCCACTTAAGATTTTTCATATGTGAGAAAAAAGTAGGAAAGTAGCTGTTGGTCACTAGGTTTCAATGCGATAATTTCTTATCCTTCATGATGTCATTCCGATACAGCTCCATCCACGCCTCGTCTCATTCACTGGTGCTCACTGTTACTCGTAGTCCAAATTTACAGTGTCATGTAAATCCTCAAAATTTTCTTTCATTTGTGAATATTTTTATATCTAAACTCTTCAGTTTTGCGGGTGTAACAAGGTTTCATATGTTCTACAAAAATGCATTTCTTTAGAATTTTTTTATTAAAACACCACAGTATTTAAAATGCATTTCCTCTAGGGATTTTTTTTATTTGGACACCCCAGTTTTTTTTCCGGTGTAACACCAACCTATAAATTCTATAAAAAAAAAGAGCAAAGTACATTCCCCTTTGGTTCTTTGTTTTTTTTTATTTAAGTATTGCACACGTTTTTGGTCCTCTATATCAACTACACTTCCTCGAAAATCCTGAAAGAATATATATACATACAATATTAATACGAAACTGGCAGTTTAAAAACTTTCAGAACCTTATTTTGAAGGGCTCTTACATTTTCATTACACAGCCATGGAAATACAACTCGGAATTGAGATATTAAAGATTTATTTTCAGTTGAGTTGGTTTAAATTTATTTCACGCATTCACTGAGTTAAATATTGTTTTTGAAACGAAAATTTCATTATATAGTGTCAACATCGAGGAGAATAAAAGAAGTTACCTGCAAAAGTACACAAGTGTCAGCACAACCGAAGCAGCTGCAGAATTCAGTTCATTTAATTTTAGCCACACAAAAAGGAATGCGACGGGATTCCATTTTAATATGTTGTTAACAGTTTGTTTGCACCTGTAGATTTCGTTAAATTAATTTTCGGTTATAGCTTGTATTGTGTTGCAACTTTGAAAGTAAACTTTCAGGTGTTAAACAAATGTTCACAAATGGATTTGAATCAGCTCAACAGCTTCGATAGAAATGGTTGTTAAATGAATACATGAAAATTTATACCAGTTTTACTATCGGATAACATATTTAAAATATATAATCATTCTTCCACCAAAATATTACAGGGAGATGCAAATTTAGTTTTATTTTAAATAAATATTGGGGGACACAATTATGAATGCTTAGTCAGTTTGTCAGCAACGCTAAGCTTCACTTGATGAACCTAACGACGTAGACACTGAAAGCTTCAGGAGAGATGTAACAAACTGGTGAAGCAGTGAGAGCTTCGAACGTGGCAATAACCCTCGCAGGCAGGCGTATGCCGCGCGCATAATATGCGCTCTTTGAACGGCTCGACAGTGACTAAATGCCGCACTAAATCCTCCCGGAGAAACCGCCTTCCGCTTCCCAAATCGAGCGCAAACGCACTGCTTGCTCGCTCAAAGAAGCCCATTCACAGCTAAATGCTTTATTCCAGCACCACCACGTCACAACGACCGGCTTTGTAACGCAAGCTGTGGCCTGGCCATTACGGCCATCGGAACGAAATACCGCAATGTTATGTTGGCACAGTCACGGGTAAGCTTGCAAGAGCGTCTATATAATTAAAGAGCGTTAACAAGTTAATCGCATAGGACAGATTTTAAAAGCCGCTGTGGGAAATCCAAGAACGAGTGATCCTACAAAATACGTTCATTAAAATCTTTGCCAAAATAATTATAATGAGTGTGTGGAATTATTTTACAGTTATTTCTTGGAATGTACAGCGCGATAGAAGAAAATGTTCGAAAGTAATGTATTTGAAAACAAAGAATGATTCTACAGATCTATGACTGCTTGTTACTGGAATTGACCAAATTTTTTCGAGATGGGTAAAACGTTTACGAACATAGCTAATGCAAACATGTCACATGACCTATTAATATTTTTTCAACTTTTTAAGTATACTTAACGTAACCAGTCCTAGGAAATAATTTGGAAATTCAAGTCTGCTGTTTTCGAACGCCCACTGCTTACTTACCGTATCTGTGACTGTTTTGTCTTTGGTAACTGAGTATTGCGTTGTCCGATACCATATCAAGTCAGGATGCGATTTTAGCGATGAAATCTTCTCAAACTTAATTATTTGCTTCACGTAAATATATTAAAAACGTACTGTGTCTTGAAGTATAGCTTCCTTTTTGTACCGTGGATACTGTGAGATTTTTTGATCATACAATGTAGTGAAAATTAATTATCTCCATAAATTTGTTTTGAATGAATTTCTAATTAAAGTAGTATCCTCTAGTAGAGGGTTTTGCCGTCAATCGCTCAGTGGGGTGTAAAATCCATTAATTTATTTGTTTAAACTTGCAGATTGGTATGTACAACTTCATTATTTCCGGACATTGGAATATCAGCTACGCTGAATTTAAGTAACATCTCACTAGCTCCATTACTGTAGAATACCGAGAGAAAACGGAAGTAACATAGGGGACTGTAAAAAATACACGGCTAAGAGAATACTATTCCCAAGCAATATACATAAATTAAAGAGAAATCATACAGGAAAGCAATATCTTGAAGCACGGTCGCCAGTAACGAGCGGTGACCGCTAATGTCATTGATCGCGTTATTATAAAGGCCGTACAGCGAATGATCATATTAGAATTCATAGTCACACGTAGTTATGTTACTGCTCAATGTGCTCATCATTACTAATTCAACTGCGCAAAACTTGATCGAAACGTAACTGAGTTTTCTGTATCCAATTCTTCGACTAAAAATTAGGGTTTGCGGTAAGAAATTCGTAGGCTGTAAATAGGTGGGTAATAATAGTCTGTTATTATATAATATCCATTACTAACGTTGGTTCATTAATAAATATTGATTTATTTAATTAGCAGTTGACCAAGTTTAAAGAATATGGTGATTCCAGGTCTCTGTCATTGCTTTTCTGCTAACATAACTCTTTTCAGTAGTATCTCATTAGTCTTTCACGGACATAGATTTTTCATAGTTTCAAAATCGCGTCCTTCGGTACGCTTCGTTACGCTATAGGCTAAATGTGCCTAAAAACTTTTTATAGCTTATCGTACTCATTTTCCTATCTCACACTAAGTCTCCAGAACATAAAGTTAGCCTCATACAAAACATTTTCGAGGTACCAAGACCGTTTCCCACTGCGTGTGTCCCTTTTGAAATGTCCGTTTCTAACTAACTACTTATTAAACGTGACGTAGTATCGACGTTACCCATTTCAGAACATGTTTTTAATCCCTCGTTAAGGAACCTCATTCATTTTCAGTCTGTATGCCAACCCAATCAGATAGTGGCTACTTCATTGCTATAAAGTGTTCAATTTCCGGAAAGAATCGTACTAATATTATAAATGTGAAAGTCTGTGTGTGTGTGTGCGTGTGTGTATGTTTGTTATCAATCCGCTCCATAACGGCTGAACGGATTTTCATGTGAAATTTGGTATGTAGGTACTTTAGGTCCTGGAATAGGACATAGAATGCTTTTTATCCTGGTAAATTGTACGGGTCCTGTGAAAAAAACACAAAACCTAATTCTGCAACGGCTGGGAACGTAATGGAACTCAGCTCCATAACGGCTGAACGGATTTTGATGAAATTTGGTATGTAGGTACTTTAGGTCCTCGAATAGGACATATGATACTTTTTATTCCGGAAAATGGTACGGTTCCTGTGGAATAACAACAAAACCTAATTCTGCGACGGCTGGGAAGTGTAATACCCACATACACAAAGCTTTCTGGTGAATGTCCGAGATATTTTTTTCCTTTGGTGTCAGAGTTTATCAGGCCGCCCAATGACCTATGAAATGGCTTAACGACTGCTATCAATCGATAACAACCGGTACCGAATATTTAGCGTGCTCTCCGAACACCGGAAGCGCTCAGATGTTATGCCATTAAACGGTCACCCACCCAAATGTGTGCCGCTGGGAACGTTGCTTAACTTTGGTGATCGTTTATGATCCCTCAGCCAAGCGAAAAAAGTAGTGCCTAGGTACTTTTTGATTTTCATGCATCGATGCTGGAAAGCGGAAATGTGGTAACTACGCGATAGTTGCACAAATACACTCAAAAAACAATACCCTACTTCTTGGCTATAGAGTAAAAAATATTTCCTTCCTTTTGGGTTGCCGTAATCAGTTAAAAACCTAGGCCAACATAGCATAATTTTATAATTATGTTTTCACATAACAGAATTGACTTTTCGCAATTTATTTATTAATGTATCTCTGTAAAACTCAATTGTACCTGGGCGAAGCCGGGCCGGTTCGCTAGTTTATTTTAAAACCTTCTAGGCTCGTCAATGCATTTCCAGAAGCCACTAAGCACAAATGTGCTATGCTAATACTTCAAAATTATGTCAAACTATGTCATTCACCATGTAAGCTACTATCACCCACTAGGCCTACATTACAGTTCTCAGTAGAAATGATTAACGAGTGGTTGGTATCGTAGTACGCTAATAAATATAATAATTAAAAACATTTATTAACCAAATTATATGGTTATCATATATATATATATAACTCAGACTGTACCAGCCGTATGTCACTCGTGAATTATTCCTACCTCCGCTCCGCAAACTGAGTGGTTCACATACACCACAGCACTCGTCCGGAGCACCCCGATTACTCCCTGCAGTCGCTTCGAACTCCCAGGTCACTGTCTCCACGCCCCCAATAACCACCCTCGCTCGCCGAATCTACAGGATCACTCACCAATAGCAAGCGTCCAAACACTATCAAGAACTACCGTCGGCAAGGCAAAGGACTGAAATTATAACTGCGCTAGTCATTTGTGGACGACTCTGCACTTAAGCGCGCTCAGAGATAACCGAATTCAATATCTAGACGTTCCTCTCAAAAGGTGAAAAAAATTCCCCGACTTTCTGGAAGGTGTTAGTCGCCACCAGATGTGAGCTGTCAATCAAATAGTCGTGACACCATCCCCCTATCAAACCATTTCATTCTATACTCGACTCGTCTCCTTGGAAACGAATGAGTCACCAGGTGGCTGGCAGTCGACAGGTGGCCGAAAAAGTGGGAATGAATCACCACTTCACAAAAATATTTTCGTAGCTACACACAAATATTTATCGCCCGATTTCAATTTCAATTGGGACAAAGTGTTGGTTTTCATAACATGTATAGCCTGTTTATAAGAAATTTTTTTTAATTTATGTTTTACAAAAGAGTGCTATGTATCTATATTGAAAATATACGCTCGTAGGGTTTTTCTCCTAAATTATTCGCGAATAATGCATTTTGTTGAAACACCTATATTTAAAATTAACGCACTGAGTCGAAATTTCCTTAGCATGATATTTCCTATTAAAATTTCACAGTTGCCAGCCAGTAGGTAAAGCTCTTGAGTACGAAAACTCAACATGAGTTTATTCAATTGTATAGTTTTATATTTTATTTTCTTAAAGTACGCGGAGGTCCTTTAGCGAAGTGTGTGTCTGTGAATCGAATGACGGTAAGACAAACTTAAATCTACCAGACTAGAAATATTTTTAACTCTCTGGTGTAATTTAATCATATTTTGTACCGAAGGTAACGATTGTAAATTGGGAGTCACAAATGTAACATTTTTAAATATTTTATAAAAGAATATTAGAAGGAGAAAATTTCAGTGTTCTTCTTTTTTCTTTACTGTTACAGGGATAAGCACACGTTGTGCAAAAGACAAAATATAAGATATCTTTACTCGAGAATCACACGAGAACTGAACATTTCAAAATGTTGCATCAAACTAATACAGTTAAAATTAAATAAAAATTCGTAGAAATCATTTTCAATAAATCATAGCGTGGTTTAATCATATTTGGGATGTCGTGGGTGCGATCTTTATGGGGGTGATTTTCCCCAAATCCCAACAAAATGCAGGTACACTGAAGAGCCAAAAAAACTGGTATACCTGCCTTATATCGTGTAGGGCCCCCGCGAGCACGCAGAAGTGCCGCAAGACGACGTGGCATGGACTCGACTAATGTCTGAATATATGCAGGAGACATTGAAATATCCGCCAATTTGAGAAAGGATTGCACGTCTGTCACCTTTAATGATTCTCGTCAGTCGTCGTTTGTCCCTTTTCTTTCACGATCTTTTTCCGGCCGTAACGACGTCGAAGATGTGATGTTTTACCGGATTCCCGATATTCACGGTACACTCGTGAAATTGTCGTACGCGAACATGAAAATGTTATCGCTACCTCGGAGATGCTATGTCCCATCTCTCGTGCGACGACTATAACACCACGTTCAAACTCACTTAAATCTTGATAACCTGCCATTGTAGCAGCAGAAACCTATCTAGCAACTTTGCCAGACTCTTGTTGTCTTATATAGGCGCTGCCGACCGCATCACGTTACTCTGATTGGTTCCATACCTCTGTTATTTGTATACGCACGCCTATACCAGTTTTTTTGGCTCTTCAGTGTACAATCACTTACTTAAAATGTATCTAACACTCAAAAAATACTGGAGAGATTTGGGCGGCTCTTAACAACGAGGTTTTTAGAGCCGATAATGGTGAAGCGAGTTGAGTATGGAGCAATGCCGGAATGCAAGACCGGGGGAAGCGGGAGATCCCCGAGAAAACCAGCTTGCCAGCGGCATCGTCCGGCACCATTCCCACTTGCGAAAATCCGGGAATAGCCCGGCCGGGGATTGAACTCAGCTCACCTTGGTGGGAAGCAAGCAGGCTAACCGCTCAGCAACCGCGGCCCCCTCGTTGTTACAAACCCAGTGTTCTGGAAAAACACGCCCAGCACCGAAATAAAAATAAAAACTAAAAGTAATGACTTCATAAGTGCCACGCAGAGGTATCTTGAAAGGATGATGGCGGTAGTCTTAAGTCGATGACAATGATAAAATTAATCTCGCTGGCTGCGCACAACCAATCTCTGAATTCCAACACTGAACTGCTAGGCGTGTTTCTCCAGAACACTGGGTTTGTAATATACGAGCACAATATTTATTGAGGTTAGTACACTGTTTAGAAAACAAGTGTTTTGAGATGTTTGTGTATTTCTTCTAACCTATTTGTGATGCAGTTTGATTGAATTCAAACTGGTAGAAGCATTTTATTAATATAAAAGAGCTCGTCTTTTGAAAATTAATATACAAACCAACACATTCATCATTGTTGACCATGTGACTTGGACAGTTGTGCTTCTTTGGCGTAGGTCAATGTTGGGTGACAAGCGCAGAAGGTGAGTAAGCGGTTTACCTCATATTTAGCCTATGATTGAACCGTAACGCCTCTACGCCTTCCGGTCTTTGGGGTCTTGGCAAAGCGAGTAGTCAGTGGCGTTGGCTATTGCCACTTATAGAAGCTAAAGCATGTAGTGATGGTACTTTGGGAGATTTGAGCTCGCATTGCGACATTGAAGAGACGGCGGGATGTGTGTATATGGCGGAGGTATCAGTTTTAAGTTTACTTAAACTACACAACAGTCGATTTGACAATTTTAAAGTTAAAGACACCAACCCTATTTTTGCTATGAAGAACATCTGGATATCGAAAACATGTTTCTGTTTAGTCATGAATTTTTTATTGTCAATTTTTTTTCTTATTTATGTGCTTGAGACACTGTTCTTAGCTGTTGTTTGCGGGCCAAAAGATAATAACTAATCTCATGAAATGTACACACATGTCTGAAAGCAAAAAAAAAAAAACATTCGATCAGTTTAAAAACAAATTTTACATCAAAAAATATTAATAAATAAACTCTTCAGTGGCCCCAAAAAATCGTACATAAATCTCAAATTTTTTATTGAGATACCCATATATTCCCAGCAGTTATAGAGTGGACAAACATATAAAATTAATGAGCTGACGCTTCTAAAAAAGTTCGTACAAAAATTAGGGTCTACATGGTTTAAATTAAATTTGGTCTTTCTCCCAGCATGTAGTTATCTGGTTGAAAAAGAAAATCCTAAAGGTGAATAGCTACGTTTAGTTTTCGTAATAAATACTGTGAAAGCAGATCAATTGCAAATTGAAAAATGTGCTATACGAATATGTAAAGTCGAACTAATAAATTCCAAATTAAACCGCATTTATAACGTAGGTATAAATGCAAGTGTGATTAATGAGAGAGCGCTAAAAGTCTAAATGAAAATCACTGGGGAAGATGAACCTTGAATTCCTATAAGCCACATAAATAATTCATGACATTCAGGATGATCCCGGGAGTGAACACAGCTGGAATTTCAATTCCGTAACTATGTGGAGCGAGAGAAATGGCGTTCGAAACACGCTGATCTTTGTAAATAGCTCACATTATTGCGTCCGAAATGTTTCCGCCACATTGGCCGAAGTTTTCGCAGTACTTTCACTATTGTGTTAATGAAGTGGATTCCATTATCCACTAACTGCAAACTCGGGAGTCAATAAGCATGTCGGTTCAGGCAGTCCAGTTGAGTTGTCCACTTCCTAACTTTGAATACACCCAACTGGTTATATATACACACTTCTCAATTAATTAATGACGCTATTGCTTGAAGGAAACAGAACACTAAAGGAATTTAAGGAAAAAAATTTTATCTTGCTTTTCTATTTTTGTAGTAAGTAGTTCATGGTGTTTAGAACGTAAGTTATAGATTCGTTTGTTTAATTTGCTGAAGCCTTTTTCGAGTATATCACCTTCGATACACTTTATTATACTAGAAACTTGTGCTGTTTGACAACACTAACAGTCGAACATGTGTTATACACTCAAGAAAGAAGTTTTTTTGCCTGAAGATGCAAAACGCTCATCTATTTTTTTCTATACACTTTCATGCATATAAACCTCCATTAGACTCATATTCTAGTCCGAATACGTTGAAATTCGTTGATTTTTCCGCAAAAAATTCCTATCACTGAGAATATTTTAAAAATTGGTATTTTTTTGGAAGAAAACTTGAAACTAGTATTTTGGATAAGTTATTTCGAGGTATAACACAGAAATAATACCATTTAAATGAAGATCATAACACAGTAACAGAAAGGTTTAAATTTCGTAACTATCTCTTACTTACCTTTACTCTATCTAATTCAGAAGCAACAGTATGGCGTGATTATGTTCACTCGGGCCCTTTTACAGCTGAAAACTGTGTATGTTGAAGGTATTGCCACTGCTTGATCAGTGCTTGCATGCATTTTCTGCTCTTCAAGATTATCACTGTTACTTTCACTGCTATGATACANGCCACTGCTTGATCAGTGCTTGCATGCATTTTCTGCTCTTCAAGATTATCACTGTTACTTTCACTGCTATGATACATACTACGCATTAATTTACACCATGATACTCGTGGCATATATTTATATTTCCGATAAGTCTGACCACCGAAACGTGTTTGCAATTGCCTTGATCTCCGGTTCCCATGACAACAATTGCCTGTGACAACACCTCATTGAAAATTAATAATTCAGCGGGAAGAACATACACAGGTGAGATATGGCAAAAATAATAATAATTGCTACTGCCAACTTGGTAATTGAATTGCTAATGGGCAATATCGCCCCCGTCCCGTGAGATGGTAGCAATTTCGAGTGTGTTATTCAGCGGGTGGCAGCAATGTGCAGCGTGAGATAATGAAACACATTGTCGGAGGAGGGAACACGGATAAACCACTATAGTNGTGAGATGGTAGCAATTTCGAGTGTGTTATTCAGCGGGTGGCAGCAATGTGCAGCGTGAGATAATGAAACACATTGTCGGAGGAGGGAACACGGATAAACCACTATAGTCTATTCGCGGTTTCTTCGCACTTTTTGTATCAAAACTTTGAAAAAATCACACCATATATGATGTGTTTGGTTGTTTCCTAATTATGTTATGCATCGAAATCGTTGTATACTAATGTTAACATAAAATAACACAAAAGTACCTTAATTTTGGTTAAACTGAAATNTATGGCAAAAATAATAATAATTGCTACTGCCAACTTGGTAATTGAATTGCTAATGGGCAATATCGCCCCCGTCCCGCGAGATGGTAGCAATTTCGAGTGTGTTATTCAGCGGGTGGCAGCAATGTGCAGCGTGAGATAATGAGACACATTGTCGGAGGAGGGAACACGGATAAACCACTATAGTCTATTCGCGGTTTCTTCGCACTTTTTGTATCAAAACTTTGAAAAAATCACACCATATATGATGTGTTTGGTTGTTTCCTAATTATGTGATGCATCGAAATCGTTGTATACTAATGTTAACATAAAATAACACAAAAGTACCTTAATTTTGGTTAAACCGAAATTATTTAAGCTATACAATATAATATTTCATAAATAATTAAAATGAATAAAAATAGTGACAGAATATGCGTTCTGGTAGTGCCTAGTAAGAAATAGTTCTATTGCAAAATAGGCTATTATTAAAGTGAGTGCGCACGAATGCAGTGCGTTGACCTTTTGGTGTAATTTTCTAGACTCGGTTAAGCATTGTTTGCATGAGGCGGAGGAATATCCCGAAGTAACACTTAAAGGGCTTCAGAAAAGTTGGAAGCAACCGTGAATGGACTATACGGGGCCAGCAGTACTGTTCAGAGTCGTGCGATATCTCGATATGCAGCTTATATCTTTAGTGTATATTTTCGTTAACTCACGGCTCCCTTGAGGCAGTCACCTACCTTACGCTTGAAATGCGTTGCAGCGTGTTTGAAATATGTGTTTTTTGACGAATCTATTATACATGCCCCCAAAAGTTTTACCTACGAAAAGAAAGCACTTTCCCGACGATGACGGAGTTGTACTTTCAAGACATCATGAAAACTGGAAACAAATGTTCATGCCCTCCGACCAAGCTACAAACAGCTTTTTCGGACTGTTTTAGGCCTATATCAGAATATATAAATCACATGCATGCGAAACTACGATAGAGGCATGCATTGGACTTTGCTACAGAGTCACGTACAATAAAACTGTAGGATCACAGCTGAAAGTCACGTTCAGGCGAGTAGCCAACGGAAAGACTGCACTGCAGTTGAGAGCCTTGCCGCTTAGAAGTGATGCATACGCTTTACACGCGCTGGTCGGCGTCTGCCGTAGCGCTTCGTCGTTTTCTGCCTCACTCAACAAAACATACCCCTCACCAGGCGACCGCCTTAACCTGTGGATTGCTCAGCTGTTACGTCACTGGTCTCCCATCTCTGAGATCCCTGGTTCGATTTCAGGATGTGACAGGCGACAGACAGGGGTTTTTCATGAAGGCAGACCCTTCGTTATGAAAAAAGGAGAGGGGTGGGAGCGGAGGCATTATCCCCGGTATCCGGGCATTAGGAGATTCTTGGATCGGCTACGATATTTTATTTTAAGTTCTTTCGTACCAATTTTAAGCTTAAAATCTGCGTTGCAAACTTCTCTATGTTGACTCGGGAAAAATAAATAAAATAACATTATTAAAATATTCACTGAAACGTATTGTCACATGGACGCCTGAGAGGCGTATCTGAGTTCGTGAGGGATGGAGGTGTTAATAAAAATATAGAACTAAATTTCATCTTAATTTATTCACACATATACTATTTACAGCATTAATATATCTCCACTGACACTTTATTTATTTCTCAATGAGCGCAATATTTAATGTCTATTTTTTCTCTAATTAACGTCCTTCTTAATTTCTCTGTTTGGTTATAGTCAATTAACTCATACTCATCATTATCACACTTCCAGTCTGTCTGTTTCAATTATTTGTNTTCTCTGTTTGGTTATAGTCAATTAACTCATACTCATCATTATCACACTTCCAGTCTGTCTGTTTCAATTATTTGTAATGTCTTTTACTCACGCATCCAGTCCAATAGTCCAGCCTGCTAGCCACACGCTTCAGTGCTTGATACTCGCAGTCCCAGATTTCCCTTCCGCTGGTCACTTCTCTCGCCGCTCATCGTCTTCGCTGAAACTCAGCCATTCATCCATTCAACAACAAAAACAACAACTCCACTCGGAGGCCTGTCACGTTATTTATACTCTGCTGGCCTTGACTTGCAAAATTCGATGCGCCCCGAGTCACATTTAGAGAAACTAGGGCAGCAAACCACTAGCACATTCTTCAGATAAATACAGAGACTCAATACAACCGAGGTCAGCAGCGCGCGCCGCAAAAGGATTATCGTGTCGGCTCGCTTTTTGGTAATAGATGCGTGGTTCGTGGTTTAGCGCGCGCCTGTAATGCCAAACATTCCATTGGCTTGCGCCGCCGCTATCACATAACCGCTCTGTCCTTCACTTCCACTCGCTCGCGCGGGATGCGAAGCAGTGAGCGCGTAACAATATGTACCAGTTTTGCTATGCACATACCAATATAATGACATACCTAAAAGTGTGCTGTCTTTGAGGGTTTTTTTACGTGGCTGTGTTAAATGATTTTAGGCGTTTTCCAGCCACATGTCACGATATCACTTTAAATCAATTAACACTGTGTTCACCTTTGCCCGGGCCACATTACTAAATAAAGTTTTTTGTAAAATTCTAAATAGCCTGAAAATATGTAAATTAATATTTAAAGACTGAACAAACTCTTATTAATTTACTCTTTCTTGATCTTCTTTGGTGTGGTTCTTCGCTTCAAAGGGCACAAAGTGTTTTTTTTGTTTGAAAGCGATATCGTTAAAGGTGGCCGGGACACGCCTCAAATCATTTAAGAAGTAAAACCCTATATTTTCGCTCGGCCGCACCTGTATGTAAAGGGCTCGAAAAGTTTTGCGTTGAAGTAGGAACATGGTGTGTAACAAAATTATTTGCCCCTGAGCCCTTGGGGGCTGTCGACGGCGATGCTTGAAGGGAGTGTAGCGGACACTGCATAGCGGCGTGGGGGTGTTTTCTCAGGACTATGCGGCTTCCTCCTCCCGTCATCATTCATCTGCGTCCCCAGCCCCGTCTCGTCTCGCCTCGTCCATTATTCGGGCTGCACTCAGATAACAGCCAACAAAATATTTGCTTGTATAGGGCAAAAAAATAATTATACTTAGTTTCCCCGACAAAATATTTTGTTGAGTAAACAAAACTTGAAAAGCAACAAAAAATTAATTTTGTGCATCCAACAGAATATACGCTTGAATTGACAAGGCCTCTTGTTGGACCAAAATAAATTATACTGTTAACAAATTATTTGGTTGAACGAACTGCGTATAGTTGTTTGGCCATTCATTTGACTGCCTTCGTTCGAAAATACAACTCGAGAGTTTGTTAGTTTTTTGTTATTATTTTTTTAGACAATTTGGATAGTAACGGTGTTTGTTGGTGTATTTATTGATGNGAGTTTGTTAGTTTTTTGTTATTATTTTTTTAGACAATTTGGATAGTAACGGTGTTTGTTGGTGTATTTATTGATGCTACTAATGGTATAAAAATCGTAATAAAACAAGTTAAACAGGAAACTAAAAAGTAAAGCTGTAAAACTTGAAACATTTATTTTCACATGTTGTCCATCCAGTGTTTTAAATATATGTATGTCTTTTAAGACATTCGAAATTGATCAGAAGTCATTACTAACGCGTAATGCTCGAGAATAGCTGATCTAGGCTAGAANTCTTTTAAGACATTCGAAATTGATCAGAAGTCATTACTAACGCGTAATGCTCGAGAATAGCTGATCTAGGCTAGAATCTCGGTGACCTACAATTTTTTTTTATTAACAGAAACTGTTTAATGTACGTAGAGCCAACGAAGTTGTTATTTGCAGCAACACAATTTTTGTTTGGGGTAAACAAATAAGAACACCAATATAATTTGGTTGTAACAAGAAAATATTTTATTGCCCCCAAAACAATTTATTTGGTTGCGCTGAACAAATGTTGTTTGATCCAACAAAACCTTTTCGTCGGCGTGGCCGGAGCGACAGGTCTGCCGCTCGAACACCCGTCATCGACCCTAACTTAGGCGGGAACCACTTGTGGATTTTCCATTTTCGTTTCGTTAACTACGAAATTCTGATATAAATTTACACTGGCGGATTTTGCAACCTTACAGATGTGATGTGGATCGTTCGCGACTATAAGAAAGCACTATATATATTTTGCCGATGCTATGGTTAGAAGCGGTTTCGTAGAGGTTGATAGTCCTCGACCCCATCAAGGTGGCACGTACGGATTCAACTCCGTACTCTGCTGTTGACAGGTGAGGTGGAACCACCCTTGGGTGGAGAACATCCACCCACTGCGATTGGAAAGGGCGTGATCTCTTTCTGTTGACAGCATTCAACTGCTGTCAATTAGAGCTCTGACCAAGCTCAAACATCTACTCGTTTGTGGACGAATGTCTGGGAGAGTGAACACACATCTAACAGCCTGATGTGAGAATTAACAGCCTGAAGTGGCCTTAACACAAACCTGAATGTTTATTATAAATACTGCTCAGAAGGATGTCTCCTGTTATACCCAGTGGGCTCAGGTGCAGGAGGAGCAGCCGTGGTCAAAACCCGCTACACTCAGTGTAGAAAACATGTTAGATCGCACGATCGTCGATGTTCCGCAAGACCAATACACTGCGACGATGCAAATATTTTTAGTGTTTCACGTTGATGAGGGTGACGGACTGATGGTTGTAATCCGAGGCGACGTCGCTTTGATGGAAACTGTGGCGCTTTCTTGACGACTAGGTAGGATGATGGAAGTGAGCGAAATCCACGAACGGCTTGAAACATTCCTAGGATCGGCGCTGATAATAAGAATTGGATCCCCGGGGAGAAAAGATAACCGCACTACTCGGTGGAAGCGGTCGTTATTTCGATGAATCGCAGCGCTGGTCAGAAGTGGACAGCGTACTTCTCTCGTCCTGTTCGATCATCAACAAATGTATCTCTCCCTCTCTCGCACTTTATTTTTCTTTCTGTTCTTCAATTTCTTTCTCTCTGTCTATCTCTCCCATTCCTTACTCTTTCTCCAATCTCTCGCCTCTTCAGAGAACTTGTGTTCCATAATCGCTACTTCCATTTGATGGCTTTTCCTAAGTAATGGACAAACATTAGTTTTCCGTACGCCGTTGTAATTGTATGACAATGTTCTGCGGGTCACCTTTACAATTTTTGGGGATAAAATAGTTATTTAAATTGTTGTCCTATCGCAATGCAGGTCACAAAATACACTCAGAATTACACCTAAGAAGCGAGAGTAACTTACAGCAGAAGTAGACATACGACAGGAAAACAATGGTTTCATTTTCATTAAAGCATCTACTCATTTGTTTCTTTATACATAATAAATTATCGTATACCGAGAATTAAACAGAACTTTACCACAACCACATTTTTTTTCCAATATTCTATTTCAGGAAAGAAAGAGCGATGGTCACCAAGCAAAATCAAGGAAATAAAAAGTAGTCGCCATTTTGTTCAGAAATCAAAATAACTACTGAGAAACGCTTCTTTGACGGCATTATTGATCAAATCATGTAATTAATGCTTTCTCTTGCTACGCAGTAGGAACAGACGACGAAGTAGTGATTGAAATAGCAGTGGATAAGGTAGACAAGATACAGCATGTTATTTGAAATGCTAACCAAAAATTGAAACAACGGCCCTTCTCTCAAAATAATGTTATATTTTTATATGCTTGCAGAAAGTTTTTGTAATAATTAGGCCTGAAACTGTTTCTGATATATTTTCATGTTTTTTATTGCAGACTAACGCAGAACGTTATTTTTGACGACCTCGTATGTTTGTTTAATGCATGCAATGGTTACCCTCCCAATAAGCAGAAAACTATAACCACAATGAACTAACGATTTGTATATCCACTTAATTGCCTAGCGTTAGATGCAAAGTAATTATTCGTAAGTAACACATTTGATGTCACGCTGTAAATAAGCCGGACGGTTTCATAAGCACGGTCCCGTAAGGTTGTGTTAGCGAGAATACTGAACTGGTCAAATCGAGAGTTTGGCGATATTGATAACCACATATTTTAAGTTCATTCACATTCAGGGAGTCTTGTAGCTGGATCTGTGAGTAATCTAGTGATACAAATACAACGGAATGTCAAAATTTGAAATAAAGTATTTAAAAATGTTATTTACGAGGTCAACTGCTTTCTGAGAGTTCCAGGTTTTAACGTATTCTGATTTCGGCGCAAAAATGGTATATTTGGCTACAACGGCCATCGTAGCGATCGCGATCCTGAACAAGCAACGAAACGATGAGCGATTTATTAAATTCTCTGAAGTGTTGTGAACAGTCTCTCCTGACCTATATTCTCTTGCAGGAGGCGAATTTGTATCTGTACGAAGTCGGAGCGGATGGAAGGTCACGCAAGAGAAGGGTGCGATTTTTTTTATGGGGCAGGTCTTTATTTTTGATGAACGACACTTTTCGAAGATTCGCGTTTCCCAGCAAAGTGGGCGATATCTGGTGGTGGAAATACGTTCCAACTTACAGGTTTTAAAAAAACTGCAGTGTTGTATGTCTCCAGTCTGTTCTTGGGGTGGCAACGCTAAATTATGGCCTACATAAAAAAAACCTGGGTCCTGACAGTGAGCTTACCTTACTCATCTGTAGTCTCGTATGTTTTCTAGTTAGTACTTTCCAACTGAAACAGGCGTCAAGCTTCGCTGTAATCATTTATACATGGGAGCGATTCATCTCATCAGTCATAATTAGGGGCACCTGTTTTTCGTTGAAAGATTTCGGGACAAGTTGTACTCCAAAACACTTTAGTTCAGAGCCACTTAAGTGATTGGAATCATTTGAATTGTTACGCATCTCATCTGGCTGCCCGCGAATCACGGACGGTCAGTGCGGAGAGACTTAATTCTGATTGGCTCACTCATGTAGCAGTGAGTCTTCACGCAAATATAAGCGGTAAATGGCCAAACGAAGACTGAAAGTGTACACATAGGGTATTGAAATCCAGCCTCCATGTAAATATTTTCGCGACAAACAGGAGGCCCTAGTCATCATGCATGCTCTTCACGAAGGAAAATCACTTTCCTTGGCAGGAAAATAATTTTTCTGACATGAACCAGGAGAAAAAAATTAATGAGAAGACATTCCTTGGCATCTCACCCATTGATTCGCACACTGTGCACAAGTTCCCGTTTTTAGTTTTATATTTGTGTGAGGGAATAAAGGCTTTTTTTTAGAGACTTTCTCTCTCCGGTTACGTAAATACGACGCCACGTTTTCACTTCCAAGGTGTTAGAAACAGCTCCCGGGTGAATTGCCACTCATCCAGTTCCTTTACAAATCAATGGGCTGTATTAACTTCGCTTTGGGGACCCAAAAGGACGGAAGATGGAAGCCTCTGTCAAAAGCACGCCGGCGAATATTCTTTTTTTGGATATCGATTTTCCAGAGAAAGAGATTTTTATCCCGGGAGATGGCTGTCTAACTGGAAAGGCGCCGATTTAAACACCGTGAGTTTGCTGGTACAGGCGCGGAGGCTTCCGAAACTGAAATGTTGATTTCAATGAAAATTTTCAGATTAACGGAAGGATATTCGAATTTTATAATTCCATTCCCCCAAAAAATATTTTCTGCCATTCTCGTTGGGATTTAATATCGAAGTATTATAAAAAGAAACAAAACACATATATATTTTTTAAATGTAAGTCTTACCAATACCTTACATACAAGAAAAAGTAACAACAATTTAACTGTTATAGTTACAAATATATCGTTTTTAATTTTTATTATAATTTATTAAATTATTTTTGTAATTAATTTTTTAAGATTAAAAAAAGAATGGAAAACATTTTAATAAACTGTTTATAACTCAAATAATGTTCTGCGTGCTGTTCTAATGTCAGAGACAGAAAAGTAAACTAAAAATTATTTTACAGTCGCGTAGTTTTTGTACAATTAATTACTTGTCCTGGGGTGTTTACTGTTATTACTTACGAGAAATAAAAAAAGGGAAGAAAGTATTTTGTAATAAAAGTATATGTAAAGTGAAAGATGCCGTCCCAATTAATTGTACGGGACGGTTATCAAAAAATTGTGTTGACTTTTACAAAAAAATTTAAAACAGATATGTAAAAGTTCCTGAAATTCAACAGTTATTTTCTTTTAAGAAAAATTTTTCTTTGTAGAAAAATATGATTGTGGTTTACACAAGTAATAACACAGAAACTAGTGGGATCTGTTAAGATCAGTCTATGTTAAATAATGGTAGTTTCGAAAGAGGGTATAATTAAAAGAAAAGCGCCCGGCGGAAAAAACGCAGAAAAATGTATTACTTATATAAAGAGGTGGAAGCTGATTGGATAAAGGGATTTCCTTTGTACCGGAGAGAAGGCAAACTGCTGAGCCGTGTCGCGATACCACTGATGACCGTTAAGCTGCGCACACAGCAGAAACAGCTTTTCCCGAATNAAAAAATTTAAAACAGATATGTAAAAGTTCCTGAAATTCAACAGTTATTTTCTTTTAAGAAAAATTTTTCTTTGTAAAAAAATATGATTGTGGTTTACACAAGTAATAACACAGAAACTAGTGGGATCTGTTAAGATCAGTCTATGTTAAATAATGGTAGTTTCGAAAGAGGGTATAATTAAAAGAAAAGCGTCCGGCGGAAAAACGCAGAAAAATGTATTACTTCTATAAAGAGGTGGAAGCTGATTGGATAAAGGGATTTCCTTTGTACCGGAGAGAAGGAAAACTGCTGAGCCGTGTCGCGATACCACTGATGACCGTTAAGCTGCGCACACAGCAGAAACAGCTTTTCCCGAATNCAAACTGCTGAGCCGTGTCGCGATACCACTGATGAC
This sequence comes from Clitarchus hookeri, assembly GCA_002778355.1. NCBI lineage: Eukaryota > Metazoa > Arthropoda > Insecta > Phasmatodea > Phasmatidae > Clitarchus > Clitarchus hookeri. Next base: position 764,748 of record NQII01000491.1, on the reverse strand, counting down.
CGTTAAGCTGCGCACACAGCAGAAACAGCTTTTCCCGAATTCCTAGAGTTGTACCCATCACTCTCGCTTCTCCACGATCTTAGCCAGTGCAGTCATAACTGAAACTGATGCACTTAAAAGACTTATGGCACAAATTAATTTGTTGCTAGCGCTATTTATGATCAGCTCGTTGTACAGTTTTTAAAAACTCCTTTCATAATTTTTTTTTAAATATTTTAAGATAGTAATCAAGCAAACGAAATTAACATATAATATTTGTTCATGTCAGATTAAGCCGCTGTAGTAAATTTATTTAAATAAAAAATTGTTCACAGGCTGATATTTTTATGGAAATAAGTAATGTAGAGTTACATAAAGCGGGCACTTGAGCGAGTGTATTCATAACAGAACCGTTCAGAAATAGCTGGTGCTTGAACTGCGTTGCAGAGTGTTTGAAATACTGGTTTTTTGACGAAACTATCAAACATGCACCCCATTTTCTTACCTACTAAAAGACTTCGTACCCCAGACGAGGAAGGAATAGTACTTTAAAGTCACTACGCTTGCTGCAAATATTAAATTGGAGCCCTCCAATATATTTAAAAACCACTTTTCCAGGCTGCCGAGTATTAAAACACACTAGCTGGGTATGAGCCAAACCACGATAGGAACGTGTATTTCATAAATAAAATGATAGGTTCACCGCTCAAAATCCAATAGGTACTGTTATGTAGCACCTTCGTGTCACAAACTTCAGCACCCATGGGCACTCTAGCTACAGCACAAGGATAGAACATAAATGGAAGGTAAACTAAGGTTTACTACAGAAAGCAGAAATTATATGGGCGTGCTCCTGTTTTACTTATTACAAAAAAAGTATAAAAAAGTATTAGGTACACTCATGGTGTAGCTCAAATTTTTTTTAATCACAACATTATGGTTATAAAATGTATAAAGAAGAAGTCAATTAAATAAAATATTTATTTCTTATGAACAACGGTTCTATTTTTCTTTGCCACAACATATATATAAATAAANAGTCAATTAAATAAAATATTTATTTCTTATGAACAACGGTTCTATTTTTCTTTGCCACAACATATATATAAATAAATAAAATATTTCCCATATGGGTATTGTTTTTTTAATAACTTTTTTTAGAATTAGAAAATTATTTCTGAGAAACTGTAATCTCTTTTTTTTTTTTTTTTTTTTTTTTTTTTTTTTTTTTTTTTACATTATGTTATGTTATGGCACTGTCTATATCGTCGGGTACCCGCGATCGCTTCATATTAAATTTTACATTACATTCAACATTTTAATTTTACGTTTTATTTTACTTTGAATTAAGAGAAAAAAAAACATAATTTCATAGTTGAACAGTTCCAATAAAATAAATTAATTATTGAACAAAAGACGTCGCGTCAGAAGACAGAGAGTTCGGAGCACTCCCGAGCACACGCAGCGGGCAAAAATAATTTAGAAATGACTTGTACGTAGAAACTGCATTTCAGACGTTACTGACGTTACTGCGGTGCTGGCCGAAGAAGTGGAACCATGGTCAACACGACCATGCTACGATTGGGTGTACGGCTCGCATCACAAGAGGGATGACAAGGTTGGTCGCAAGGTTAAGCCATATCAGGCAAAACGCTGTAAAAAAAATCACAAAAATTATGCTTCAAAAAGGATTGTAATAAACACAAAATAATACGATCACTTCGCAAAATAAAATATCCGCAAACAAGCTTACCCAAAACGGCGGATAACAACACTATTTTATCTCAAGATGATGAAAGATTCCACAAGTTAGTAAAGTAAGATGACTACATGTTGTATTGCGAGAATACGAAGAAGAAGGAAGTAACCTGAGCGTAAACCAATACATACCAAGGTATGCTCCGTACTTCATGGTCTCGTGCGACTAATCGATACATAAATCGAAAGTCAAGAAAGATATACAATAATTCACAAATTAAGTTTTTCATGTTGATAGTTGGAAATTAAGAATTTACACTATATTATGTACGTAAATATATAATAAAGGTTAAGAAAATTATTTTTCAAACAAGAAGCATAAAAAAAACAGATAAGTATTTAAACATTACAAAATTTTCAGATGATAAAGTTAGTTTTACAACTTCAAAGTGTGTAAACAAAATTATTCATCATTACTAGAGTACGTTCCAAAAAAAAAAATTATTTGGCGAAATACCAGAAAATAAGAAAAGAATTAAGAGAGACATGAAACATTTGTCAACACAACTGGCACAATACACGCAGCACTATGAGAACACCGCACGCCAGTTCAGAGCCCTGCACGTAGCGGCGATGGCGCTCTTGTAGCGCGTGCCAGTGTAGCCCTTATAGCTCCCGCGCTTCTCGGCCAAAAAAGAAGAAAGCCACGAAGGCGGGCGGGACCTTTATAGTCCAGGGCCTTTTCCAAATGACTTAAAACAGCATTTGTGATTATGTGATGTACGTGCGAAATAAGAAAAATAACGCAACGTTAAAGGTAGATGTGCACAGAAAATGCCAATCCAAAACACACTTCAGAGAAAAAACCTGCTTGTTGTGCAGAGTTGAAAATAATGACTATATAAATATACTAATTATTTATGCGGGTATGAGCACAGTAAGAACTTTACAAAATAAAATTAAAAATTATAGTCTAATGCATTAGTTCAAGCAAATATTTTGAAACCGGTAGCCAAAACAATCAAATGAGACGGCAAGCTTGGTATCTGTAAATGTTACAACAAACATTCGCATCTATGCATGATGTACTATAAACAAAATTTTTTGGTTTTTATAGATCTGAAGTCGCCTTTTCAGTAAGTGGAATTCTCAGCTGTGCGGTTCATCCATCAGTAGTAGCCATTAATAGAAACCTTGTTTGTGCAGTGGTATCCGCAGTATACTAAACTTCATTATAACTGCGAATAATTTTTTAGTGATGCCACTGCAGTTCTTATTGAGTTACACATGCATCGCGATTGAAAATACCCTTGATAATACTGAAAAAATGTAGGCATATTGCCAGTTTTATTATGAAGATTAAAACATAGTTTAACAGAAATACGTATACAAATGTTGAAAATGTTGGGTGAATAAATAAAATAATTTCGTAAACTATATAATTTACTCCGGTTTCCGCAATAAAATGCGGCAATTACATGATATATGTATGAGCCTATATATTGCGTCGGGTCTGATATTAAGTACGTATATTTTGAAACTGTTTTGTGCCGTAAATTTCTGATACGAAGGATATATTTCTGATGCGTTGAAGAATGTGTTATTTAGGTTTCGTCAATCAGTTTTCAAAACTCATTTTCATTGATTAAATAATGCACAAAATACCACATTTCCTACAACTCTGTTAAGTTGGGATTAGTTGAGTTGAGAGATTTGGGCGGCGCTTAACAACGAGATCTTGAGAGTCGATTGGGGGGGNGGGATGGAGCAGCGCCGGAATGCAAGGATGGGGAAACGGGAGATCCCCAAGAAAAACCGCCAACCAGCGGCATCGTCCGGCACGAGTCCTACTTGCGAAAATTCGGGAGTGACCCGGTCGGGGATTGATCCCGGTTCACCTTGGTGGAAGTCGAGCAGGCTAACTGCTCAACCACCGTGGCTCCGAACTCTGTTATGAATAAATGTTTCAATTAATACACTGTGCACACTGGGAATATGGTTCAAACATTCAAAAAGTATTTAGTGTAAGTTGGTTCTTCTTTGCACACAAAAAGTGCATTTTACTATTTTAAAAAGTCCGTTATGGTTGTGGACAATTTCAGGGACCAAACAATGTTTTGATACTTGTAAATCTGTTCTGACAGATTTATTAAACTCTTAAGACTGACATTTGATATACAAATAAGTCGTTACTGAAAGAACCAAGTTGTTAGTGGCACACACAGACGTATACGCCTGAACACAAATACGTAAACACAGAAAGGAGATCTTACGTTATATCACAGTAACGTTCAACAGGAAAGATGATGTGAAATGATCTATTCGTATTCTTGCAAAAGTAATAATTTAACTTACTTTCTCCGTAACTACATATACTTCAACAACTCAGCTGCCTCGTCAAGGAGACGCTCAAAGCACCGGTGACTAGTTTCTTACTGTGTACAGTTCCGACCATAAATACCCTTTACGTGCAACATGTCCTGGATCATGGAGATGGAGGCTGTCTGCAATTATTCTTACAAGACGCCAGAAGGGCGTATCCGAGTTCGTGAGGGATGTTACTAAAAAGTATTCACACCACTATTATTTCCAACATTAAACTATCTATCTTCACTATAACTATTATTATTCTCAGTGAGCGTATTATTTTATGTCTATCTCAACTCCAATTAAAGTCCTTCTCAATGTCTCTACATAGATCGTAGTCACTTAATTCACACTCATTATGAACACATGTTCAGTCTGTCTGTTATAATCATTTGAAATGTCGTACACTCGTGCATCCAGTTAAATATTCCCACCTGTCAGTCCTCTCTCTCTCTCTCTCTCTCTCTCTCTCTCTCTCTCTCTCTCTCTCTCTCTCTCTCTCTCTCTCTCTCTCTCTCTCTNCTCTCTCTCTCTCTCTCAACTACTCCGATGCTCGCTGTCGGCAGACTTCAATCCACCTGGTCACTTTCGTCGCCCCTCGACGCTCTGCTGGCCCTCCGTTTCACCGCCTCGTTGCTTAAGGTCGCGCGATCCTCCAGACTCCCAAATCTCAAAAACTGCCGGGTTTTTTCTTTTTTTTTTTACTAACTACCCTAATTACTAAGTTTTAAGTGTTGTCCGGGGGTAGGTCTGGACGGTTTTGCGTCTCAGGGCTAAGCCCCACACGCCTAAATGAGAGGGAATTTAGGAAAGGAGGCGTGCATCGCGGCAAAGAGGGATAAACCAGCCATGGCCAGGTTTGTGGCCATGACTGCATCCCTGAGTGTGTAATAGCTGAAGCTATAACTAAGAAGGGGGAGGGGGAAAAACCGGCATAGACACCGTAAAAACCCTCCCGACAGGAAAGAAGTTCAAAACTTGTTCATGCATTAAAAAATGCTAAAGGAGGCAGAAGGTATGGATTCCATGCTCTTTAATGTGGAGTTGAAAATCTAGAAGAGAAAGAGGCGGGGCTGTGGACGCAAGGGTCCTTGAGGGGAGACTGCTGTCAATATTTAAACTGCCGGGCTCGGAGGCACGTAGTGCTTAAATAGTCTCACTGGCCCTGATCTAGAAGATTCCCCGCACCTCGAGTCATGCTGAGGGAGGCAATGCCAATGAACCAGAAAACTCTTTCAGATAAATGCAGAAACTCGATCCACCGAAAGTCGGTAGCGCGCGAGCCACGATAGGCTTATCACGGCGGCACGCCCAAGTATGCTCGGCTGCCTTATCTGCAATCGCCTTCCGCTCGTTGCATAACAACCCTGACCTTCAAACATTCCTCCACTCTCGCAAGCAGGACGGGGCAAGGGAATGCAACGCAGACCAGTAACGCGTTGCATTATTAAATCCGCTTCTTGTGTGACGTCCAAGATACAGGACACCGTGACTGGAAATGTTAAGGAAGTGTAATTAATGCGTTCGGTAACCGTGCATATGTTGCACAGGAAGGATATTTACGACTAATGCTATACTTATACAGTGAGGAACCANGGATATTTACGACTAATGCTATACTTATACAGTGAGGAACCAGTACCCGATGTCTTGAGAGTCTTTGCGACGGGCAATCTGATTTGTGAGCGTTACTGCACCTCTCGTTTGTGAATGGCTGACGGCACCGTCTTCGAGCACGCAGTACGTTCTTCAATGATTTCAGAAAGTACACTAGACGCCAGTACAGTGCACATCAAAATTAATGTTAAAAGATAGCAACACTTCGACTCGTAAATTAATGCGTAACCGAACGGGTTAAATTTGTGGGCAAATGGTCAAATGGTTCTATTAACTCGTCATGTTATGGAATCTTCTGCGCGATAAAAAAAACTTGTCATAATGTAGTATAAATGTTTTTAGAATATGCGTATTTTGGAGGGTTTTTTTTATGTTACACGGGATGCGAGTAAAGTCATATAGTATCTGCCATTTAACGCTAACAAAAAAAAACTTTGTGGCAAAAATGTTTTGCGTACAGCACTCAATCGACTCACGTGTTTGATCGCCAAACTCGTTGATTAGGTTAAATTCCCGGGATGAAATCTGAAACAATATAGTTAAGAGTACAGCATTCATTTCTCAATTTGTCTAAATGACTTGCGTACCAACAAGCTGTACCTCACACATAGCCATGGTAACCGTAAACTTTAAAAATATTTACCTATTTACCACTTTTACAGCTGTTGTCTCGTGGTGCGGGCTACAGTGTTACTAGCACGGATTATTTATTTCGCAGTACAAGTTTAAGTTATTTAGCGGCAAGAAATGACAGCAGAAAACCGGACAATCTCAGGACTTACATTTTTTTTTTCCACACCGGGGAAACTTCTCGGGGTGTGTAAACCTTGTCTCAAATCTAAGAGCTCGTGCGTCAACATAAGCTAATGGAAATTTTTTTAATCGGTAGCCATATTCATATAACCTCCGAGTTGAGGCACTTGCTTGTATAAGAATATTTCTGCCTGTGCTCGACTTCCTAGGATTATTTTCTACCTGGACAAACAAATAAATAATGAGGCACAACATTCAAGCAAAGTGTAAAAACGTGACTTCGACTATCGGCCGTAAATGTCACATGTGTCTCATTGTAAGCAGTTGTGACTTTTCTAATTAAAAAAAAAACTATGGAATGTTTTAATGTGAATATTTTTTCAAGACAATAATGTAAGTAGACATTTTGTTGCAAATTTATAAATTTTACTATCGAAGCATAAATTGGCTCGTCGAAACGTGTCGAAGTCAGCAAAAATCTTAGTAAATAGCCATTTTTGCGATATTTAGTATTATGAAAAAAAAAATTGTAATTATAGCCACACAGGTGTGTCTTTTCTAAACAGATTTCTGTATTAAAACTCTGTAGTAACAGCTTAAAATTCTGAGGGGAGAGAACATACGCGAAGCTTGCTCGTGCTATTTTCCATCGCCGTCAAAATGCTTCCTTGCGGTCAGATGTGACCTTGAGCATATTAGTTATATTATTTTTGGCTATAATATTTTACAAAAGACTACGTGTTAACGTTCTATACTTGATCAGGATTTATATGCCGCACACGAACATAGCCATCGTTATCGGTTACCGCTTCCTTATAACAGCACAGTATTTCACTCGTAACGACGTGCTATATCGCTGGAATTGCCGACTATATCATGAACAAGAAGACTTAGTTGAAGGGGGAGGGGGGATGCTGGTGTGAGAGGACGAGAAGAATGTATATTGCGCTGGGGATTGGTTTCAACTTCGCAGTGGCGTATGCATATATACCAGCATACAAAAGCTATTCACGGTAAGGTGTTCAATTTTTTTAATCAACATTTGAAAAAAAAAACAGTTCTGTCCCACATTCACAGTTAAGTTGGCAACGAATTAATAAAAATGTTCTGAGACTTCGCGTATTGCGAGTGTAATGTTTGAATTTATTGTGACTGAATTTAATGTTTATTGTTTAGTATCCACACATTAGAACACAAGCTTGCAAATTATCAACGTATTTACATGGCTAAAATTGTTCGTTTAACATGGTTGACGCATGAATAAATTTGACCAGGCCCATGGCAATGTTAAATATACACTTGACAAAATACACAATTAAAGTAGATCCTTAGCACGTCATTCAATAGTATCCAATTAACTTAACAGCTTATACAATACATTTGTGTATACACAAGTCACGGTAAAGTGAGCACTTTTGAAAGCCATCTCATTTTGAATAATAGTCAATAAATATATTTTATTATAGCTATAGACGTTAACCTCCGAGTGCGGTGGAATATACACACTGTGTTTATTACTTACACGGCAATGTTTATTTTAAAAACGTGTTAAAGGATAATTAAATGGCTGAAAGGAAAAAGTAACTAGGGCCTCAAAACTGCTCACTTTATCGTGAACAGCCTTTGATGGTTATCCTGTTAGNGCTGAAAGGAAAAAGTAACTAGGGCCTCAAAACTGCTCACTTTATCGTGAACAGCCTTTGATGGTTATCCTGTTAGTCTGCTGCTGCATTCGTGGAATTTTCTTTCTCTCGAAAATAAATCTTTGACTAGAAACTGTAGTTCAGGGTTACGAGTTTCAGACCTCTTTGCGGTGCAGTTATTGCACAATGCAACTAACAAGAAAAAAATATATATATATGTGTGTGTGTGTGTGAGCACTACCCGTGATTTCATTGGCTGGTGGTTTCTATACGAGGTCACGTGNTATATATATATGTGTGTGTGTGTGTGAGCACTACCCGTGATTTCATTGGCTGGTGGTTTCTATACGAGGTCACGTGCCTGTGTAACTGTTACAGGAGATTGCTCTCTCTGACGTTGAACTGTTACTATTGGTTAAAAGAGTGTTTCACGTCGAGCCACAAATGCTCTCAGCCATCGAGGGACGTCAGTAGCACGCATAACACCTTGGAGATTAGTCTGTTTCAGAAAAATAACGCGAATTTTGCAGGTCTCTATGTATACGGCACTGATATTTAAATTTTTCCCGTGACATAGCTGAAAAACGTTTTACGAGATTTCAACCAGAATTTTACATACACGCAAAAATATTTTATGGTAAAAACCTGTCACACCATTGAAAAACTTCACAGGTAAACGGCATGAAATTCAGAAACAAGTTATGACGTGCAGAACAAATAGTTTTAGCTTTTTTTTTTTAATTACGTCTATCTCTTTCTTGTAGAATGACGGTCGTGCAAATTTTCTACAATTGCTTTTAAAGTGCGTGCGCCACATATGAGCACAGGCTTATTTACAACTTCTATGTTGTTCAGGAGCCCAGTTGCGTTGCGTGGTCCAGATGGAGGTTGCAGCACGACGAGGGTGACAAGCTCAAGCGATTCTGTGACGGTAGAATGCATGGAGGTCAACCACAGCCACCCGACCACTTGGCATTCTGCAGTGGTCGGTGTCAGGAATCAAGCCCCACATCCCCCAGGGCGAGGGGCTGCAATGTTATCCACCACAGCATACATATGGTCAGTATTAAGCAACAAAACTCAGCGATGCAGTTGGCGAGGATTAGAAAAAATACCCAAGACGGTACTGCACGTGTATCAATGCCGATTGAGCAGAGCAGCTAAGTAGATAAAGTGTTAATAGAAAGCCATAATATTAAATATTGATGTATTAATGATAGGTAATAGCATTAAAACCGCACTGAAGAAACAATTTTGGTACGGCTTTTTATGTACACACTATGCACAACTCCCCGAACCGAAATGTTGTTATTAACAAGAAACTTTGTCGCGCTGTCCCCCGTCAGTATGGCGGAAAATGTTTAACTATAATTAAAAAACGAACGCATCGCGCACACGTTTCTACAATATCGTAGGAGCGCAGGAGAGAGTTAGACCTGATATGATGCGCGCTCTTAAGGATGCTGTGCTGTGGGAAAGATTTGTTCCAGCCAACAAAATATTTGTTTCTATAGAGTCACAAATATATTTAGTTGCCTCCAAAAAAATATTTTGTTGAGTAGACAAAACTTGAAAAGCGACAAAATTAATTGTGTTCATCTAATAAACTACATGTTTGAATAAACAAAACCTCTGTATTAGAGGCAAAAGAAATTAGACCGTCAACAAAGTAGTTTGTTTGTAGTTTGTTTGGTCACTCATTTGATTTGCCTTCGTTCGAAAATACAGCTCGAGAGAGCGTTTGCATTTTTTGTGGCACTTAAGATAGTGACAGTGTATGTTAGTGCATGTGTAACGATCCCAATAAAACAAGTTCAAAAGGAAGCTTAAAAAAAGGATGTAAAACTTGAAATATTTATTTGCGCAAATTGTCGAGTATTTGAAATGCATGTATAGTAAAACATTCCGATTTCAACTGCAGTGACGTTAGGTGAGGCTGCTAAGGCGTAACGCTCGGACGCCGATATGGCCTGTTTCATACAAGTTGGCGAGATTTTAACAGTCAGTGAGTGGCAACTTGAAGTATTCGAAACAAACAATGTGCAATTCACAAAATACTGTATCAGCTGATGCATGAACGAACAAAAATTAACATTACGTTGGCTATTCTGAGTGCACTGCCGACGCACATCAGACAAGCAGAAAATACGCGGATAAGAAAGTGTTCCTAAATTTAATTAATACGTTTTATTTTACGTGGTCGTAAAACTATGGTTTTTAGTGTTAGAAACTAAACTTCGCGTTAAAGTAGAAATGTATAGGTGTTCAAAATGAAAGGTACATTAAAACTATCCGTATCCAAATGAAACGCAGCTTCAAAACATTTTTTTCACGTCTTATCACCCCTCTCCAACCATATTTTCCTTATGCACTTGATATTAATTCCAAAAGCATACAGAAATATTGCATAATATTGTTGAATTATTTTTTCTAATAATTATACGAAATATATTTTTAATTTGTGTCGTTCCGAGCCAGTAATAGAAGAACAGTCAACTTTAAAAAGACGCGATATATTGAGAAAAGCAAGCGACTTACACCTAGCTATAACATGTTGTGCGCGCCATCTATCCGTCCTTTTCCGAAGCATTACCAGCCAGAAATGAACTGCTTTCCTGCGCGATATATAATGAATTTACAAACAGATGCCAATAATTATATTTTTCCACGAGCTCTGCATAATTTTTAAAGTAACATGTATTTCATGTACAACGATTTGGAGTACAAGTCATTTATATTCCGCCGGTAATCGTTCGTCTAAGTAAATTATATGCCATATTGTTCTCTTGAAACCCATCTCCTTGTTTCCGTAGAAAGTGAGACACGCGTGAATAGTTTTTAAGCAATTCTAACGTTATTCCACGTCACATATTTCCAACTCGAATATATTAGCTATAACGTCCAAAGTGTGATAATAGATACAACAGACCGTCTCGCAAATGTTAACCCAAATTCACTATCTCGGACAAATTAAAAAAGAGTTAGCAAATATCTAATTATTTACAACATTTTATATTTTTACTTTTATAACCTACTTATATTTTTAGACAGATGTCAGTCTTAAAATGTCTTAAAATTGGTTTAGCATTATAGTACAATGGCAAGTGGATTAGCTGACAGCGTGTTGATAAAAAAATACAGCATCCACTTGACGCACCTGCTGATGGCGAAAGGATACAGAAACGAAAAGTAAACATTGGCGCTACTTTCGTCGAACTGTCAGAATCTCGCCAACTTACATGAAACAGACTATACTTAAGGTTATAATTACGATCGGACTTCCAATTTTTTATATATTGACCGAAACTGTTTAACGTACGTAGAGCCAAACAAATTTTTGTGGTTGCCCCAACCAAATATTTGTTTGGAGCAATCAAATAAGAATAACAAAATAATTAAGTTACAGCAACCAAATATTTCACTGCCCCCATACAAAAAATTAATTTGGTTGCGCCAAACAAACTGTGTTTCATTCAACAAAACCTTTTCTCAGTGTGGCCACAAAAAAATTTATTATTTTATACGTGTACGAAATACCGCTTAACTTGTAGACTTTACTTTTAAGTGCTCTTTCCTTGCATAGCAAACGTTTAGATCGCATTTTGCATTATGGCGTGTCAAAATCGCAATTTTTGTTTTTGGGACGTGCAAATAAAGAAAAAGAATTTACAAAAAAATTAAATAAATTTTACGGTAAGCTTAGCAAAACTTATTTTACAAACAAAAAATCATAACCTGCCACAAATAAAAAATATGCAAAAAAAAGTCCTTATTTTGGATAATTTTTCAAAATAGCGAAAACATTTCATAGCGTAATTTTAAACATTCCTTGAAGTAACTAATGGTATCTTAGTTTAAAGCAAATTATCTCATTTCGGTAGGTGAATTAATTTCTATTGTTGTTTTTTATTGTTGCTACGTCCCAAAAAACATTAAAATTGCGATTTTGGCCAGACATTGTGTAAAACACACGCCATATATAATGTTTAATGCGAAGAAATAGTACTCGTAATTAATTCCTGCAAGTTGAAGAGCATTTCGTACAAATATAGAATCATGAATATTTCGGTTATAGTCCATTCACGGTTAATTCCAACCTTTCTGAAGCCCAGCTAAAGCTCTAATTTCAAGATATCCCTGCGCCTCGTGCAAACAAAGCTTAACTAAGTCTAGAAAATTACACCAGAGGGTCCACGTACCGCATTCGTGAGCACTTAGTTTAATGACACTTTGCAAAAGAANAAGTCTAGAAAATTACACCAGAGGGTCCACGTACCGCATTCGTGAGCACTTAGTTTAATGACACTTTGCAAAAGAAGTATTTCTTTCCGGGCATTACCAACACACCTACTTTCTCTCTAGTTATATTCACGTTAACTATAAATGATATATTATAATTCATCGATATAAGTAAAGGTCAATTTAACCAAAAATGAGCCACTTTTATGTTAAAAGAGGTATAAGAACGCTTGCGTCACGTGAGATATTTAGGANTCAATTTAACCAAAAATGAGCCACTTTTATGTTAAAAGAGGTATAAGAACGCTTGCGTCACGTGAGATATTTAGGAAGCAGACATACACGTCATACATGAGGTGACTTTTAAAAGGTCCGATTCATAAAGTGTAAATAAACCGTGATTAGACTATACCTGCGCCCTTAAGATTGTTATATAAAAAAAGTACCCAACAAGGAGACTAAAATATTTATGTACTAGCTACCTGCTGCGTTGTACTGAGGAACTGATGTCCGCTTGAAATCATAATGCACACGGGGTTTGTAATTAAGTCGCTCTGCAGTTTAATTATCATGGCACGAACGGTAAAAAGAAGAACTCAACAAATGNTTTAGGAAGCAGACATACACGTCATACATGAGGTGACTTTTAAAAGGTCCGATTCATAAAGTGTAAATAAACCGTGATTAGACTATACCTGCGCCCTTAAGATTGTTATATAAAAAAAGTACCCAACAAGGAGACTAAAATATTTATGTACTAGCTACCTGCTGCGTTGTACTGAGGAACTGATGTCCGCTTGAAATCATAATGCACACGGGGTTTGTAATTAAGTCGCTCTGGGGTTTTCAACAATGCAGTTTAATTATCATGGCACGAACGGTAAAAAGAAGAACTCAACAAATACAGAATGTCTGGAAGTTTGCCCTCCCAAGTTTCGTAATATAGCTCCGCGGAGTACTTGCGGGTTTCACCGCCAGGAGGCGGCTGCGAGGAAACGTGACCCGCGTGGGAGAAGATAGAAGACTACGTCTCGAGGTTCATCGTGAAATGAAATAAGTAGATTGTGACGCTGCAGCAAGAAATTTCACGTAGACTGAAGATTAGATAGACTGGAACTTCGTCCAACGTAAATTCTTAAGTTGACGACGGAATTGTCAAAAAAAAAAAATTAATGTTATCGCATAGTGCTGAGAACTTCAGTTTACTTTCAGTTTTGCAGCAGACACGTTATGCAAAGTTAATATTTATATATAGACTATACCTTTAACTGCATAAGACCTCGATAATTGAAAGTGTGCATCGTACGCCGTGTATCTACGAGCTTGAGCAACGTCTATAAGGAAAGAAGATACTAGACTGCTCTCGTTTTTTTTTTTTTTTTTTTTTTTTAGAACCACTTTAATTTATGGTTTTAGGTGTTGCAAACAAAAAATGTTGTGATGCTTGCTGTGCTTAAGTTGACACAACACTTATTGCGTTGTCACAGCCAGTGAACTGTATGTAGGCTATATGTTCGGCTACAGTTTCATGAACCAATTATGACCTAGCCCAGTACAACAGTTTGCGAATAATATACCCACAAGTAAGATCATTGGTCACTGAGCTTCGCAGTGTGCAGCACAAACCAAAAATTACCTACACGAGCATAATGTATACGATTGTGTACGTTGTGTCTGGATGGGTTAATTGACCATTTCGGAAATCAACCTTTGAAAAATCTAACTGTCCCAACCTACACACATATTAACAGTCACAGTGAGTGGCATGCCTCCTGTAAAGTTGGTAACGACGAAAATAAAGTAGTTCCATAGTTTAGCGTCTAATTTAATGTGCCAAACACACATTTGTGAATATTAAAATAATTTATTTTGCTTTCAGTTTTTTTTTTTTTTTTACTGCGCATCAGTGCAAGAATGAGTAAATTTATATAATATTTGCCATTTTAGCAATTTCACAGTTTCGCTTGACCGACGCATGAGTGAAGTGATGAGGCCTATGACAGTGTTAAGTTCACATAGATCGCAAGCAGGGCTAAGGTTACTTCTACTTCAGGTTGGTAAGAACAATGTTAAAAGCTTGGCAAAGGGAACATTTTTGCCACTAGGTAAGCGCTAGTGTCGGCAAGGTACCAGATTTTCTCTATTTTCTACGTAAAAAAAACAGGATAGTTGCAAATATCATAAATCAAATACAAAATAACTTCGCAACTAAGTAAAATCTTCCTTTTTTATTATTTGCGTAGCTCAGAATTTTAATTAAAAGTTACCTTTTTGAACACCGCGCTCCTAACGGCGGAAATTTTCCTTATGCCAAACTCTCCCATTATAAATCTCGTTTTTTTTCCTAGGGACCACGGTAGCTGAACGGTTAGCCTGCTCGCCTCCAAACAAGGCGAACCTGGTTGAATCCCCGACCGGTTCACCCCGAATTTTCATCGTTCCGGACGATGCCGCTGGTCGGCGGGTTTTCTCGGCGATCTCCCGTTTCCCCCGCCCCGTCATTCCGGTGCTGCTCCATACTCCCCTCCTCCCTCATCGGTTCTCAATATTTCGATGTTAAGGGTCACCCAGATCTCTTCACTCACTCGTTTTGATCATAACCCGAGTAGAATAAACCTTAGCAGGGCTTATAAAAGTGCTCTGTTTATCGTGAACAGCCTTTATCACTGACGGTTCCAGGAATCCATTACGCAAAGCCCGAGAGGTCGGGTTTTAACCGAGCGACGAATTCTCTCTGTGTTCTCAGGTTACCAGAACGTACCCCTTCCAAGAGATAGTGTCCGATAGCAAGTCTGTGTGTAACTGTCGTCTAGGCCCGTAGATATGTGGCACGCAGTGTGTGCTAACAAAACCGTCAAAATTCACGTTATCACACAGTGACGTGGACTTACGGGAGAGATCTCCCTTGTGAAAAATTTTACACGACTTAAGATACGCCGACTATGAGTAAGCATCGCGATGTCCATTGAAAAAAGCGTAAATAAGCTCTGCGTGTGGTGTTCCATTTCCTCAGAACTTTCAGGGGTGACTATAGGGTTGTATACAGCGATATTTCCCGATTTAGACACTTTTTAAAGACCACATTTATGTTTCAATAACCAAATTTATATATTGGCACCAAAACACGGACTTCCATTTCTGTCCGGAAAGAAAGATTTAAGTACATTGAAATATTATATAGTTTTATAAAAATTACAATAGACGCAGCTCCTTACAATCAGGCCCATATAACAACTGCGAGAGCCCTTGAAGGATGCTGCCAAAGAACCCTGCAGCCACGGAGTTTAAATGGGGAATCAATGTTAAAGAAACTACTTCTCAGCGAGTGAATTTTAAAAGATAACTGTTTCAAACAAAAAAAGTACCCAACATAACTTTCTCAGGGAATACCGCCACGTTAAGAAATTTCCAAGTGTCATTCTAGGGACAAAGGAGAAGGTGTACTGAAGTAAAATGCGTTGAGAGGTATAATGACCTGACTATCCGCTGGATTCTTACTTGCTGATCCACCCTTATACTTGCATCACGTCATTCTGGAGCACCAAAAAATTTGATATTGCCTGAAGCCATTACTAGCATAGCTCTCTCTTGGTTGCTCATTCTGGTGTTCTTGTGTGTCTATTATTTTCCCCTTGTGAACACCCCAAAAATAGCTTCTATGGAATATTTTCTGTGTTACCCGCATGTTTATTGATAATAGCGAACAATGACTTTTTTGAAGTTTTATCCATTTTTATGCTCTAGTGGGAATTTTCTAGGACTTACAACAAAGTGTTACGATAACGTTTGTCCGAATTAATGGTACAGTTAATTGATACTAATAATATATGTATTTTTTTTGCTTACGAGCTTAATTCCTCTGAGAAAATGCATACATACTAATTCTGTGCTCAACATTTACATATTGTTACGTGTCGCTGGTCTGCGCCGCTGACCTTGGCCCGCCCCGAGCGAGCGGGCGGAAGAGAAGGACAGCTTAGTTAGATGATTTATGGACGCGCGCGATATCAGTTGCAACCGGAGACGTGGTGGCGGCGAGTCAAAGGAATGTTTACAAAGCGTGCCTCTTACGCCTAGCAAAGGCGCGTGCCGCTCCCGACCTTGGGTATCGGGTGTCTTTGAAACATCTGAAGAATGCTCTGGATTACTGACCTCCTGTCTCTCAGCTGTACGAGGGGNTGCCTCTTACGCCTAGCAAAGGCGCGTGCCGCTCCCGACCTTGGGTATCCGGTGTCTTTGAAACATCTGAAGAATGCGCTGGATTACTGACCTCCTGTCTCTCAGCTGCGGCGAACCTTCCAGGAAAAGGGCAGCGGCCATAAAAGGCGTGTCGTACCTCGGTGCCGGAGTTGTTGAATGGATGGGTTTCAGCGATAGACGACTGGCGAGAAGAGAAGCGCGCGGCGGGAGAAGTGGCCATCGAGAGGCCATCAGAACAGTGAAGAGTACGGCTGGCGGGCTGGACTGTTGGACTAGATGCGTGAGTGAAAGACATTGCAAATGATGGCAACAGATAGACTGAACGTGTATTAATGATGAGTATGAGTTAATTGACTATAACCAAACAGAGACATAAAGAAGGACGTTATATAGATTTGAAATGGACATAAAATATTGCGCTCACTGTGAAATAAAAAGAATAATAGTGGAGACATATAATTAAATGCTGTAAATATTAGCTGTGTGAATAAATTAAAAATCAAAATTAGTTCTTTTATTTATTAAGACCTCCATCCCTCACGAGCTCAGATACGCCCCTCGGGCATTATTGTAACACTGTGATAAATTAACCAAGAATTGGAAGCCGATGCGATATGCCCATTAGTAATTGTCTTGAAATCATAAACCCTGTAATGCATAACAAAGCTGAACCTTACCAAGGAAACATCAAAGAGAGAAAGAGGTAGGTTACACCAAATATGGTTTTTCCTATATAAAAAAACTGTCTCCACGTCTCCTAAAATGCACAAAATAAACAGTATTATTGAAATACAAAGTACGACCTGAACGTAACGGACTAAAATTGTATTCTCAAGGATCTTAAATGTCTTGTAATCACGATTTTGCGCCTCATTGTGCGAAAAATCCGCGCTGAAAAATAAATATAATTCCTTTGTACTTGAATAAAATGACCTAACCAGGAGGAAAATACCAACGCAATAAATTTCTCATCTGTCACAAGCACACAAACGCAGTTGAAAACGGAAGTTTACAGCCAGCAAAGAAAGACTATATTCCGCCATAAATTTTTAGCCCGGCCAACGCTCGCTCTAACGTGCAGTATGACGGGACTAGAGGCAAGGGGGGGAAAACACATAAAGGAAGCTGTGGAGAATGTGTTGATGGAGAGTCGCTGCCTGCAGATGAAATCTTCTGGTTGAGAGGAGGAGATGGAGGGGCGAACGTGATACAGTGTTCACGATCTACGACCCAGTTAGCCACGTGGACAGGGTGGATGTATTCCAGGACGAATGGCAACCGGATATCAAGAGCCAAGTCGTCTTTTAGACGGGTGCGACACCGCAGTGCAGGCAGTGGCGAAAGAACTTCAACTGAATAGGGGGGCCGCGGTGGCTGAGCGGTTAGCCTGCTCGCCTCCCACCACGGTGACCGTGTTCAATCGTCGGCCGGGTCACTCCCGGATTTTCGCATGTGGGATTCGTGCCGGACGATGCCGCTCGGGGATCTCCTNGGTCACTCCCGGATTTTCGCATGTGGGATTCGTGCCGGACGATGCCGCTCGGGGATCTCCTGTTTTCCCCGCCACTTCATTCCGGCGCTGTTGCATACTCACCTCAATCACCCTCATGGGCTCTCAAGACCTCGCTGTTAAGAGCCGCCCAAATCTCTTCACTCGCTTACTCAACTGAAGAGGGCAGGGCCCGTTTTATAACTGGGCGGGCTGGGAAAATGAGTGAGTGAGTGAGTGATTGAAGAGATTTAGGCGGCTCGTAACAAGTAGAGACCACTCAGAGGTAGCGCAGGACGGCGCTAAATTTTCGTACATAGCCAGGTTCGTGATAGGGCAGAGATATTATTTTTAATTTATCTTCAATTTATTTTAAAAATATATAAAATGAAAATGGATTTTGAATTTTATAATATCTTCTGCTGAACTTTTTAAGGCAACTGGAACGATCATACTGCGTTACAAGGTCAAGAAGCGAGCGAGCAATACGAGCGACACAAACGCACCACTAGTGCCTCATCACTGCTACGCGCAAGGCACGCAGTGTTTCTGTCTTGGTGATGTACCGTGCAAATTAGATCTGTAGCAGTGACACTTCATTACAAGCGATGAGAGCCCACTGATTAAACTACCTACGCCCGCATAGTCGTACTTTTCTCTTGCCGCTTAAGGAAACTGCATACACTGTAAACCCGAATCAGTGATATCAATCAGTGAAATAACATTCACTGAAAGTCAGTTGATAATCTACTGTCGACTGAGAAATCAAGGAAATGAACTGGGAAAAAGTGACCTATTGCAGTGGAATTCTCGACATTCACTGGAAATCACAAATAATTCAGTGAATTTCAGCAACTATATTAATTAGTTATCAGGCACTGATTATCAGCAGCTCTGTTTTCACTATTTTCANATTCAGTGAATTTCAGCAACTATATTAATTAGTTATCAGGCACTGATTATCAGCAGCTCTGTTTTCACTATTTTCACTGATTTGGCTAAATTCTCACTGAATCAGATTTAGAGTGTAGGCAAGCTTTAAAAACGCTATATTTCACCATATTAACAATTTTTTTTTCTCTCTCAGTGAAAACACTTCATGTGGTAAAAATAAAAATAATAGAGGCATATGTAACTAACTAATTAANTCAGTGAAAACACTTCATGTGGTAAAAATAAAAATAATAGAGGCATATGTAACTAACTAATTAATTCATTTTTCACATTTTGAGGTAAAAAGTCGTATTTACAGAACATTTATTTACCCAGATACGGGTACTCGCGCAAACAACGATTTCATNATTCAGTGAATTTCAGCAACTATATTAATTAGTTATCAGGCACTGATTATCAGCAGCTCTGTTTTCACTATTTTCAGTGATTTGGCTCAATTCTCACTGAATCAGATTTAGAGTGTAGGCAAGCTTTAAAAACGCTATATTTCACCATATTAACAATTTTTTCTCTCTCAGTGAAAACACTTCATGTGGTAAAAATAAAAATAATAGAGGCATATGTAACTAACTAATTAATTCATTTTTCACTTTTTGAGGTAAAAAGTCGTATTTACAGAACATTTATTTACCCAGATACGGGTACTCGCGCAAACAACGATTTCATAAAAATGTTTTGGTACATGCTCTTCTAAAACAATCACTTTTGTCACAATACTCGATAAGGAACTACCATTACCTCAATGGCAAAGATGACAGATAAATGTTGGATAATCTACTTCCATAATATTCCTCCGCCTCATGCAAACAAAGCTTACCAGAGTCCATAAAGTTACACCAACGGGGACTATGCACCGCATTCGTGCGCACTCAGCGTAATAATATTTTGCATAAGANCGCCTCATGCAAACAAAGCTTACCAGAGTCCATAAAGTTACACCAACGGGGACTATGCACCGCATTCGTGCGCACTCAGCGTAATAATATTTTGCATAAGAACTATTTCTTACTAGGCGTTTCCAACAAACCTATTTTCTTACTTTTTTTTGTTCACATTAATTTTAAATGAAATATTACAAATTACAAAAAAAAAATATGAATAANTGCAGTGAATAAAGTATTGTTTTTATTGAATTCAGCCAAATCATTACGAAAAAATAAATATATTTCCAATAGTCGCGGTTCATACTGTGCAATGTAATTTCATTAAAAAAAAAAAGTTTAAAAAAAAATCGTGAAATAACAAACGGGATACCTTGCAAATGTTAACTAGAAAAGCAAAATAAGGTATTATTTATATCGTATTCGAAAATACGTAGCTTTGAATTGTACGCCATTACTTTACGTTTTTAGTTTAATCAGTGACACTAGGATTGGTAAAACAAATATTGCGCATGAATGCACTCACTTCACCACATTTAATACAGTTTAAACCTTCGAACCGAGTGCTATTATAGTTGCGTGAAAACGAAATGAACACGTGTAACACACGCGTTTTAGGCTTTAAAAATGAATATTACAAACACGTAATTTTTATGTTCAATAGGCTCAAAATTATTTTACATATGATTTTTTTTTTCTGGCAAGACATATTTATTTGTTTTGAAACAGAGTACATAAGTTTATTTTATTGTTTTTTTTACTGTAGTTTTATTTGGACACACATTTGTTTTTGCATTGAGTATGTGTACTGACAAAACCACATGACTATGTTTTTTGATCGCTGGGGCAGTTTTAAGTGGTAGTATAAATAATTTTAAATTACGCCCACCGTGATTGGTCAGATTTGAAGAACATCCTTAAGAGTCATCTTTACCTTGTTGGCTAGCCTGTTTAGAAATCCGCGAGTGGTTAAGAAGACCGACTCCCTTGTGCTGTTATAGCACTAAGTGCGTTTGTTCTCGCGGCCATCCTGTGACCGCACGCAAAAGTGGCCATTTGAGGAGGGTTGACAGGTTCACAACCTGCTAAACACAAACTGGCATCTTGGGCTTCATACTATTCTTCTCTCTTCCAAGTGTTCACTATCAACACATCGCTTGAATGAATGCCTATGTAAATTCACAGGTCATACCTCATACAATTAAGTAATAATTACTAAATTCTGACTGTCGTCTATCAGCAATTAACCCTGAAGTTTTCTTTGTAGGCTCATTGATCAACAAACTGAAGGTAAAACATTAAGCATAATTTAAAATTAAGGATTATTATGCAATCAATTTGCAAATAGCATAGTTACAATTTTCAAATATTTATGAACTTAAAAAAATTCCCAACAAACTTGTGACTTAAATTATATTATTTCATTGACAGTACAGAACAAAAATGGTTTACCTAAGTTTTTTTTAACAAATTCTGTTCTTTTTATTTACAATATTCGAATACTCCTTCATAATACAAGAACAGTGCAAATATACGTTATCAAATATTTACTTGAAAAATAAAATTACAGTTCCATGAAAAATGGCTTTTGGCTTTATTTCTTTAGGTTTATGGCATGAATATTGTCGTTTTTTAAAGATGCTTTATTGCAAAATGCATTGGACATGCAATTACGATACGTGCATTCATCTGACAAATTTTTGTTAGCAGATTTACATTTTTTTTTTTTTAAGATGTGGCTATTAATATGCTTAATTATGTACACATGCACTAAAAATATTTTTTTCCAAACAACAAAAATATAATTTTTGTACGTATATAG
This sequence comes from Clitarchus hookeri, assembly GCA_002778355.1. Taxonomy (NCBI): domain Eukaryota; kingdom Metazoa; phylum Arthropoda; class Insecta; order Phasmatodea; family Phasmatidae; genus Clitarchus; species Clitarchus hookeri. The sequence continues at coordinate 743,106 of NQII01000491.1, read as the reverse complement.
AGATGCGCCTACTGTACAATTAAACTTAGGTAAAATTACAGTAGCATTTAAAAATTACAAGTCACCAAAATATCAACATATAAAATTTTAAGTTATACACATGGGCCATATAAACTAGTAAACGGTATACCACATTTTTAAAACTACAATTTTTTATCGCTTATTAGGATAGTTATGACAACAACGTAGGCTTAATATTTTTTCCATCGGCTTTGTATGATTGAAAACTAACTGTGTGTGTTGTAAGGTGAGCATTAAAATTTTTTTATAGCTGTAAAAAGAGAAATGGTTTGCTCTTAAGTGAACATTTGCGTGGTGTTGTTCCACAATGTGTTATTTACTGTTATAGGCTGTCCATGGTAAAGTCGGCGCTTTTGAAAGCCCTGCAAAGTTTATTCTGTCATCTCATTGTGTATCCTTATGCCTCATCAACATAAATGTCATCATATGAATGTTTAGATCAGATGTTCACAAGTCTACTATATTTACTCAGTACATAAAAAGCAACATGTAACAACAAACATCAACACATAACAACAACCAAATTGTAATAACTAAGAACAATAAGTGCTTTCAAGTGACGTGCGTCATTTTATTCCTGTAGAAAGTTACAAAATTCTATCTCCTGGTGATATTCATGGTAATATTTGTGGATGTTTCAAAGTTCCCACGGAAATGGTGTATGCGGTATTTAACGAAGGCCATGAAAATGAATACAGTAACATTAATGCTAGGTACAAGCAAATAGTTGCGCTGCCATGACAGTACGACTGAGGAAATGTGGCTCAACAGAAGGGGTGGAAGATTTTACTGTGCCAGAAGTAAGGCGAACTACATTTCCTGATTGGAACTACTTTTCCCTCTGTCACTGCCAATTTTACCGTGAGTTTTGCGTCGGTGCTTACTGTACTTCATGTTTGCTGTTACGGGTAGTAATTTTTTAAAGATCGACACTTTGTCATGAAATCTAATAAAAGATTTGATTGTATTACTGTTTTAAAATTATATAAATACGCATACAGTGACAATCATTTAATACAAGCTGTACCTGCTCAAGACGTCTTCAAGAAATGTTGTACTATGAAATGATATCCTTCCCTGGATGTGATGGTCCCTTGACAAACTGCGTTACACTTTGTCTTCGTATTATAAAACAAGTTATACATTTTGACGAATTCTTTTAGCAGATTTCGACTGATCTGTTATAATTTTTCTTTTTTCGTTCAAATTACGTTCAGGTTTACATATTGGCATTGGAAGTGTGTGTCGAGGGTCCGCGAGTTCTGGCAACAGACATTCCATGTAGAATAAAGTTAAAAAAATTTTAACATTTCTTTTGCCCAGAATTCGTTATCGGGCTGAATACTTTCGTAACACACAAATGGTGGATTGGGTCTCCACACAGCAAACAAGCAGTACAACCTTTAGGTAACATGCAGCTGGCCTTGAACTTGGCAATAATATTTTTGGCACTTGTTTACCCCCGAAATTTTCTTATATTTTCCAACTGTCCAGAACGTCACCTTCCGTTGCAGAATAGCAGATTCAGGGCTCAACAATTCTGCGGACGCCGGACATTTGACTTCCACAACGCCATCTTCATCTATCAAGCCATCAGGTGTTGCACCGAAATACGGTAATTCAGGATCAATAAAAAACCCACATTTCCGAATTTTTACATGTGCAGCTTCTTCCAGTGCTTCAATAGCTCTGTACTCATTTTCTTTCCCGTATTTCACAGCTGATGTGTGTTGAAGATCAGTATAGAGGACATTTTTTACTAAACCTTCACAACTGGTAGATGGAAGTCTTCTACAAACATCGCCAAAATTCGATGCTGTTAGTCGCTTTCGTCTTTCTTCCATCCACTGGCCAGTATACAGGAGATCCCTGGTTTGTATTTCAATTTCATTCACAGCTTCGTTGCTTTTTTGAAGGTTTTCCAGTAGCTCATGACACAGAACATTGAAATCATCTGCAGGTAGATCTGGCTTTTGTGCCTTAGCTCCATAATCAGGACCGATGTCTCTTTTTACCAGAAAACAGCTTCTTTGGTTTTAGAGGTGACTTTCCACCTACATTCTTTCGCTTTATTCTAGCTACTTCCATTTTCCGTCTTCTTTGATATTTTTATATTCGCTAATATTTTTGTAACTGTGCCTGGACTTTTACCACATACCTTTCTATGAAATTTATAGTGCACAGCTCCAGAATTGTAGGCTACCACCACTGCGGCGCATCACGCTTGATAAGATACACGTTTCGTGTAGTTGATGCGCTTGTTGTAATGCTTCACGCAATTGTTGTCAACGTTGTAAAGTAAACTGTGGCTATGCTTGCTCAACTAACATGCCAAAGATTCATTTGTCGGTACAGGCCAGGCTCCTTAAGAAGCGGAATAATATTTATCTCGCCTTCTTTTGCACCGGCACAGAAGTATGAAACACATCGTTGATGGTCACCAAAAACATGATCAGTGCTATNTCTTTTGCACCGGCACAGAAGTATGAAACACATCGTTGATGGTCACCAAAAACATGATCAGTGCTATTTATGATGTAATTTCGCAGGTTCGCTATACGTTCGTGCATAGCCACCTCCTCGTTAATTCTGTGTTTCAGCAGCTTTTACATCAGCACCACGCAACTGTAAGCTTTAGGCATGTATTTGTTTCCTCAGATGAAATGGGCCATTTTTTCCACTTATCAAGATATCTTTTAACTTGTTGCAGTAATTACGCAAAAGGTGATTTCGGCATTCCAGTTTATCGACAGTTAAATTTCTGTACCNAAGGTGATTTCGGCATTCCAGTTTATCGACAGTTAAATTTCTGTACCGTCTTGCTTCAAGTAGTTTTTTGTAGACACTACTATCACCATCGGCTATCAGAGTTCTATACCGCAAACCATACGTTTCTTCACTTCTGCAAAAGCCTTCTACGATAACGTCAGCTTCCATTCTGGATGCACTTTGTTCTTGACTACAATTCTTGTAGCATATGTGCAATGGCTGTTCCTTCCCTTGTTCCTATGCTTGATCACACACAGTGCACTACTTATTTCGTACGCCAATGAACAAAACCTTTTTCTTCTTGTAACCAACAATCGCAGCCTGAAATAAAATCATATTAACTATAAAAACCAGTCGCATAACTTATGGTGTTCCATAAACTTACAGTTTCACTCGTGTGGGACATAATAAATGTGTGCATATATGTATGTGTTTCTACATACATACACACGCACGCGCACACAAACAAACACACCTACATTTGTCACCGCGCTTGATATGCATTACTATAAAAAATTATGCAATTTAGTTTTAGGAGCTAGTTCTCTGGCCCAATATTGCGTATACTGCATTGCACTTAACTTCAATCAATTTAGACAGACAGTGCAACCAACCTACACAAGATGTGAACAGTAATTGCTGTAATTTGCAAAGTATTACGTCAGTTGATGGATGTATCGAGATATATGTTATGTTGACGATTTATGCGACGACAATTATGGGGGAAAATAGTACTCGTAATTAAAAATTATAACTTTGAAATTTAATGGCAATTACAACACTTATAATTTAAATTAATTTTTTTGAGTAATGCACAATATTTTTGGACTGTATACCATGGACCTTAAAATCATTTTCAGAAATTAGAGTAGATCATGAGTACATCGCGGTTATGTGAAACGTTTTCAACCCGGCAAACGTCATTAAGCTCTCTTTCGTCATGTTTGAGTGAGTACCTTGCTGGCTGGTGCTTCCGGAATATTATATTGGCAGTTCATTATTTTGGTATTTGCGCAAGCCAACAAGCGTAGTTCGATGTAGTCGCCTGTCTAGTGCGTCTTCTCGAGCGAAATGTATTATCGGCATGCGTTAATTGGTTGACTGTTCCTTGGCCCGCCATTTTCCTTAACCATCGGCCATGAAACACGACCGGCTAAGTACGTATTTACGTCCAGACGTTTAATTTTGTTGGTTGGTTTTTGTTGTGTTGTATTAATTGCATGAGTCTGCAAATAAATTACTTCGTATCAGTTGTAGACACGAGTGATTTTAGTGATGCAATCGTCCAAGGATTGTCATAGGACAACACTTGTTCAGGAATTACAATTAGGAATTACAAACTTTAAGTTATTGTGTTTTGTAAAAAATATATTTCAACACAGTTGTTATAATTTTTTTTATGTACGTGGTATAAAACACTCCCTTTTTACACGAGTTTATTGTATTGAAATTCCAAGGATTTTAATTTGTAAGTTTAACCTCGCTTAAAATATTTACAGTGTGTATTTCTTGCCTCAGTACGAACAGCGACATATTTGTCGTTTTTTTTTTTTTCGCGGGAAGTTTTGAAATGTGCGTGAACTTTAAAAGCACCCTTCTGACCTTATTTATTGCACTGAAAATCCAATTTTTATGTATAAGGTTAACTTCGCTGAAATGGTTTACAGTGTGTATTTCTCGCACATGTAAGAACGATACGGACAGCTACAAACTGATCGCTTTTTATTCTTTTGGTGAAGTTAAAACTTTCAAAGTTATAGTAATTTGAATATTTCCGTACGAGCAAAATTGTCCACTGCACCATCGAAACAATATGTGATTCATATTGCTATTGCATCGCAAGAAGAGCCGTGAGAGGTGTTTCCTTCCGTTTTTCTTCACCATTTTTTAATTCAAAGAAATTTTACATAATTTTAATTTTTTCCGTACCATTTATGTAACGCACACAATAACGCACTCAGTTATGTTGCACATCTCTAAACACCGTGCATTAATAAAGATTAATAAAACATTTAAAAAATATTTAAACTTAGTTTACATTGCGCTTGAAGTCCGGTCGTATTATAGTGTTCGTTTTCGAACAGAGTTCATCATTCAACAAGAGGCAATGCACGAAGACTACGGATTTCCCGAGCCCTCTAGCCCTCTTAAGGTAAGATCACTTGCGTGTGAATTCTCCTGTCACTCCCTGCTGTGCGTCCTTTTAACCATGAGCAGAGATGGTCTTTGAGCCCAGGATAAAAGTGTTCTATTTCCTTGAAGGATTTCGTTATCACAAAATAGCTTAGTTTTTTGTATTTTTCAGAAGTACCTTACACGTCAGGTGCAATATCATAACACATTTCGACGCAGAAAACATTGAAGATGCTGCATGGAATAGCCAAATACTATTTTGGTCCGGTATTTAAGCTTCACAGTGTCCAGTTCATTTGTGGTCGTGTTTTTTTATCAATTACCTTGCTTTTAGTAAAATCTCACCTCGAATATTACAATATGCTTGTTATACGGACCATTATTGGATAAGTACCTTTAATTTGATACCGTATTTCAGGCGGTGGCGTATATGGTTTCGCCAAAAAACTCAAAAATAGATTAACATTAGAAGAAATTGGGTTAATACGTGTTGCATACTTACTACTGCAGATGTAAAGATGACTCTTAAGATCAGGAAGGCAGACATCTCGGTATGCGATATCAGGCAGCCAGCCCGGGTGGGCTGTGCACTAGGTGTTCAAATAAGTTTTTATATGGAAAAGGTTTGGTTCGCATCAATGAATTTGCAAACCATCTGCAAGCATGTAATACCACCCCGCACCCTTCCTCACAAACCAAACCTCGCTCAGCGTAGAATTTAGTGAGGTTAGCTTGAACTCGTGTGCGACATAGGTTGTCTATTGGACTGCATGCGAGTACTATGAGCCTACATAGGGAAGACGTCACCCAGGGATGCTGAGCATCCAGAGAGATGCCTCGTCAGACTGCCATATGTGTCCCTACAGTAAGCTGAGTTACATTTTTCACACTGTTTTTAAGTTATCGAGGTGTTTAAGTGGTAATTATTCTGGTTTATAATAAGTACACTGCTCTCACGCCCAGTTCGGACTACCGTGCCTGCGCAGCGAGGGTTGGCACTCTACCCTTGAAACACGTTACACGCGCTGCTACTGTAACTATGTCACACCACTACACATCGATTGGAATATCAACACATTGCATTACAAACGTAAAAAGAGAATGAAAGACGCAGTGTTCATGTTGCCTCGCAAAATGGTATTATATAAAGACGAAACTCACATTCTTTAAAAAAAAGTAATTTTTATGAATTTTATTATTTTATACGTTATTAGTTCGTTCGATACACATCGTTTAACTGATCCATCAGTCGAAAAACAAATCACTGAAAAACAGCGAACAAAAGGGTTGATGAATCAGTGTAAAATGTCACTGAATCAATCAGTAAAAGAAAACTGGCCCTTTCTTCCCTAATTCATCAGTTAAATGGACTGAAGTGACTGTTGAATAANAATCAATCAGTAAAAGAAAACTGGCCCTTTCTTCCCTAATTCATCAGTTAAATGGACTGAAGTGACTGTTGAATAAATAAGGTGTTGTTAACTGATTTCAAGTGTGAAATTCTCACTTATTTAGATATAGAGTGCACAGGAAAAAAAACCTGAATTGATTTGGTCTCACGTTTAACTCTTTTGGCAACCGCCGTTAGATGCACGGACCATAGGCACCAGTAGTAGTCAAGGAGCGCCCTTAGTCGCTCTTACAGTCGTCAAGCGCTCGCACACACCGCAGATATTCCCGCCGTCCAACGGTGTTCCCGCGCACACACTTGGCCGCTCCAGTGTCTCCCAACGCTCGATGCCTTCGTAGCAGAGTCGCCATTCTCGAACTGCGACTGCGCTCTGTTCCAAACCNAATCAATCAGTAAAAGAAAACTGGCCCTTTCTTCCCTAATTCATCAGTTAAATGGACTGAAGTGACTGTTGAATAAGTAAGGTGTTGTTAACTGATTTCAAGTGTGAAATTCTCACTTATTTAGATATAGAGTGCACAGGAAAAAAAACCTGAATTGATTTGGTCTCACGTTTAACTCTTTTGGCAACCGCCGTTAGATGCACGGACCATAGGCACCAGTAGTAGTCAAGGAGCGCCATTAGTCGCTCTTACAGTCGTCAAGCGCTCGCACACACCGCAGATATTCCCGCCGTCCAACGGTGTTCCCGCGCACACACTTGGCCGTTGCAGTGTCTCCCAACGCTCGATGCCTTCGTAGCAGAGTCGCCATTCTCGAACTGCGACTGCGCTCTGTTCCAAACCCGCTCACTCACACGCCACAACTGACGACTCGCCGGACGCCGCTGTACGCGTGACTCACTCGGAACCGCTGGTAGTGATGACGAGCGTCATCGAATGAGCAGCGAAAGTTATGTTAAAATACATTCTGTGCCCCGTGTGCTGCCTCTCATGGATGCGTAGCGAGAATAATGGGGTGGACCGAATACACTAGCTGCGTGAAACCAGTCTTCGTGGCCCAGCGTTGAATGGCTTTTCTGCCGATGCGGCTATCATAAACGGCGTGGTTATGACATGATGTTAAAACACTGTTTAGGTGAACAAGTGCTCTGAGCTGTTTGTATACTTCGTCTAACCAATTTTCGTTGCAGCTTGATTTAACTCAGGTTAGTAAAAGTATCCTGTTCACATAAAAGTGCTTGTCTTTAAAAAATTACGATGCAAACAAACACGTTCATCAGTGTTGAGCATGTGATTGGCAGCTGTGTTGGCGTGGGTAGGTCAATGTTCAGCACATGCGCAGAAGACGAAAAATCTGTTTACCCCATCTTTAATTCATCGCATAGAACATAATTTGCAACAATCGTTGGCAAATCTGATGCAGGATAACAAGAAGCGTTCGTTTAATTCAATGGACATTCGTATCGACACACGTAGATATCCTAGAACGAGGCGGTTGCAGTTTGGCGGGAACATTTTTTTTTGACGCAACGCTATTTGAATCACTTTTTTCTTCTGTGCGTGCTGTCAAAGAAATGAAATCTCGTTCGAATTCAAACGTTCCCGCTGATAAGAGTTTCACGTGTGCAAATATTTTCAGGTCACGATTCCAATATCTCATCTACATGTCACGGTCCTGCACTTCCATGCGGTAGCGCTGTTTTTAATCGAATTCTCCGGAAAATTCCTATCGTAGCACTGTGTGTATGTATTCGATTTTCCACTCTAATAACTGAGGGAATATTACACCTAACTACTAAAGTGAGCACTCAGAAAATGCTCAGGCATATCATCCTAAATTATTAGTTTCAAACAATGGGAAAAAGCCTTTCTACAAAAACTTGACCCTTAACATATTTTTAATTTAAATTAAACGCATTTAAAATCACAATATAGAAAGAAAGTATTCCAGGAATTATGGCATTATGCTATAATTGTACCTCAGCTTATTACTAGCTTAATATTCTCAATCCACAGGCCATTTTCAGATACTAGGTCACTTGAAAATAAGTATTTTTATTCTGTGTCACGTTTTAGCCACGTTAATCCCGTCAAGTTTTGTACAACTATATTTCTATGCAATTCACCAAAAATTCACGGCAGGGAAAAACACCTCCTTTCTAAACCTCAAAACCTCAACGCAAATCAACATTGCATTATCATAATGTATGAAATCGGAACACAGATTTAAAGAAATTTAATTAAATTTAACATCATGTTTGTTCATTTCTGACCTGTGTGACACAAAATTTAATAAAAAAAACTTACAGAGGAGGTAGGGAAATACTGAGCCATGAAATATAATATACGGTTGCAATGTAGCTATAGTAAACCATATGTACACAAAAAGAAATCAATCAAGACCTCGAACTTACGTGAGTTTAATGCGGATGACATCGAAACCGGTGTTGAAAAGAGCATAAAGAAAGTATGCTGCGAGGAGGAAGAAATAATATTAATGGACTCTGGCTCGACACTAGATTTGGTGGATCATTTGCGGCTGAGAATAAATAGGATCGGTCCACCCATCATCGATGTCGATTACACACATTAAAAAGTATCCACATTTCGTGGTATCACAATTTACATTCGGTTTTCACGAAATGTGCATGAGCAAAGGGCCCTAGGCATGTGAGAAGCCTACGGATAGGCGATAGTTATGCCTTTAAGGCGTCCACAGTTCTGGGAAGAAGTTTATATCTGGGTTTTGCTGCAACCTCCGTCGTCGGTGCGAGTTACAACCGTATCATCGTTTCGTACCCATACCTCTACACATTGTCAATGCCTATAGCGAGATCGAATGCTGCACTCGTCAACTCATCACCAGGTGCAACAGTGTATGTGCCCTCGGCTCTCATGATGAGCCGCAATATTTCCATGACGTCATGGACAGATATATAGGTAGTTGGGTTCATTTTATGGAGCTTAGTTTGATAGAGGTATTGGTGAGTGGCAGAACGTGGCAGCAGGTGACGGTACTTGGCATGAATATTATGGAGACGTCGGTCGTGGGTCCAGCAGAAGCACCATCGAGTTCTTCAGATGGGACACGTTCAGCAACAGCACCGCCATCGCCATCTTCAGGCATGATGTCGAAAGCGCCATCGATGTCTTTGGTTGAGACATCTTCAGCGGGGTCGAATGCAACTTCCGACGAACTGACAGTACAATTTCTTACTGCAACATCCGTTTCTTCGGCTGTACAATCCAGTTCTTTGGCTGACCTGTCCCCTGCAGAGTTCGGGACATAGCCTGTATTGCCACCACCAAAGAAAACTTATCCCTGCAGCTCTCGCGACAAGGTANCCCTGCAGAGTTCGGGACATAGCCTGTATTGCCACCACCAAAGAAAACTTATCCCTGCAGCTCTCGCGACAAGGTATTTTGCATTAACACACCGCACAGCAGCATGAATTTCGTGGCTCTATGAACAATCCCAACCACATTAAATATATGTTCTTATGATGTGGGTCGCTTTTCTACTGCAACGATACTTACTTTAAACATGTAAGGTTATGCAAAGTTAAATTGCAGGCCTCATCGGTGCTTCGGTGCCGCATCTGCAACAGAGAGTTCTTGCGGCCTCCATTGGCGGAGTGATGGACGGCAATTTCGATCATATGGCTCCATTACCAAAATTTGTCGCGACCAGTATGAACGACGAACATGATACCTCATCACTAGGAGCAACATCTCTTTCCACGAAGACATCTTCNTTGTCGCGACCAGTATGAACGACGAACATGATACCTCATCACTAGGAGCAACATCTCTTTCCACGAAGACATCTTCATCCATGGTTCCTGCTTCTTCCGAAATGACGACAGCGGAACCATCTGGGACCGTTAGTGTATCATCTACGGAACTTTCAGTGACATAGAAGTGTCGCTTCTGCTGCAAGGACTTCGCCTTCAAACTTACTGCATGGTGGCAAGAAGTTCACGAGTGCCCAAATAGTTGGNTCGCTTCTGCTGCAAGGACTTCGCCTTCAAACTTACTGCATGGTGGCAAGAAGTTCACGAGTGCCCAAATAGTTGGATAGTTGGTTTCTATTTATCAAATGAGAACTGAAGGTGATTTTTATAGGGATGCAGACGAACCTCAATAATTTTGTNATAGTTGGTTTCTATTTATCAAATGAGAACTGAAGGTGATTTTTATAGGGATGCAGACGAACCTCAATAATTTTGTAGTAATAAATTTTATAAATTTGGAAAATCAAAACATTATTTTACTATTTTAGCCCTATATTGTAACCAGTCTGTTATAAACTTTATTCAATAAAAATATAATTATGATGCAAATGTTGGCTAGTCTAGATGTGTCTATAAATGGTCTTAGCGCTTTCCTGGAGCTAAAAAATATGCTTGAAATTGAATTTCGCGAGCCTGGCCCTAAGAAATCGCAACTTATAATCGCATATCCCTATAAATATTCGCTTGCTTACAACCTGACTTGCGAAAATGTGAGCATACTATGATTTAAAATACAGATCCAACTGAAAAAAACCAGCTTAGATACATCGCTTGCCTTCAAATGTAGTAGGTGAGGTTGGTTGAGGTGGTTGTGGCCACTCGGGGAGTGGGAAAGGGTGTGGATGGTGAGGGTTGTGGTGGGATTGTAAGGTGGTGAGGGGTTTGGGAGAGGTGGATTGTGAGGGGAGAGATGGAGAGGGGGCTGGGTGTTTTAGTGTGGTGAGGGGATGAGTGGTGGTGTGTGCTAATTATTACAGATATTTTTGGTTACAGGTTTTAGTGATGGAGGAGGGGTGTTGGTAAGGTGGGTTATGGTACTGCCTTTACCGGCATACCTCTTAAATTTAATATGGTGGTCCTGACAGTGGGTTACATAATCAATATATTACGATCGCGTGTGTCTTGAAAATACGAGTCCGGTGATTTATAACACTGAATACTTACACATTAAAATTTTTTAATTATGAAAATTAATTTTAATTTCATTTTCAAAAATAATTTTTAAAGTAATTTTCTTTTGTGAGGGTGGAAGTGGGATCGATATGTCCTATTGGATACCAAAATGGTGAGCAAAAATTATTACATTTTTATGGAAAAAAATTTTATTTGATGGGATTATGATAAGCAACAACACTATAAACCGATATAATTATTAAAAATCCAAGGTGGCGGGCCGATACTTTTAATTTACTTTATTAAAATAATTGTTATTAAAATAGTTTTTACGGGTGATGGGGGGACGAGCATCCAACATTCCATCGAACCCTGGCTGTGACGCCTGTCAATATGGCGGACGGCACAGAGCAACATATCGGCCGACCACGCCTACCAAGATGGCGACGGATCCTGGATCCTATCCCCGATCCCGCTGTCCCCTCTTCGGCATACCCTATCTACTGACACCAACCTCGCGTAGAGCGGCTTCGTGAAACTATGGGCAACCGAAATCAAGATGGCTGGACCGAACCTAGGACATCCCGAAAGCGAGTCCACGGAATTACCACTACACAACGTCGCCCAGTAGTTGAAGTAGAAGTTAAAACAGTAGACATCGCCGAAGGTATATATATGTATACTTATTAATTAAGTGCTTGAAGCACTTTCATATTTCAACGAAAATAATTAGACTTACTTATTATATTATGGTACCTATTGCACCAGTTATCGCCAAATTCTGTACAAACATTTTGCATTGAAGCATAAGGCTAACATACAGTTTTTGTTCTGTTAACAATTAATGGCTGCCCATTACATTTATTAAAGTGAATTACCAAAATGGCACATTTCTGACATCATTAAATTGATTTTTAACAAATACATTAAAAGTATAAAAATATTTCTTCTGAAAGAATGTATGTTAAATGGGACAGAGAAGTTCACAGGGTTACTTTCTTCGTGTCGACACGATAGTTCGGCAATTCAAAATATGTTTTTTTCGTGAGATTTCGTGGATGGTATCCNTTACTTTCTTCGTGTCGACACGATAGTTCGGCAATTCAAAATATGTTTTTTTCGTGAGATTTCGTGGATGGTATCCAAGTGTTTTCACAAATCGTAGTTTTCATTTCGGTTAAACGTACTATCGATTTTTAGACCAGTATATACTCTTCGAGTTTGAATGCCCTACGCATTCAGCATTCTTTTAAAATCACTGAACTGCTTGATTCAACACTATTCCAAAAAATTATGGCACTATGATTTTTTATCTTAGAGAAATTAGGTTTACACTAAAGGCACGTGACTTCAATAAAGCTGTCCAAGTGAAAAAAAAATCACTTTTTTAACATAACATTGAGTCTGCGCCTACAAAGTGTCCAACGTGAATCAATGGATTTAAATAATTGTGTTTTTAAAGTCCTATGGCAATACACGTGGGCACTATTATTGCCCTTTGTTTTAAGTAAATTCCTTCCTGTTCTTACATATTCTTTTTGTGGCCGTCCCTGAATTGACATAAAATGACTTCTGATAACACTGGTTGACAAAAAAAAAAGTTTTTTTCTTTCACAAGGACTAAATAAACAAAATCCAACCATCTTTACCATACTGAGTTCAAATATGTTCTCAGATGTTGTCCATCAGGCAGGGTTTTTTGTGGCACGCGTTTAAAGTTTTAAAATAATTAGTACTAACGAAAAACAAAATAATAAATATACGGCTAATTTACGCTTACTTAAAAAATGTTATATGATGATTTTCCGCCATATTTTGCGTTCGGGATGTCTCTTTTCATGATCGAGCAGTAGTCGGCCAGCATATTGGGACTCCATTTGCCTTGGTACCTCTTTTCCATAGTAGAAATCTACCGATGAAAACGCTCACCATGTTCATCAGAGATAGCCTCAAGATTTTCAGGGAAGAAGTCTTGGTGAGAGTCCAAGAAGTGAATTTTCAAAGACATGTTGCAGCACATTTCTTTGTACGACTCAGAAGATCACTCACTATTTCACTATAGTTTTGTTAGCATTTTGGCATTTGATCCGCCCTTAAGGCTCCCAACTTGCTGGGTACAGATTCGGACAGTGTGTGTATATGTTTTGCCTAATATAGACTTCTTTATTAAAACATTTAGAGACCAAGTTTTCGCTTCCCCCCGCCTCACCCCGTCACAGAGGATAACAGTCATCTTGGTAAGAAAGAGTACAACCCGCCTCCAAATAAATTCGCCCCCGACGAAGCTTTGCCCTTACGGCCACAGAAGGAAAGCGGACAAAACATTGCCCGAGGTTCAACCCTCGACATCCAAGTTGCCCGTAGTCCGCGCCAGAGAGGTAACTCGTACCCTACGACCCGCCCTGTATCTCACGGGGAGCGAGTAGTGTCATACAGAAGTATATTACGCGAAAATGACAGTCACAAGAAAACTATGCTTGATGGAATAAATCTGATTACATATTTGAATTCAGCATAAAAAAAACTGGACTAGGGTCGCTATTCAGTTTCCTTGTGAAAAAAATCATGTTGACCAGCGTAACCACAACTCAAAATTAGGAAAATAAAAAAGTAATATTTTAGCCCTATAGTTTAATATTTTGTAAACAGTATTTTTTTAAATTTGTGAATTCCAAGAAACCTTAACAGTGAGAGCATGGCTTTTGATAATGCAAACATATGGGAATGGAAAAGTTAATTGAGGGAAATGTCATGATGGGAAATGTCTACAAGTAGAAGCAGTTGGAGTGTGTAAACACATACACGCATATACACATCTTTGCATCTTTCGAGCACCCTAAGGATCATTTATACGAGATTCATTAGCTGTGCTGCACTCTGGTATTCGCGCAG
>NQII01000491.1:632028-723011 GCA_002778355.1 Clitarchus hookeri | reverse complement strand
GGAGGCGGGGAACACACGCTCCGCCTGCACGCAGCACATGGCGGCCCCCGTCGTGGAAGCGGTGGAGCAGCAGCAGCAGCCGCCGCCGACCGCGCTGTGTCGTTCAGCGCCCGCCCCTCGTCGCCACTACTGCCCGCAGCCCCATGTCCTTTTTCACCACACCGTCGTCGTCGGCCACCCCGCGCCTCTTCGCCTCGGTTCGTGCAACTGTCCCGCACTAGTCACCAAGTTCTAACAACTGGAACACGCACGTTCAGTTCGTCCTGCCAACAGTCGACGAAGAGTCACAATGACGAGGAAGAAGAAGACAGACTTCCAGGAGCTCACAAAGACACCTCCACCACGGCGTCAGAAAGACACCTGGAGAATGGCGTGGTGCTGTGCAGTTTCGCTTCCGCCCTTTGTCGGCCTGGGGGTGTCGTTGACCGACTCGTCCTCTCAAGACGGACAACTCTTGAGCGACGCGACGTCGACGAAGACAGGCAGCGCTCCGTTCTCTCCTAAGAGGTGTTCGAGACTACTTGAGGCCGAAGCAGGCGAAGGTGAACGACCAGGACCTCGGCCAGCTGGTGGTGGCGGAGGGCGACCTCGCGAGTCTTGAAGGACAACCCGCGGAAGAAGGAGACCGAAGAAGAGACGTCCGGTCTGCGCGCCGCCCGAGTCGGGACTGCGGGGGCCACCGCCTTCCTCGACCCCGGGCAGAGGAGCGTCGCCATGGCAACCGGCACACACCAGCATCTCGCGCCCATCCCTCTCCTCTCTCTCTCTCCTTCTCTCTCTTCCGGGAGTCCTGCGCCGCCCACGCTGCGCCGCGGCCGCGTAGCCTCATCCCGGCACTGGGTATATATAATCTATTCGCGGTTTCTTCACACGTTTTGAATCAAACATTTGAAAAAATCACCCCACACGTGATGGGTTTTGTTGTTTCCTAAATATGTCGTGTATCACAAGCGTTTTATATTTGTGTTAACATAAAAGTACATAATTTTGTATTAAATGGACCACTTTTTTTGGATTTATCTACAAATTATTATATTTAATTTATAATTAAAACATTAATAAAAACAGTGAGAAAAAAGGTGTGTTGGTAATTCCTAGTAAGAAATAGTTCTCATGCAGAATATTATCAAGCTTAGTGTGCACGAATGCGGTGCTTTGGCCCTTTGGTGTAATTTTCTAGACTTGGTTAAACTTTGTTTGCATGAGGCGGAGGCACATCCTAGAAATAGAAGTTTAGCAGGGCTTCAGAAAAGTAGAAAGTAACAGTGAATGGACTATAGTTTAACAACTAAAGGCTGTTTACGGTAAAGTGATCACTATTGATATCAACCTTTGTGAAAAATCACTGCCTGTTATCTGCGAAAATGCTACCCGTAAAAGGGGCCACGGTGGTGTAGTGGTCAGACAACCCGCCTCCCCACATATGCGAACCGGGTTCGGTTCCCGGCGGGGTCGCTCCCAATTTTCGTATGTGGGAATCGTGCAGGACGATGCTGCAGGTCGGCGGGTTTTCTCGGGGATCTCCGGATTAAACCCGCCCTTGCATTCCGGCATTACTCCACACTCCCCTCGCTTCAAGACCTCGTGTTAAGAGCCGCCCAAATCTCTCCACTCCACGTTACCTGTAAACACTAGCATGCAGGCTTCCAGTTGAGTTGGCAGCGAATTAAGAAAAACTGTTCGAAGTCTTGGCGTTTTATTAAGACTGTAATGTTTACGTTTTTTCGTCTTAATGCGCATTAGAGTACGAAATGTGGTATTAATATCTGAATTATGTTCCCACAAGGATACAAAATAAGCAGAGAAGTAGATCCTAAACAGGGCTTTCAGAAGTGCTAAATTAACAGGGAACCGCCTATAAAAATTTTCACCGTCAGCTAACACTGATGTTGCGTGTGAACTGGATTTTCTTCGTTTTGCATTTAACAAATAGGATGATGTCAACTTCCATTAAATAAATATGAGTTTCTAAAAACTTCCTATGTATACTGTGTTAAAACACACACGTAAATATAAAATTATGTTCCTCGTACTAGAGTCAGAAATTCATGACCTCTACAAGTTCTTTAATATTCGCTCGTAAAACAAGATTTAGCAAAATTTTGTATTGCACAATTACTTTAATTAAACGTAACAGTAGAATAAAAATAACGTTTTTTTATAACAGCTACGATTATTTCGCTATTAAATTACTAACGTTTTTACTAAAATAAACGTGCTTACGAAAGCTCAATGCGAAACACGATTATTGAATTATTTAGAGGTAGTGAATAATGGTCAGCAAATAAAATTAATACTTAATATTTTGGCTGCGGTATTAGTACACAGTCGGCAACTCTGCATTGCATAACACACCAGCTATATATTCATGACTACATCCAAATTTTCGGAAGCCTTGCTAAATTTCTTTTTTCAGGATTTTTTTTCTCCTCGTGCAAACAAACCTTAAATAAGTCTAGAAAATTACACCACAGTGACAACGTAAGTAGTTGGAAAACGGGCATATCACGCCCCCTGGCGTCCTGGCGGGGACAAGTGTTAAGCTGGCGGCCAACTTGGATGACGTCACGAGGCCATTTTTTTGCCTTTATTCCCTCGGAATCCCTCTCCCCCCCCCCTCAAAAACCACCAAAATCTTGAGAATTAGCTTTAAAATTTCTGGAATTTTCTCAAAACCGGCAAAAATTTTCACAAAAAAAAGGGTTTGGCATAAAGCGACTGACTTTTGCACAATATTAGCAGATAACTCCACAATGTGGCTAAGTGACTCCTTGTGGAGGAATGAGGCGAGAGGAGTGAGGAGTGGAGGGGTTACCCTGGCATTCACGCTCTATCATTCCACGCCAGCACCATCTATCTTGCCTGAAGAATATTCGAGTTCATTGCCCCGTCATGCAACTTCTCTCATCATGCTCTGTCATCCCACCTTGGTTTTCTCATATTCCTTTTGGTCTCCATTCACCTGGCGTCCTGGAGGGGACGAGTCTCATGCTCTGTCATTCCACCTACGTAACACGGAGCGAGGCCTGCCCACGCACGCTAGCCTAGAGTCGCACTGCGCACGCGCGTCAAATAAGCCCTAAACTCACATACAAGCATAGTTGGCTGTAATTTCCGAACCATTTAACGTATAGTCACCAAATTCGTAGCATAGACATCACCCCCAACAATTAAAAGGGCTGCAGGGTAATGTATACACTAAGCGCACTTATAAGCATACGAATCTTGAATGGGATCGTGTTAGCCTACGCCTATGAAACAATTCTCCAACATTTTCTGAACGGCATATCAATTCAGACTCGTTCATGTGAATAATTTGGCAGTTTTATGGCCATAGATCCTAACATTATTAATCGTATTCTCATTGAAAATAACTAGCAAGGAAAATGTTATGTCTTATGTATTACGGAATCTATTCCATTTTGAAGAAACTTTTAACGCACCGTCTCTATCCTGGCTGGAAATCTGTCGAAAACCAGTGAGTAAAAACGAAGGACTATTCATAAGAGCTTGATAAATAACAAGGTTGTACCGACTTCCATAGCGTAATTAAATACGCGCCGTCTTATTGCACGAGGGGTTAGGGCTTCAAGTCCCGGGTAGGGTATGGGTTTTTCTGTGTGGCTGCACGCTCTATACACATACGGGCACTACAATTAATTTAATAAGTAGACCTTACGTGTATAATTTTATAAGAGCGATATAATTCTTTGTTCAAGCAAAAAAAAACTGCGTGGCCGCGATAAAAAAAAACGCTTCAATAGCTAGGAGGTTGAATAGTCTACTGCTACAATACGATCCCAAGTATTACACAAAAATGTATTTTATTCGAAACGGAAATTAGATAGTTCAGAGCTCGC
The DNA here is from genome assembly GCA_002778355.1 of Clitarchus hookeri. Taxonomy (NCBI): domain Eukaryota; kingdom Metazoa; phylum Arthropoda; class Insecta; order Phasmatodea; family Phasmatidae; genus Clitarchus; species Clitarchus hookeri. The sequence goes on along the minus strand of NQII01000491.1, from coordinate 719,151 downwards.
TGTAATTAGGAGACTGCGTAGTATTTTTAGTCCCTGTGCATAATCGCTCGTGCAAGCATTGCCCTTATTTTGTAACGTATGTCTGTATTGCGCGCATGTACTGATGGTGATTTAGCGCTGCCGTAAACCGAAAGTTGTATACGTAGTGCGATCGCAATTTTTTATTCTAAAAATACGTCGTGGACGCAGATAAAAATACGCCTATTTGCAAAATTAAGAAACAACTTAATCACTACTTCTGGTGTAGTAAATATGCATTTACTGTGGTATTCTCGCAACTTTTAATTATGAGAATGACATTTTGTCAGAGCGAGCCTCATGGCCGAGGACACTAAGAAGCTACCTCGGGCGCGACGGGGTTCCTCGCACGATACGAGCGTTGTTTGTAGACGTAGCTTTATGTAAGTCCAGTTTGCAAACCAGCTTCACCCCTTCCTAACTTAGTCTTCCAGCTAAATGAGAAACAGTCCGTTGGATACGGAGCTGCATACCGACCTCCGGTGTTTCTGGGATAGAAAGACTAGCTGAAAAACCTGACTACGTTACGTAGCCTTCATTTTTGAAAAGAAAATTTAATTTGCCATATTGCTGTATGATACGCTAAATTTGTTCTCATGGTGTCCTCTCTATAAAGCACTACAGAAATTAATATGATTGTTAAAAATCATTGAACCTTAATTAATAGTCGAAACATTAAAGATAATTAGCGTCATAATTATTCAATAAATTTCCCTGTCGCTGACTAGGACGACATGTGGCGTCCAGGACACCGACAGTCTGCAGACTGAGATGCCCCACCAGTTCGCAGCCCTGCTCACACTTCCATCCCTTTCCTGTTGTCGTATTCATCACTTGGCAGTGATTGGTTCGGTTACGTCTTGTGGGTGGAGTTTGGCTTCAAATTTCTGATAGTCCTTTGGCACGTTGAAAAGTCGGCCAGGCCCCACATCTAGGCCATACTTTGGAGGATTGTGGGGATGGTTTGTTATTACACCATGTCAGAAAATGTGTTTAAGAAAAGTTTTTGAACAGTTTGCAGCTTTCTTCTGGGACGAGTATGGCTCTCGTATTACGCAAGATTGCCTAACGAGTAGCTAAGCGTATAGGCTGTTCATGGTAAACTGAAAACCTTTAAAATACCGTCAATGCTCCTATCCCCACATATTTTAACGGTCTCGCTGCCTGGCATGCGCCCAGCAACGTTTGTAACGTTTCATCTTATTTCTGATATTTTAATGAATGTGAGAGTGAGATTCAACTCATTTTTTTTTTTTTACATTTTCTTTTCTAATAATTTTATTGTTTCACTTGACCGACGCAAGTATAAAGTGCTCAGGCCCATTAAAATAATTTTTTACATATGGCATAAGAATACACAATGTGCATACAAGTAGAACTTAAGCAGGGCTTTCCAAAGTTCTCAGTTTACCGTGAATAAATTATAGCAACTTGCAACCAACGTGAAAACATAACGTTCCCAGCTATGGCAAAACATTTTTTCTTTAATATCACCGCTGGAAAAATAAAATGAAATAACATGAAACTTTGGAACAGGGTGAACGGCACTGAGATGAGAAGTGTGAGTCAGTTTCCACTGTCCGAGGTACATAAATGTCTTTATAAGCCAGCCTGTACTGCGGACGCCAAGTGTGAGTCAGTTTCCACTGTCCGAGGTACATAAATGTCTTTATACGCCAGCCTGTACTGCGCAATAGAGGATGCGCAGGGGCGTCGGAAAACATCAAAGGGGGAAACGGGAGTACCCCGAGAAACCAACAGTTTTTTACGTACTATTAGTTAGAAAAACTATATGCACACAGCAGCGTGGTCACGTAAGCCTAATTTCCTAATAAAATACGTTAAAAGGCCGTTTTATGCACTTGAAAAACGTTTTATGGGAAAAAATCCCCCCCCCCTCGGTCAATCATTTTCCTTAATTCTGTGATAATTATCTAGCAGCTAATAAATATTTAGTAGCAGGACATTCGTAAATACATTAACTAGTTTTAAGTGAAATAGTGATCGCAGAACGTAATAATTTGAAACTTTAAGTTCGCGATTTCTTTGTGATTCGGGGTTTGTATGAACATTTTTTCTATGTGTATTACAAATACGGCAGAAATTTAAAAGTTTCCAGCTATGCGAAGAAATTCACAGTAAAATGTGCAACATTTGATACAGCACACCATTACCTGGCACAGCACGAATGCTCCGAGAATCGTGTCCTCGTAGTCGAAGTGTGGGATCGACGTGATAACTGCGCGACCACCCAGCACTACAGTAACTCAGCTATCTCCGTGTCCATGCTTAAAATGTTTGCGATTCTCAACAACACGCATGTGTTGGGAAATTCGTAGTTCTCCTTGTCAGGTAAACCGTCTTCGTACATGGCGTCCTGAAAGCGCGAAACTGATGTGCATTAGTCTTCTGTCGAGCGTGCGCTATGAACGAAACTTCAAAATTTGTGTGTTGCATTTGTGTACATATACTAGGAACCGGCGATACAGATGTTGTTTCTAAGGTCAAGCAAATAAAGTAACGGCTCTTCACGTTAAATTGAGCACTTTTGTAATCAACCTTTGTAAAATGTCACTGCCCATACTTGCATATAATTTAACGTGCACACTGACTCGTATGGACTCAGTTAAGTTGGTAACGACGGGAAGTAATTCTATGTCTTAACTGCGAGTTAAAAGTTTACGGTAAACATCTGCGTATGCTGAAATCATTTCTTTTGTTTTCTGTTTTATAAATGCATTTTATTGTAAAAATTAGCAATTTCGTAAAATATTAACCTTTCTAGTTATTTTACAGTTTCACTTGACCGACGCATCAATAAAGTGATCAGGCCAGTGGCAATGTTAAAGTTACACATGGTGGAAGAATACATAATGTGCATACAAGTAGATCTTAAGCAGTGCTTTCAAAAATGTTCAATTTTCCCCTGAACAGCCAATATTTAAATGTCATTAGTAATTTAAGTGGGATTTTGGCATTACCCGTGTTCACTACGGAATAAAAACAATGTTGCATGGTTTTGAAAGTTTCCATTCTGTAGTCAACATAGGCACTGAACACCTTGAAATTAATTTTGAATATAATTCAACTTTTTAAATTTGAACTAAATACTTGTCTCCAAATAATATATTACCAAATTGTTTACGACTTTTTCAAGGCTACAGAGCACTTCTCAGACATCACAACTTCAGTAATCTCCGATCATATTTTGTTCCACAAATTCATTTTGAAACATTGTAAGTAAAACAATTCTATATTTAAAAAAAAAATATTTTTCTTCGGGGGAACGAAATGAATTCAAAAGCAGAAAAGGAAAAAAATTGCCTTACTTCTACGTCGAGTCTATAACTTCTCCCAGAGACATCTGGAAATCCTTAAGAGATCGGAAATTTCAAATCGACATACGCCGTCTTGGCCACCTCCTTCTGCTTCTGCTTCTTCTTTTTTTTTTTTTCCTTTCCCCTTGTAGCTTCCACCACTATTTCCCGAATAAAGCCAACCTACTACGGTCCCGCCTCTTTTCGAATGCTTCCTTCTCCTCCTGTCCTTTGTCTGCATTTATAAGGCTCAGACCGGTTCGCGAGGGTGCGAAGGGAACGACGAGAGTTTGTTTGCAGCAGAAGATGCCGGGTGATGGACGTGGCAGAGGGTGCGGGGTGGGAGGCGAAAAATACACTCGTAACACGCCCTCCATGCAACCTTCCCTGGAGAAGAGAAGTTAAGGCAAAAAAAAAAAGATAGTTAAAGTAGCTGTTGAGAATGCGCGAAAGAGAAACAAAGCAAGGTGTTCATTGAACGGCCCCGAGGAGAAGACCCACTATAGCACAGTCTGATCCCAGCCAGCCCATTCGACGCGTACTGACTTCCGCACCTTCGTCTCCGGCATAACAGAACTTCCCTAGTTTGTTAATGGACAAGCTATAATACAAACCCACGTATGGGCTGTCCACGGCTGATTGAGCACTTTTCAACTCGACGTTTGAAAAATGTCATTGCACACACCTGCATATATTTTAACGGGCATACTGACTGGGGTGCGTCCAAAAAAGTTGGTAAGGATGGAGGGAAAGCAGTTCCGGGTTTTTACTTTTAATTAAAATTGTTAGGTAAACATTTGTAAATACTGGAATTATCTATTTTGCGTTGTGTTTTTTTAATACACATAAGTATAATAATTGCAATATTTATAAAGTTAAAAATTTCGCTTGACTTAACGCAAATTGATTGGGCCCATGGCAATGCTGATTTTACATATGGCGGAAGAATATGCAATGTTCATTACAAGTAGATCTTAAACAGGACTTTCGAAAGTGTTCAGTTTAGCGGAAACAGCCATTAGTCTATTTTTGAGTTCCTGTAGCGGATGAGTCACAGTTTATTGGTGGTATGAAGTTGTACGACTAGCTTTGCCATTCAAAATTGTTATTGTAATTACGACTGTATCACTCTCCTACATCAATACTGGCTGACTGAGAACTGATACGACCAACATAGACGAGAATGCGATAGTAACTTAGCTACAAAATGTGTTGCCATTATATATGTGTATATCTTTTAGAGTACATAATCTTTGCCATTGTCCATTTGACGTTGTGCGGTTTGTTTGTTATCGCCGGTGCACTTTTGTCCATGGCCCTGGATGAAAACTCACCACGGAAAAAATAAAACTTAGGTCTTATCACCTTTTAAATTGGCGTCGTAACTTTCGTTATAGAAATACCCTAACGGACATGTGCGCTGCCAAATGATAGGCTATACGCGACAGCACTGCCGGTTCCGGTTTTCTCGTAGAAATGCGCAAGGGGTCTGGTACTGACAACCACGGCTGGCCAAGTTTAAAAATAAAATCCCCGTTATTTCCCCATGAATTTTAACGCAATGAAAATTCCAAGTAGTTAAGAGTAATGATGGCAGTGATTTGAGACAATATTTCCACTCCTTGATGTCTAATGTACAGTTCATTCTTTCACTTGGCATGTACTCTGGAATTTGTTTACTTTATAATGTAACATTTGAAGAATAATTGACGTAATATCAACGTATTTATGTTTTTAACAAATTCACAGTCTCGCATGATCTACGTATAATGAAGACCACGGCAATGTTGCATATGTTGGTAGTATACACTGATGATAGAAAGAAAAATTAAGAAGGACTTTAAAAATGCTTAGTTTTCTGTGAACAAACTTTATTTAATCGAATACATTTAAAATCAACCTTATAAAACAATCCTGTCTAGAGTTGCATATATTCCAACGGACATATTGACAGGAATAACTGTAGTAAAGTTGTCAGTGACGTAGGGAAATTACTTCCGTATCTTAACGTCGTAGGAAAAGTGTGACGTTTACATTAGAAGGCACTGAATTTATTTATTTAGTTTCTGTCAGTTTTATTTACATGTGCGTATAGTCAAACTGTGAAATTACTACAGAAGTAAATACTTTACAAATTTGGTTATTCTTACTGCACTATATGTACTAAATAAAACACAAAGTGAAAGGAACAGTAGTTATAAAATGATGATTCACCCGCACCTGGCGTCCTGGCGTGTATCGGGGATACGCAGCTGCCATCTTGGATGACGTCACGTCAAAACCTCCTGCTCTGTCATTCCTCGCCAATGGTGACCATCTTGGATTTTCCTTTTTTCCCTCGGAATTTCCCTTTTCTCCCTCCTGCTCTATCAATCATTCCAATCTATTCATGCTATTGCATTCCTCTTCTTTTTTCTCACGCTCTGGCATTCCTTCCTGCTGCTCTATATCCCACGCCTGTTCTCTCTCATCCGTTCTATGTCTTGGTTTATTTTTCATATTCCTTCCGGCCTCCTTTATTTTCTCTCTAGTCTCCCACCCCTCTCTTGTTTTCGCGTCTTCCTCCATCACCGTCGACGTTGTCTTCTGTAGGCAGACATCTTTAATTCCTGCCACCAGTCGTCTGCTGTAGGCGGACATCTTTGATTCAAGCACAAGCCACCAGAGTGTGGGAGGCTAGGCCGTTCGCAGATAGGAGCGCCGGTAACGATGCGGTCATTTATTGTGTGTGTTGGTTCACCCGTCGCCTGCAGAGGTGCGCTAGCATCGGAGAGATGAGTTCAAACGGTGGACGCCAAGGTGCTGGGAATTATTTTTAGTAGTTTGTGAACTCAAAAAATGCAGGAGACGTACAGATTCGATCCGAACACCCTTCGGTCACCAGTCTGGCATCTAGAACACACGACCACCATTGTATGAGAAGTTTTAGGAGAAGAGATAAAGTAAATACTCGCATCGGCCTATGCACTGCCCAGATATCAATGTGAAAAAATAAAAGAGGATGTTAAATGACGAATCCACATAGGAAAAAACTGCAGGCACCTAAAAATTAATAGCACGAAAAAAAAATACAGTCATTCTAACAATCCGAAATTAATTTAATACATAAAAATTTGGTCAGGTCATGTCTGTACATAAAAATTATATGTGTAAAAGTTAAATATAAAAATTAATAGCACGAAAAAAATACCATCATTCTAACACTTGAGCGGATATTCGAGCGCGCGCACTGTTGTGCCTTCAACTTGTCTGCGGGTGGTATGGAGCGAAACTGACACACGCACGGGAAACATATCTTCTTATTGTTCTGCAAAAACTAGCAGTAGGATAAAAAAAACACTAATTACACTTACACGACCTCGTCAGCGGCAGCGTGGTCGCTCTCTCGCCGTTATCGCAAGGATGATGAAGTTCGCAGCATCGCCATCACACTTTACCATCCGCATGGCATTACCATGAAGACAGCCCCCGGGCTTGGGACCGGTGCAGTACCCAATGCTAGCAAAAAAAAAACATAGCCAGGAATTTTCCTTATACGGAAACAAATCTTGTACATGTATGCATAAAAAAAACACCAGTGGCGTCGCAAGTATAGTGCACTGGCAGCTTACGAAGCTGCGAACGGGAAAGCGACCCACCTAAAAAAATTCTAAGCAGACAAACTAACGCACAGAACGATGACAGCAACAGAGGAAGAGTACAGTAGAGGCAGAAGAAAANGGGGGGGGGGGGGGACAGCGCTGAAAAAAAAATTGCAAATGCAAGTAAGATGCGACTACCAGTTACTACTGCAGTGCTAGTATGATACGAATACAATTTCTAACTCACAACTACTGCTAGTATAAGCATTGAGTCCCTCAGCAAATGGCTATAACCCCAGGTTGGAGATCCAACATAGGCACCAAATCCCGTGTACAAGTAAACACGCCTGACAATGTCAGGATACCTCTTGCACGGGATACAGCGTGCCAACATTCAACACCACCACCATCCACCAACAGCTACACCCCTGGCAAGATGAATATGGCTCTTGCATGCGCTATAATATGCCGCTGGATAATTGGAACAGTGCACAAGTACGCACATGAGTGGTGTCATGTGTCACAGAGGACCACCAGCCCACATCTACAACAACATACCTGACAATATAAATATGACTCTTGCATGAGCTATAGTATGCCGCTGGAAAAAAATACAAAATTGGAATAAATCATCACACACACATATCATTCGTTGTCGGAGAGGGGAATGGAAGCGCTTTAGCATCGACAATCCCGGGGCGAGGAACAACCTCCTACTATGCATCCCAACCCCATTCGCTCTCCCGGGGACAGACACATATGATGATGCATGCCTCCCTCAGAGGTGCGTGTATAGAACACCATCATACATGATAGACACAAGGGACTGTATGTACCTCAACATCGCATATTTTCTGTTTGTCGTCCATCCACGAAAGGGCCAGTTTGTTGGTACATTGCGTATACACTTCTTGATGGTGCGACCTTATGTTGTTGACCTGTACTCTCATTACTTGCTGGTTCAATAATGTCGGTTTATAATTATCTAAGGTGATGCTATTCCTTTGGCTCGCTACACTACCTTATCCGTGCATGTATGGGCATGTAGCTTCGCCCTCAGCCCGACAAACTCCATCATATCATTACCTCCGCACTAATCCTTGAATTTGCCAATCAACATTGCGTTGGCGGGCGAGTAGCAGGGATGAGTGGGAGGGTAGGTATTAGTGTCAAACTCAGCCATAAGTGCCAGGTATGAGGCGAGGTCCCTGTATAAGTCAGGACTACAGATTTCAGCCACAAACGAGTCGGCGTCTCTATATACCAGGCTCGCATTACTGCCATACCGTGCCTGCATAACCTCGTAGTGGAAGCGATACTTGAGAGTTTTCTACAGGTCAAGTACGGTGAAGACAGCGTAGATGAGCTTATCAAATGTAATATGTTAATGATCTAATTTAACCAATGAGAGAGATTCATCATATATAGCTCTGCATTTGAAAGCCAGTAATGGGTCCTCTTCCCGGACGCACTGCTGGGAAGTGTGTCGGGACACTTAGAGCAAACACACGCTGGAGTGCCATAAGTCATGGGATGTGGGTCGAGTACCGTGCAGGCCCTCTTCTAGCCCGGCGAAGTGCTGCAACCCGGCGTGGCATCGATTCCACAAGTGGAGGAAACACCTGTGGAGAGATGTTGACCCATGACGTCTGGATAACTACTCACAGCTCCCTGCTGCTAGTACGTGCGGGGTACTGGGTGCTAATGGACGTCTCCACCACGTCCCATGTTGCTCGGGCGAACGAGGTGGCCACATCAGTCATTTAAATTCTCCAGAGTTCTCCTCGAGCCAATTCTGGACAACTTAAGTCGATAACACCGTGCATTATCCTGCTGTAATACCCCATCGTTGTGGGGGTACGTGAAGTCCATTAAGAGCTGCGATGTAATATCGTGACCAACACACACACACATGCGATGTCAGATCACAACTGACACAGGTTTGGACACTTCCAGGATGTAACGGAACGGTGGCACCACCAACTGTTACCTTTACATACTGCAATCCCATGACTGTTATGTCAGTTAATATTGCGCACTTTTTAAAGCCCTGTTTACGATCTACTCTCTCCCCATTCTATATACTTCAACCGCGTGTAAAATTAATATAGCCTGTTCTCGGTAAGGTGAGCACAATTGAAATCAACCTATGAACAATAATCACTGCTCGTTAAATGCGCGCACACACTGTCATGTAGGTTCCCAATTCAGTTGGCAGCGAATCAAATAAAATATTTCCAAATATTGACGTTGTGTTACGAGTGTAATGACCAAATTTATGACAAACTGAGTTGTTATATTGCTATATACACATCCGAGTGAGAATTGACATATTAGTAATACATTTATGTTCCTAACAATTTTACGCTTTCACTTACCAGGCGCATGAATAAAGCCACAAGGCCCATACAAATGTAGTTTTATACATGGCGGAAGGAAACAAAAAAGTGAGAAAAGTAGATCTTGAGCAGGGATTTCAGAAGTGCTCATCCTATATTATATACATAGTGAACATCCTATATTGCACTGCGCATAGCTTAAGTGTGACTTTTGGAATCGTTAGGATCGAAAATATTCTCTCACGCACATGTAATTGAAATTAACAGAAACTAAATTAAATAAATTCGCTATGGAGGTACTTTCCTTACGTCACTGACAAATTCACAGCATTTATGCCTGTCATAGCCGTTGAAATATATGCAACTATAGGCAGGATTATTATGTAAGATTGTGTTTAAATGTATTAGATTAACAAAAGTTTGTTCACAGATAACTAAGCATTTTTAAAGTCCTTCTTAGTTTTTTTATTTTTTGATATTAGCGCATCCTACCACCAGGTGTAAAATTATAACATTACCATGGCATTCCTTATACGTAGATCAGGTGAGACTATGAATTTGTTAAAAACAAAAATACGTTGATATTACGTCAATCATTCTTGCACTTTTAATTAGACGTCAAGGAGTGTAACTATTCTCCCAAATCACTGCCATCGTTATTTTAACTACTTGGGATTTTTATTACGTTAAAATTCACTGTGAAATATCGACAATTTTATTTTTAATAACGAAGGTGGGTTTCAACCCTGACCAACTGTAGATACCAGTGCAGGACATCTCGCACATTTCTATGAGAAAACCTGAGGTGTTTTCAATTATAGCCTATCATTTAGCAGCTCACTTGTGCATTAGAGTTCATTAACGAAAGATACCATACAAATTTAAAGGGAAAGTTTTCATCAATAGACGTGGACAAAATTGCAGCGGCGATAACAAACTGCAAAACGTCAAATGGGCTGAAAGTCGAAAAATGTTATTAACTGACAATAACATGGATTACTCCCAAATTTATGAGTAACATACATAGTGGTAACACATTTTGTAGGTAAATTATTTTCTATTTCTCGTATATGTTGTTCGTATCAATTACCAGTCAGCCAGTCTAGATGTAGCAGAGTGATCGAATAGTAATTTCAATAAACATTTTGAACATGTAAACCTAGTTGTTGTACGACTGTATCCACCCAAAGCCAATAAATCGGTCGGGAGACAGAAGTAAGGTGCTTTGCAAACACTTTCGGTCTTTTACATGTTTACCAATTGAAAAGCCCCGAACATATTTCAGTGGCGGATAGGATATAAAGCATATTTAAACGTCCGACTGTTGAACAGCATTTTTCGGAAATAATTTCGTTCCTATTATGGGCTGTTCACGGTAAAGTGAGAACTTTAAGGTTTATTCTACTCAGGTTGGGAAACTCAATCCTTCTAGTTCGGCAACTAAATTTTTTCGCCACCAGATAAGCGCTATTATCGCATGTGTACCGGATTTTTCTGTATTTTATCCGTTACAAATAAAATAATTGCAATAATCATAAATCAAATATAAAATAACTAAGTACTTGAATAAAATCATCCTCTTTTATTATTCACGTAAATTAAAATTTTTATCACATTTGACCTCTTTGGAACACTGCGCACCTAGCGGCGGAAATTTTCCCTTTTTGTTCCCAACCTGAGTAGAATTAACTTTAGCCCTAGTTACTTTTTCCTTTCAGCCATTTTTTTTATCCCGTAGTCACATTCTTAAATAAATATTGCTATGGAAATAATAAACACAGTGTGTGTATTCCACCGCACTCGGAAGTTAACGTCTAAGGCTAAAATAAAATATATTTACTGACTATTATTCAAAATGAGAGGGCTTTGAAAAGTGTTCACTTTACTGTGAATAGTCTACAACAGGAAGTGCTGAAGGGTATTATTTATTTCCGGACAGATAGCAACTCTCCGCGCCCACAGTGTGAACACTATTTTTTCTCCCACCCGGTTGGCGTAGTCGGCTAGAGTACTCGCCTCCCAAGAAGGTGAAACGGGTTCGATTCCCGGCGGAGTTACTCCAGAATTTTTGCACGTAAGAATCGCACCGGACGATGCCACTGTTGGTGGGTTTCATCGGGGATATCCCGCTTCCCCAGCCCTTGCATTCCGGCGCTGCTCTATAGCCACCTCGCTTCATCGTCGTCGACTTTGAAGACCTCGTTGTTGAGAGCCGCCCAACTCTCTCGACACTCGGGACGGCTGGAGTCGACCAACGGTGAAAACGCGATGCTAATATTTCAAACTAATGTCGATATTAGTTATAAAAAACCACATACTCGTGGGTAGCCTGTAATTCTAAAATTGTGTGAAACCACAACAAACGATATGGAGACAGTCAAAAATAGAATAGTAACTCTTTTCCTAACTGTTTTCATATAACGAAACGATTCACTGCTCCAAATATATATTCCTGTCTTCTAACTCCCAGATTAATACTTGAAATAATGGTATGCTTTGAGTTGCTTTCATATACTCAGAAATAAGAATGCGCAGTAAGTGGGACAGTACTCAGCTAAATTAAACTACAGGCATGCACAGACAGCATGTAAAATTCCCTAAGTATTTTACATTTTTATGAAAAACATACATACTAAAAAACAAACCAATAAAGTAACGCTGCTTTAAAAATATAAATTTCAAAAGAATTCTGCAGGTAATGTTCTTACATTTGTAGCTTTTAAATCTTTGTTACGCACTACACGTACAGAAAGAATAATGTACGATTTTCAAAACTTCTTAGTTTATTGCTCTTTACTGTTGTAATTGCCACCTTGCGTTCGTTGTAAATAATACTTTGAAGAACGCAAAAGAAAATACGTGTATGTAGAATCAGATTTTCAGAGGATGTGTTCGTGGTTGTTACTTTTGGGATATAATTTTGATTATTTTGCAATATACTTACGATGCACGCATGAAACATACATTCTGTCCCAGCTTGCCTCATTAAAATTTGCCAGTGCCTGTTCGAGAATTATTGGAGACAGCCATCATTGAAACAACAATTAAATACCCTAACAGGCCAGGCTTGTATTATTTTAGTGTACATGCCTAAACAGCGATCAGGCTAAATGCCTGTAAGAATAGACGTTGGTTTAGCTGAACGCCTGTCTGGATTTACGCTAGTTAGTTTAAAAACATGTTAGGCCTAACGGTTCATAACGCGTCAAATAACTGCTACTTTTTCCTGTCACAGCTATCTCAGTTTACTTTTGCAATGTAAAATTGATTTATTTTATTTATTATTTACGTGTGGCAGATATAATTTATTTACCCCAGCTCTAACTCATATCATTAATTGCAGGTTGTTTTAACTCCAGAAAATGTATTTCAGTGTAATTATGTTTGTACGTATTCCTGTTTTCGTTCACAAAGGTATTTTTTTATGTGGGCCGCTTTGCATACAGGAACTTATTGCTTGGTTGCCATGGTAACGCACGGCGTAATGTGTAAGATATGATGTAGCCGCCTCGTGATTGGCACGATGTTTAAAGGAGTCGCGTCGTTTAAGTATACCGTTTGCTATCCATCTTGTGTTTTTTTTTTTCGTCAGGCAGGTGGTGACCTAGTGGGTCATCGGCTTGATAAGTAATTTTTATTTTTCTGGTTAGATTGGTCGAGTCACGTGCCGTAATGCAGACCGCCGACAGGGCGAAGACGCGCGGCACTGAAGAGGAATAAACTAATCAGCACGCGCTACCAACGCGGGCTGGAATTAAAGTCAAGTTAGAGCTGCCGCGATATGCGCGTGGTACGGTAAATACTTCAATAACGTACCTCAGGCCCGAGAGCCTTGTGAGGGAATATTAAAGACAACGACCAGTATAACCAGCTTAAGAAGATCCTACGAGATGTTGCAGAAATCAAGATTTTTAAGCTGAGTATTTTGAATTTAGACGCAGAGACTACATCCGCAAAATAATTAATAATTTCTCAGAAATTAATTTGGCTTACGTTTACGCCATCTTGGATCTTCGGTTTGTTGAAGTTGCTCTACCTATTTGCATACGAAGCTCCGAACTGGTGTTTTATGTTCTCCCAACTGAGTTGGTGTGATAAACATATTTATTAATTTTATTAATATATTTTTGCAATAATTTAAAGAATTTAAAGAGACTTAATTACATTTTGAATTTCGAATTATAGATACGTACGAGAAGGCTACACTCATAGTTATGGCTACACAAAGTAAAGTAAATATTGAAACTAATAACGAGCTGCAACTTAATATTCGCACAGGTATTAATTTATTCCATGATGTTCAGACCAAAACATTTCTTTTAAATTAAATCAAATCGACTTCCACTCAAGTCTCCGTGAGTATTTATTGGTCCGTGGCTAGTGGTAGTTTTGAATTGTGTTTCCTCCTAGTGTCTCCTGTATGTTGTTTGTAGTCTACGGAGGCTGGCTGCTAGAAGTGTTACTGACATACAAATCTGTGGTAAGATTTATCTGGTGTTTGTGTGTGATGTTTGCTGCGAAGTCATTTCTGTCCTGTGGAGCCGGGCAAGCTTCAGATCCCAGGTCAGCATTCGTTGTTAGTGGCAACAACGATTAAAGATTATATTCTCTATGTCCTCACACTGCCTTGCGTAGTTATTTGGCTTCGACAACGCGGGGCCTTCTATTTTCTCCTGTGTGCATTACAGGTTTAATGTCAAATGCTTTCAAACGAATCGACTCTTTGGCAAAAGGCTTAGCAACGCATGCTTACCGCTTCAGGCAAAGCGGCTAACTGTTAAATACTGCAAACCAAAATATTATTTTACTGAAGCAACTTTAGGTCATATTTGAAGTGCCAGATTTAGTTTTCATGTATGCCAATTCGTAATGAAGAATAATTACGTTTTTCTTAATTTGTATATAACGATATCTTAACTAGGAAAACTGGCCGCTTTTTTTCACAAATTTCGGTGTATTTCGCAATTTTTGTACAGTAAGAGGCAGCGATAATATTTTCACCAGAAGGATAAATATTCTAATCAATAACTCCTCGTGCTGCTACAACACACGTGCTTAGTATATATATATATATATATATATATATATAAGCATATATATATATAAGTAACTGATATATATATATCAGTTACTTATTCCCAAAATAAGTGTTACAAGAATTTTGTAAGCCACCTATTAAGCTTCGGGACAAACGTTTATCAAACACCAAAGCAGGTCATTCATTGCTTTATAAGAAATAAAATATGGCATTTCCATCTAACCAAATACCGTATCTTTTACGACTAAAGTCGGAATTCATTTCTTCTCAGATACTACTAAACATTTCGACTTGGCGTCACACACGTTCGTAATTTGTTATTACTTCAAAAATGCCTGGACGCATTCAAATAAATTCGAGCGAGTTCAGTTAGTAAAATTTTTAATGGTACTATGTATCACAAAATTTGACATTTTAAAAACGTCAAAATTTGCAGTGTTGTAAAACTTCATTTTTACTACATTGTGTAAAGATTATTGTACTCACAGTGGTGGAAAAAACATTTTTTTCAGTGTTACGTTTTTCTGCGAAGTGGTCTCTGGAGCATACCTGAAACAAATGAAAATAAAGCCTAACATGAGCATGTGATATACAATAAATACACTGACTCAGATATTAATTTATTATCTATACTGACACATTATTAAAATGCATTTTTATCAATACTAATGCTTCTCAGCACTCCCTCTATACAGATAAGTAAAAAAAAAATAACAGGGAGAGAGGGATACATGCCAAACTGAATCCAAACTTTGGCCTGAAAAGAATGTCCTCATATGTACCTTAAACGACATTGAAACTGGGGACATTGTATACCTTTAGCTTTCGTCCCATCCATATACAATGAGGTGATAAAATTAGCCTCAGTGAGATATACGCTTCATTACAGACTGTTCGCCGTTTAACTGAGCATTTTTGATATTCAACCTTTGAAAACTATAACTGCCCTTACCTCAATATATTTTGACGGGAACACTGAATGGCATGCGCCCAGTAAAGTTGGCGACGGCGGAGGGAAAATAGTTCCATGTTTTAACCTTAAATTAAAATTTTCAGGTAAACACTCGTGAGTATTGAAATTTTTGTTTCTTGTATGCATATAAGTGTAAGATTTAGGAAAGTTGTAGAATATTTTCTTTTCTAATAATTTTAGAGTTTCACTTGGCCGGCGTATGAACAAAGTGATCAGGCCCACGGCAATGTGAATTTTTACATACCGAGGAAGAATACACTAATGTGTATGCAAGCAGATCTTAATCGGGGCTTTCAAAAGTGCTCAGTTTACCGCGAACAGCCTATATTCATATTTTCTCGTGTTTCGTTATGCACCAGGATTCGGACGGTAATCAGTTTGAATACGAACATCTGATTTACGGATTATTTTCCTCTGAGGTTTGCCAGTCTCATCCCATGCAAATGTCGGTTAATATTTCTTAATGAGTACCTTCCCAACTTCAAGTCCAAAGTTCCGGGCCAGTAATATCCCTAGTTGTTGGCCAGCATCCAAAAATAAATTTTCAAATAAATTAACTTAGCATGAACTCACAACTTCAATTAGATAGTAAAATATTTCCACGTGTTGCTGAGAGGTAGGACGTTACTCCTGCATGTTTACGAGCTTCGGGTCAGAATACAACGACGGCAGGATGGGGAGATTCCCGACGAAATGATTCTCGTGTGGGTGGTGTGATGGCCACTCCCGTGGTGAGCGAGACATTCGGGGATTCACCATTTCCTCTTCCGTTCTCATTTCGCCTTCTCCCCCATCTTCTTGTTCTCGTTCACACTCTCGCCCGACTCGCCAGGATCCCCTCCCTAAGCACCAGATTGTTCCACGCACTCTTATCCCTGACTAAGGTGGAAAGATTATAACAACATTTATTTACTTTCTTTGCGACGAAACTAAGCACGGCCCTAATATAATTAATATATCTTAATCAGCATTATAAATACCGAGTAAAGTACATCCATGGGCCCCTACGTACATAATAAATCACAGTAGTGCTTAAATGAGTTTATCCAAACCTCTATTGTCAAGGATACTTATTATTATAGGTTTTTCACGGTGAAGTGAGAACTTTCGAAATCAACGTTTGAAAAAAGTCACTGCCGCTGCCTGCAAACATTTTAACGGGTTATCTGACTGGAAAGCGCTCAGTAAAGTTGGTAACGACGGAAGGAAGCCAGTTCTGCGTCTTGATGTTGAATTAAAAGTTTTAGGTAAGCATTTGGGAATATTGAAATTATTTGTTTTGCTTGCTTTTTTAATTCAAAAAAACCATACGAATTTGGAAATTTGTAAAATATTTACTTGTATAATAATGTCAAATTTTCTTTTTACCGACGCAAGAATAAATTGATCATGCTCATGGAAATGTCCATTTTATATTTGGCGGAAGAATACGTAATAAACACACAAGAAGATCTTAAGCATCGCTTTTGAAAGTGCTCCGTTTTCCGTGAGCAGTCTTTATCACTGGTGATGCACGTGCTAAACCTTGATTTCGCGTAAACGTGCAATGGGAGCCACGAGGGCGCAGTGGTCAGACTACTCGCCCCCCACCACGACGAACAATGCTCAATTCCTGGTGAAGTCACTCTCAACTTTCTGAGATGGGAAACGGGACGGACGATGCAATCAGCCGGTGGGTTTTTTTTTTTCGGTGTACTCCCGTTTTCTTGAATCTTTCGCTCTACAAATGTTCTTTCTCCATCCCCACTTCCCCACTATCGGTGATGAAGACCCGAGCTGTTGGGTGCAACACAAATCTCTCTTACTCAATCCATTTAATTATGGCCAACAAGTCACAATATTCGCGGTTTGGCATAGGTTCGTATGCTCGTAGGGGCAAAGGATGTTTAAGCGGCGAGTATAAGCTGTTCACGGTAAAAATAAGCACTTTTGAAAGTCCTACTTAAGATATACTTGTATGCACATTGTGTATTCCTCCATAATGTGTACAATTAACATTGTAATTGGCGTGATAACCTTATTCATGCGCCAGCCAAGTAAAACTGCGAAATTATTAGAAAATTAAATAGTTTACAATTAGTTAATTCTTACACGTTCGTGCATTAAAAAAAATGAAACGAAAAATAATCATTTCAGTATTCTCAAAAGTTTACCCAACACTTTTAATTCAACGTTACGACATGGAACTGCTTTCCCTCCATCGTTACCAACTTAACTGGGCGCGTGCTAGTCAATGCGACCGTTAAAATACATTCAGGTAGTGACAGGGACATTTTCCAAGGGTTGATTTCTAAAGTGCTCAGTTAACAGTGAGCAGTCCATACTTGAAAGTGTTATATTAAGAGACCCTTCTATCTGACGATTTGACTGCGTTGCAGTGTGTTTGAAATATTATTTTAAAACTAAACTGTTGTATGTGCGCCCAATGAACTGATATACGAAAAGAACACTTCAGACGATGATGTCATGCACATTAGAAACACAGTTTCGGAGCACTCCGACGTAGCTAAAAACGGATTTTTTTTTGGAAATACTGCATCTCAAACTGACATGTTATCCTGCATACGAAACAAATCAAGGAACCTGCATTGAACCTTTACTACAGACTTCTCAACAACAAAATTATCCACAGGTACATGCAGCACCACAAGAATACTGCATTCCAGGAGTTGCTGCGATGGCGCACTTAATGTGTGTGGCAGTATCGCCCTTATCGGCCCCTCCCTTCTCGGCTTTAAAATCGGAAAACAGGTGGGCGGGGTGCTTAAGCAACAGCACCAGAATTCACTTAGGGCGGGGACACGTGGATGAAAAAAAAATAAAGCTTATACCATCTCCAGTTATTTGGTCTGAATCAAGAAAATACCGCATACATGCCTAATTGTGTGTTCCCTTTCGAATCAACCACAACTTACCCATTTTCGTTAACAATACTGGGTGCTGCACTACCAGTGGCGTCGTCAGAAATACCATGGCTAGGGCAATGAAAAGGAACTGGAAGGGTGTTAACCAGATCAACACACTCTCGTAGTGCAATTATATATTCTTAAATTGCTAGCGACATTTTATAAACACCAAACTGTTGGAAGTAATTTTGTACAATAATATGCAATTTTATTGCAAAGCTTGCGATGGAGCATACATTTAGTCTCAGCATGCAAGGAAATAGCGTCTAAGGAAACAAAGCATTTCCTTACATGTTCACACGTCACAATACAAAGAAGCAAGAATGAATTTTCTTGGACGTCAGACTACCTAACGAGGCGAAAATTTAGGCCAAGGCTTTCTCCCTGGTATTATATGAAAGAACATGCAAAAAACTAGCCATTTCGCTACAAAATTAAATTCAAATAAACATAGAAATATGAATTCAAGTATATAAAGATTTCTTTTCCCCACTGGAGCGAAGCTGGAGACGCGGGATTTCATTAATACATACAGCGCTTCCTTTTGGCAGTTGTGATTGTTTTTTTACACGTCTACCTGAGGCGAGACTCAAGAATTTCACAGAAGCACAACTGTATTTGTTTTCCGTAACTTCTGTAAGAGGTAAGAAACACAAATACAGAGAGAGGATGGGGCTGTAACCACTGAGGTGGAAGGGGTGTAAGGTCAAAGTCGAAATGCCAGCGAAATAGCAAGCAGTGTAGACACATCTGCCTCCGTAGGTACGGCCTGTCAGTCCCTGAGGGACGAGCGCAATGGAGATAGAGAGAGAGAGAGAGAGAGAGAAAGAATAAATATGGTCGCCAGGGGCACTGCCGGCAACACAACGCCGTC
Source organism: Clitarchus hookeri (assembly GCA_002778355.1). Lineage (NCBI taxonomy): Eukaryota > Metazoa > Arthropoda > Insecta > Phasmatodea > Phasmatidae > Clitarchus > Clitarchus hookeri. Next base: position 700,105 of record NQII01000491.1, on the reverse strand, counting down.
TAACGATATTACACACTTTGCACAACAGCTGCGCGCCCTTCGGCGCCGATAAATTGAACTGCGGCCTTTGTCCCTGTAAACTTCGTTAACCCAGAACAACGTTCGCTGCCTTTTCGCGGCGCGCGCAGCTGTAAAAGAGAGTACTTTGCGAGCGAAGTATCAGCAAGCGAGGCTGGTGCGTGAATGCGCAGACGCGCAAGGGCTCGACTTCAACTACCCTCAACGACAGGCTTGCGAAGCAACGTGAAAGCCATTCCCTTGTAAATTGACGCCTTCTGGAAATATCGTCCTGATAAAGCTGCGTTAATTCATGCATGAAGTTCAAAACTATTAAGTGACTGTACTTGGCAAGCGAGCAAACGGTGGGGGTTTAGAGCGATAACACAAAAGGGCCCTTTTTCGTTAATTTTAACGTGCTGACCAATAATTCGTAATAGGGAAACCAATTAAGTTTCGGACAGCGTAATTTGCATGCTGGATCAGGGTTGCAGCCTCTATTTTTCTAACAAACATTTTATGGCAACGACGTATTTTGCAGTGATTGCACAGTTATTCGCTCAACTGCATATTATTCTCAACATCAATGTTCTATTTTAAACACTTTCAGTAATATTTACGGTAAACCCGTGATTTAGACCGTGTCCGAACTCAAGTATATACTGGTGTACTTGCTTCCTTGAATACTTTACTTACCATTGGCGCCAAACTTAATTAACTCGGACAGGCAGTTTTGTTGGCTTCGGCAACATCTATTAACAAGCTGATCACTTTTAATGAATATTTCTTCCTACAAATAACTTCATAATTGACGTAAGTTCTGGGGTTAAATTAGGGATTAAAATATATTTCAATTTAATTTACATAACATTTTTTGTCTTCCTGATTGTGTGTGAGTTTGCAATTTTGGTTACTTGTTTTGCCTTTGCTTTTGTAGGTTATGAACACAAGATTAGTGTGAATTTATTGTTTAGACCTTTCTTTAAGGTGAACCTTACGATAATTATTTACTCAATTCAAAATTCTAGGCTTCCTTAGTAGTAATGTTGACCTACTAAAATTTAAATAAAATATTTTCGTCGAATATCAATAGTAACCTACAAATTGCTTCTCAAAATGGCAGCTCATATACCGTAAATACGCGAGAAGTATACATCTTCGTATACTTGTATACTTGCCTACTTCACTTGCAATTCGGACAGCACTTGTGATGTCACTTCCGGGAAGAGGTACACACAAGTATGTACTTCAGGCGAATTTGGAAACAGCCGTAGCCCCCTCCCCCCCCCCTTTTCCCGAAGAATTTTCGGCCACAGAGGCCGATTACACGTTTACGAATTATTTTTTTCATAGGGAATATGTGAGTGGAATTTGTCAGTGTTTAATCAGACTCGTTCTGTATATACATCCATGCCTCCATCCATTCAGCCATCCATGCATCGATAAAATATGGATCCATTGAGCCGTATATCCATTCATATATGTATATCCATACATAAATACACACGTACATACATATGTGCATGTATACGTACATACATATGTATTTGATTACATGCAGATCCGTGTATAAACCTACATAAACATGCATGAAATACATATATACAGACATACGTAGGTATATATACAGACATATACAAAGAGTGTTTTTAAATTACATGTCAAAAATTCAAACCACTGCATCTATGGACTAATTAATATAAACGAAAGATCCTCGTAGCAAAATTTTCGGAGAATTTATCTAGTATTTGAAAAATGAATTGAAGTTAGGCATAAAAACGCCGGTAACCCGCAACATAACGCGCCTACGAGCACAACAAGTTGCATATCACGAAGGCGAACGGAATTGGCACGATGGTCTACATACGAAAAAAAGATTTCCAGCGTAGCTAACATGATTCCATACGCCTTCGTGATATGCAACATGTTGTGCACGCAGGTACGTTTAGCTGCGGTCTCTCGATGCTGTTTTCCTAATTTCAATATAAATTTAAAAATAGTACATGAATTTTCCAAACATTTCGCTGAAAGTATTTATTGTTTATATAAGCCCACAGATGCCGTGGTTTGAATTTCAACGTGTAGTTTAAAAACACATTGTGTACAGACACTCATATAGAGTATGTTAATAATATATCAAGCCTATTTAGTTTTGACAATTCTAGAGCGGAAAAAAACAATTGACTGTTGGAGGCAAAAAATTTGAAACATGGTGTTTTACATTAGCCAGCTATCTCACTCCCCCTCTACAGTGTTGCCGCGATGACATAACTTCGTTGAGGGGGGGGGGACACGTCGGAAGTGGGAGAGTGGCGGGACCGTGAAAGTGCGCACGGGTCGCGATTCGGCTACGTGTGCGCGGTTCGCTGCCTCCGCCAATTAAATCACACGCGCAACCGATATTTACCTAATTATAATTCCGCAATCAGCCTGTTTACACAGGGACGACAAGCCGGCGTTGCCACTCGGGCCGGCGGTGAATCCCTTCCCCTCCAATTTACTGCGCGCAATCACCGCGCAAAATATCTGCACGCCAAAACAAATCTTAACAGCAGTGCTGCAATTTATTTCCCGGCAACAACGCGTATCGTTCATCACGCAGAGCGTGCATCACGGCAGGCCTCGGCTGCCTGCGCCTCTTCCATACGCTACACTCTAAACTTAGAAACAATGAGAACTGAGCCAAATCATTACGCGGATGATAATCATTGCCAGATAACTAATTAATATGGTGGCTGAATTTCACCGATTTTATTTTTGATTCCCAGCAAAACGTCTAGAATTTCTTCGCTATAAGTCACTGGTTCCCAGTTAATTTGTTTGATTCGCCAGTCGGCAGTAACTTAACGACTGACATTCAGTGGATGTTACTTCACTGATTGATATCACTGATTCGGGCTCGAGTGTAGAAATGTGTCTGCAATGCGTTCGTTTCACAACGATAGTTCAACATTTTCTGCGACGACGACAAGGAGCAAAGCGACAAAGTTTCTTCTCAATAACAAAATATTGGTCCTATTACGACAGAAAAAGGAGTTGTACACAATGCTTAACTATAAAGCCATACCAAAATGGTCAAAAAAAGTATTCTTCAATGTTTTTTTTACTATCCATCATTATTTCCAAAAAATTTAAATACTAGCGCCTACTATTAACTAGTTGTTTTCTTAGCTATTTAATCAGCATTGATCCACATGCAGTACTATCTGTGTAATTTTCATAATCCTCGCCGAATTCATCACGGGGTTGACTAGCATGTAAAACACAATCTTCAGAGGCCACTCCAACTTTTCAGACACTATACAACCCTCAATAAGGCCATTTAATCCTAGGGTAATTTTGTTACACGAGTTTTGTTAACCGTATTAGTAGAAATTATATTTTAATTTTATTAGAAAAGTGGTTCCTTCAGTTTGAAACGCGTTATCCGAAATCAGCTATAATTGATAGTCTAATCGTGAAACTTGAGGGATAAGGGCAAATACAAAAATAACGTTTAAATCATTCCTTATATCTGATTTCTGAGAACGCATTCAAAAACAGGCGACTGGGTCTTCAAGATAATGCAAAGGAAAACATTAAATTTTACTCCTGTATTAACTAGAATCGCAAAGAAATTAGCCTTTAAGTAAATGGGGCGTATTACGAGTTGCGTAGTGAGCCCAAAACGGTGTAATAGCCTCGTTACTAACATATTTCGCATAATAGTAATTGATGTTTCTTACAGTCTGGGCGCTGAAGAATATCTAAAACGATAAAAAATGCAAATAGTTTCATCAAAGAGTAGAGTGGAGTGAAGAGCAGAGATCGGGGTGGCTCTTAACATCGAAGGTCTTGAGAGTCGATCAGCGGCATCGTCCGGCACGATTCCCACACAGGAAAATCAGGGAGTGACTTGCCGGGAATCGAATCCGGTTCACCTGGGTGGGAGGTGAGTAGTCTAACCACTACACCACCGTGGCCCCTTCATCACAGAGTATAGGGGGATTTTACCCTCTGTACTCTGTACCATTCATGGTTAAGTACAAATTCTCGAAAGAATTGAATCTCTGCTAAAGTTCTACTTCCAGGATATTCCTCCGCCTCATGCAAACACAACTTAGCCAAGTATAGAAAATTATACCAAAGGGACAATGCACCAGAATCGTGCGCACTCAGTTTTATACTATTTTTCATGAGAACTATTTCTTACTAGGCATTACCAACACACGTATTTTCTCTCTGTTTTTTTTCGTATTAACTCTATATGAAACATAATTTATAAATAAAGTATACGTAACAGTTAAGTTTTACCAAAAAACCAAACATTTGGTTAAACCAAATAAAACCAGGCACGTCATAGATTGGGTGATTTTTTTAAAGGTTTGATTCAAAAGTCGTGAAGAAACCGCGAACAGACTATAGATAAATTTTCAAAAGAATATTTAGGAAGAAAATTTGAATATGCGTATACAAGTCTGATTATTAAGTAGGCGACGGGAGATTTGCTACAGGCTAAAATTGAGGTATCACTGAGATTTCGACTTCTGCCCGTGTACCTAACATAGGCACACAAAGGCCTTCATCCTCGTTCAACTCGCAGCAGAATTATCCCTGATTTTCGCACGAGCTGAAACATGGCAGATGTGTCGCTACGTGGCGAGTTCTCCGTCGCTGCTCCATTTATGTGAGAGTGCTGTTGACCGAAAATTACATTATTTTATATTTGTACGAAATACTGTTTAACATATATGCTTTACATACAAGTACTATTTCCTAGCATAAAAAAATTACTCCGCATATCTGTCAAAATCACAATTTTTTTTTTTTTGGAACGTATAAATAATAAAAACTAGCTCACTTACCGAAATGAGATAATTCACACTGAAATGAGATACCATGAGTTATTTCAAGAAACCTTTAAAATCACGCTTAAAAATTCTTTCGCAAATTTTACAAATGCACAATATAAGAAAATTATTCCATATTCTAGTATTTTAGTATGTATTTTACAGGTATATTTTGCGAAACAGCATTTTAAAAAGCTGTTTTTGGCTGTGATGTAGTGCTCCGAAATACTATCTCTTACCTGCGTGATGTTTGAAAGAGACTCCACCGTCATCGCTTGAAGTGTGTATGTTATATACGTAGAGTAGCACATTGGACGCATGTTTTACGTTTCGTAAAAAAAAAACCAGTATTTTAAACACACTACGACGCAGTTCAAGCACCAGATGGGGGGGGGGTGCGCCTTCTAGGCCGTACCTGAGAGCAAACACGGACTGTAAATATGTTCCACATATTTACATACAAGCTGTACCCACGGTTCCGCTCGCGTGGATTACAGAATTATTGTTTAGGTTTTTTTTTAATAAAATTGAATTTTACGTAGTGTTAATTATTAGATAAATAATCATTAGACAAATATTTTTAATTTAAACATACTTTTATTTTTTACGTTTTAATATTTTGCATAGTCATTTGTTGATTTTTTTTTCTTATCTAAAGACATTAATTTTACCTATCAGGTAAAAGTTATGAAAATATCTGGCGTGCCGTAATTACGGACGTAAACACTCGCGTCTTGGGTTCTCTCGTGCATGTAGTGTGGTCCAGGGACATTGGTAAAAACGCTTATTAGTATTTATCTGTTATATATAGATATATGCAACCGCGGAGTTTTTTTTTAGGTATTTTTATTCTACACAATGCCAATTTATTTTTCCCTTAATTTTAGTTTTGTTTCAATTATCAACTTAAAAGTTTTAGGACAAATTTGCACTAACTCCTTGAAGACCTCAAATGTACTACGGGAATGTACAAAAGCATGGTCTAGTGGATTCGAAGAAAATATTTTAATTCATTGCTGTTTGCGTAGAAAAATTACTGATATACTTACACTGGAAAGCATACAGTTGGATTATTAGTAAGTTTTGATTATATACTTATTATTCGGTGTTTAATTGCGCTCAGCTGAGGAGAACACGCTGCGCTAAGCCAAGTTCCGTAATGTTCCAACAATTAATTTAAGAAAGGTTTACAAATGATAAGAATTTATATAAACAAAGCAATCTGCATATGTATTAAAATGGAGAAACGCAACAAAAAATCAATGATCAATTTTTATTTTCGCGTTCTCGAACGTTGTTTTTTATTCTCACAAGTACAGACCATGTAGCAGGCGAGTTTGATAGGATTGTAACTTTATTTTGACGACATGTTTGGAAATAACTTCAAAGTTGTTAACCAATTTCAATTGGAGTTTCATGAATTCCGTTGTTTTTAAGCACTCGCGTGGATGACCATGCAACGGTAAACCCAAAACAAACAAATAAACAAGCTTCCTGTCACACGCCTACCATACCTCTTAGAAAAGCCGATGCCGGAAGGGAATAAGTAACGAAACTAATTAAGGATGCTCTGAAAACAAAGCCACACTATGCATCACAGACATTGTCCATTGGGACTGATTTGTAATTATTTAATTACATTAAATTCCTTGAGCTAATTGCAAATTGTATGGGTTTAATTCATTAGTCGTAAACACGAAGTGATATCAATTTATTGCGAGAGTTTGGGTATAGAAAATTTTGTTTTTAGTTATTGTAAATAAAATTATGAAACTATAATTAACTCTTTTATTTAATTAATACCTCCTTCTCTTAACGAATCTGGTTAAGTCCACTGACTTTGAGGAAATGGTAACACTACCATGATTTCAAAATTAAAATTCCACGAGGTCTTAAATTAAATAATAATTATTCCCAAAATATGTAAAGCGGGCCGTTTCAAATTTAAAATCAATAAAATTATAAAATTATAAGGTAAAACTTTTACTAAATAAAAAATTTGTCATGAAAAAATACATATTTCAAGAATACTTCAGCAAATAACTTTCTGAAATAATTATTGTGATTACGAAACGCATTTGTTTATTCCCTTTTTCCTCGTCTGTATATATATTTAAATATTTGAGAAAGGCATTACGTTTATTTGGTATTTTCTAATTGGTAATTTGTCAGCTTTAAAGCTGACAAAACGCAAAACGTTAACTACAAAAACACGTCATCGATTTTGTCAACAAAATCGTATCATGTAAACATTTAGTAAACAGAAAGTGTCAATTGGAACACGGCCTCAGTTGAAGACTTTCCAAAAATTTCTTAATGGTAAGGGAAATGCGATATAATTTTCGCTTGACCATAAGCACGCCGTTATAACAATCTGTTAACCAAGACGTTAACCTTTGCCCCAACACTCGGCGAACAACAAGGTGTCTGAAAACGTATGCGGAATATGCAAACATTTCCATTGTGCNCAACACTCGGCGAACAACAAGGTGTCTGAAAACGTATGCGGAATATGCAAACATTTCCATTGTGCCAAGAACGTGGGAAGCGACATAATGCGAGAGCTCATTGTTTGTTGATGACTGTTCTTAATGACACTTAGCAGGAAAATCGGCGAGGTCATTTGAAGGAATAAAATGACCGTGGGTTAGTGTCGACTCAAGCATTTGGTTCAAACGTTGCTGGCCGGTAGGAACAGCATTAGAGGCTTTACCAGGTATTTCACTGATAGAAATAATTTACCGAGTAAGTAACGCGAAGTTCTGAAATAACCAACAATAATAATATTTCCATGAATTTCTTAATACCTAACTAATTCAAATTATAAATGTTTGTTTAAATTATTTGAATTTAAATTATTCAGTTAACAANAATTTCTTAATACCTAACTAATTCAAATTATAAATGTTTGTTTAAATTATTTGAATTTAAATTATTCAGTTAACAAGCACAACGTTTGCAATTAAATAACTGTTATAACCACTGGTCTTCATTGTTCGTGTCAATGAGGTAATAATAATAATAAATAAACTTTCTAAAATAAAAACTCTTATAGGATGATTTAATTACTTGGCGAGGTTTAGTGAATTGCTCAACCAGAATAAGCCAATATACCAGTATACAGACGTACATGTGCGTGGCTTTATCTGACGATGCATAATTTGTGAGGTAGTTCATATTTTGTCATGTCAAGTTCAATTAAATTGCTCGTATTTCAAAAACAGTTTCATTCTTTAATCCAAATTTCAACATCCTAACGGTAAACAATTTTTAAAAACTAATGAATGTTGTCTTCTCTGGAATGGTGACTGGGGAGTTAACGTCATAAAAATTACTTCGAAGCAAATGTCCCACATCATTTTTATACTATTCTTTTATTCTCTCCAAATTTTATTGTAAAATTTCTTGTGAGATATAAAAATAAGTCCTTGGGTAAAACTGTATTTATAAACATGTGTCCTTGAATATTGGGCCAATATTACCATTTATTTCGATGAGTTATATTACTGATAGTGTGCAAAATAATTAAATAATTTTTATTACAGTAAATATTAAAATATTTTATAGTTTTTACGCGATAGTCTTGTAAATATGATATGTTGGTAAATTAATTTTGCTATTTGTTGTTTGCATTCACAGTAGCTGCGATTTACGTGTTTTATTTCTTATGTTAAGAGCTAGCAATACATAATAAACTTTACGTACTTTAAAATGATTCAAACAATCACTGTTTTACTTTTAAGCAGACCTAATACAATTATTTTCATTTAGTTTGAATATAACGTCATCAGAAAAATAACAATTAAAAAATTTTTTGTTACTAATGCCGTAACCACCTTAATTAAATAAATACAATTAATATCCGACGAATTTTTTTTTATAATATCCATTNAGTTACTAATGCCGTAACCACCTTAATTAAATAAATACAATTAATATCCGACGAATTTTTTTTTATAATATCCATTTACTACCCGACTTCAATTTTGTAATTTGCTTAGAGTTACCAATTTTCTTTCAGGCTAACTAAAACGCTTGTATTATGTAACAGTTTATCACATTCAATATTCTATGACAACATATCTCCGTACTTCGTCAGTTAAAGAAAGGTATTTCTTGAGGAAAGTATTTCTGAAGGAATTCTTGTCGAATTAATTCAATGCTACATAATATCAATAACAAAATTAAGTATACAACTTTATTTAGAATATTTGTAAAATGCCGCATACGTGGAGCGGTATTATTAGTTATAGACATAAATAATGTACCAATTTTTAGTAAGTAATCAGAAACCAAAGTTATAATTTCTCAGAGCCAGTAATAAAATATGTAACGTTATCTTAGAAACAGCTTTATTGACATTAGCAATTCAATCTTTACAGAAATAAATGCTCTTCAAGCCAAATATACATTACATAAATTAAAACGTCTGAATTTTCCTATNATTCAATCTTTACAGAAATAAATGCTCTTCAAGCCAAATATACATTACATAAATTAAAACGTCTGAATTTTCCTATCGTGCATAACATATGCATTGCTTATTTTGTAACAGTTTCTTTAATTCTCTAATCTACATGCTAATATCAGCGCAATTTAAACAAAATAAAATCATAATTTTATAGCACAAATACATAATTTTCCAGGTAATGAAAAGAGAGTNATTCAATCTTTACAGAAATAAATGCTCTTCAAGCCAAATATACATTACATAAATTAAAACGTCTGAATTTTCCTATTGTGCATAACATATGCATTGCTTATTTTGTAACAGTTTCTTTAATTCTCTAATCTACATGCTAATACCAGCGCAATTTAAACAAAATAAAATCATAATTTTATAGCACAAATACATAATTTTCCAGGTAATGAAAAGAGAGTAACTAAACAAGAAAATATTCTTATATGTATGCATTTGTTCATACACATACACACACGCATAGGTGACGACAGTAACTTATTTGTTTCCAAGGAACACGGAGGAGAAATCTGTTAGTTGCTATTTAACACAGAAAGTACAAATTAATCAGATATGTATTACCTAATAATGATGGTAAAGAATAAAATACACATATCATTTAATGGTTAAGTTGGCAAAAGCGCTTATATGTTCGCGTTCCTTCCACAACTTGGAATCTGGATTCGGTTTTATAATTTGTGATATATTTGTCACCATGAAAGTAATAAGAATGGAATATTAATAATAATTAAATCATTACTACATTTTCCCCCAAATTAAGAGTTCAGTTTGCATGATAGATTACTTATATTTACACACACACGCGCCACACACACATATACACGCACATACACGGGAGAGAGAAAAAAAACTCGTATAGGCGTGCGTATGCAAATAACAGAGGTATGGAACCAATCAGAGTAACGCAATGCGGTCGGCAGTGCCTATATAAGACAACAAGCGACTGGCAAAGTTTCTAGATCGGTTACTGCTGCTACAATGGCAGGTTATCAAGATTTCGGTGAGTTTGAACGTGGTGTTAAAGTCGGCGCACGAGAGATGGGACATAGCATCTCCGAGGTAGCGATAAAATTTGGATTTTCGCGTACGACCATTTCACGAGTGTACCGTGAATATCGGGAATCCGGTAAAACATCAAATCTTCGACATCGCTGCGGCGGAAAAAGGTCGTGAACGAACGGGACAAACGACGACTGACGAGAATCTTTAAACGTGACAGACGTGCAACCCTTTCTCAAATTGGCGCAGAATGGATTTGTGGACTGCCCTGCAGGATTCATGGTGTGAATTGCCCCCTGCATACCTTCAGACATTAGTCGAGTCCATGCCATGTCGTTTTGCGGCACTTCTGCGTGCTCGCGGGAGCGCTACACTATATTAGGCAGGTATACCAGTTTTTTTGGCTATTTAGTGTATATACATATACACTCATCTTTAAATAAAAGCCACATAGGTACAGCAACAGAACAACACAGTTTACATTTTATATGATTGTGTGTTGCGTGTGTCAGCGGCTTGCTCGCAGAGGTATTAGGTTGAAAAGTTAACAAAATCGTTGTTTCATTCTAACGTTCTCTACATCGTGTGGTATACACACGTTTTAAGTCTCTTTTTTTCAGGATTGCATGCAGAGCTTATCACAAACTACGCCGAAAATTATTAAAGTGAAACTTCTTTGGGCGCGATGAGAGTAAAATTACNCATGCAGAGCTTATCACAAACTACGCCGAAAATTATTAAAGTGAAACTTCTTTGGGCGCGATGAGAGTAAAATTACAAGGTCATATAATATGAAAAGTTTTGCAACATTTGTGACGCAAAAAAGACGGAAGATCTGCACTCGGCTAGAGAAAAAAAGAGAGAGCTAAGTTGTATATCTAATTATCACCAAATAAGTTTCACTTCTGTAACGTGTACAGAGTTACACACGCTTTTTTACCATTTAAATCTTTAGAATTGTCTTATTTGTTTCAGCAATTTTTGAAATCAGTCTTTGAAAAATCTTTCTGGCTTTATATGAATATTAAAATCAGACATAATGAATGTGTAGGGTTAAAGTAATTGTTCTCAGGAACGTCAAGAAAAATAAATAAAATCAAACAGTATAAGTGGTGTCATTAACAATGTATATTACATATGAATTTAATTTTATGAAAACAAATTCGCTTTAAAAAAATTATAATTTTCTACTACGTAAAATAACAGGCTAGCTGGATTCGTTTGTACACTGAGAAAAAGGTTTTAATCAATTAAAGTTAGTTTTGCGCAACCAAATTAATTGTTTCTATACGGGCAATTAAATATTTTGTTGCTGAAACCAAATTATTTTGTTGTTCATATTTGGTTGGCCCAAACAAAGATTTTGCTGGTGCAACTAAAGATCTGTTTGGCTCTACGTGCATTAAACAGTTTCTGTTAATATATAAGATGTTATAAATCCGACCTGGATTTGAACCTAGATCGTCTGCGTCCAAGCGCTACGCCCTAGACATCAGCTAAAGTGACAACTCACTAAATTGGAATGTTTTTTNCCTAGATCGTCTGCGTCCAAGCGCTACGCCCTAGACATCAGCTAAAGTGACAACTCACTAAATTGGAATGTTTTTTAAATATATACAGTTTTAATACTGGACAAAGTGCGTAATATGCGTTTCAAGTTTTACAGCTTTACTTTTTAGTTTCATGTTGAACTCGTTGTATTAGAATATTAGTAGATAGAAAATGTGGGTTCTGGGTTACTGGAGTATAGAGTCAGAGCCAGGAGTTATATGGCATCTGGCAGAGGAACAGTGGTGGCATCAGGCAGAGAACCAGGTGTGACATTTACCTTGACATTTGACCTTTACCTATAACCTTGACCTCAAATGTCCCGTTTCCCTAGTACACCCTACAAATGTTTAGAATTTCTATCAAAAGTTCCCGAATTTCTCTCAAAATATGCAAACTTGACCTCTTAGCTTGACTTTTGTGGGTATCTCGTGCACAGCCTGCATGCTTCAGATCCTTGGCGCCGTCCACCATATTTGATTGCATTACATCCACCATCTTGTTTCAAGAATTTTCCAGTTCGTGCGCTGTCATTCCATGGAACCACCTTATTTCAAGAATGTTCCAGTTCATGCTCTGTCATACCACCTTGACATCTTGTTTCTAGACATGACATGGGTGCCACTGTAGGTTTAAATGACGTATGCACAAAATATATATGGAAATTATATTCCCAAATGTTATAGGCATGGATATGTATATTCGAGGGGTATGTGTTAATTATATTAACTCCCGCAGCAGACAAGTTGGCAAGATACTGAAAATAAATTATCATTGTATTTCGTCACTACAAGCAGTGCTCTGAATTTTTTATTAATATAAATTAGAAACAGTATAGACGTGGGTATTCGAGAGATAATAAAATATATAATAAGTGTGAGACGACAACTCATGTCGGGAAGGATGGTTCACTCATAAAAAGCATCATATCAGCAATGAGGTGTTTCATATGCATAACAATGCTAAGTATTATTTTATTTTAGTTACTATAATCACTTTCTTTATATTTGTACGCATAAATAATAGTCAGTAAATAAGTTTTTTCTCTGTAGGGTAGCAAATGATACAGCAGCAGAGTGCTTTCCACACATTAAAAGTGCATGCTCACATCCTGTGGTGAGCAATATCGTTTGCTTCCAGTATTTCGGTCTCAACAACACAGTCCAATGACGCATTTACCACAGACCAGGAAGTCGAAGCAAGTGCTTGCCTACACACTACAGTGATCAGTCCTGACTTTATATATACATTTTATAAACCTACCATGATTTTTTCGTTTAGAGTACCTAAATGAGTAATAAATAGTATGTAACATTTATTTTCCAAGCACTTGTAAAAAATATCTCTTTATAATTGTACATATTAATAATTGCCAGTAAACCAGTTATTTTACGTGTATGTGTATGAATAAAAGGGTAACTATATCTTAGAAATAAAACACACTAAGTAATTTTAAAAGTTAAATTTATTTAAACAATTACTTATTACAAATATATATTCCTGAACAATAATGCATTTAAAAGTTCCTTCAGTGATGGTCTTATTCGGGTGGAAGCCCCACGTTGTCTGTTGTCCTCACCTTTACTCTACGCAAGCACTTGGTCCCTTGCACGAGGCCTAAAACCAAGCTCATGCATGGAGTTCCACAGACGTTGGAACCGGGGCTACGCAACATACACTTGTAGAGGCACTATGGAGATTTGTGTTTTCCTTTATACATAATTTTAAATTAATTAATTTAAAATATCGGAATTTTCAGTTTTTTAAACTTCCCTCGACTGCCTTGCAAGTGCATATTACGTAGGTGGTTTAAAACGTTGTTGACATGAAAACCACAACACCTGAAAAAAAAGAATCCAAGCGGACAAATGAAGGCACAGAAATATGGCAGCCAAAGAAGAGTAAAGTAGATAGATAGATAGAGTAAAAAAGAGAAATTGGGGACAACGCACAAATAAAGAAGAAAAGCAAGTACGATACTACCACCAGTAACTGCAGTGCATATGTGACTGACATGAATACCATTTCACATTCAGAACTCAGGATAAGCNAGGTAGGAGGCTCAACATAGAGGACGAATCCTTGTACATGAGAAAAATTGTGGAAGTGGAATAGTAGTCACATCAGATAAAACTAAAACAGTGCTCCAGGATATATTGGCGACACACCTGGCAAGATGATACCTGCACGGGCTACAGTGTGCCACCAGTCATCAGCAACACACCTGACAAGACGATACCTTGCACAGGCTACAGTTTGCTGCTGGAATAATAACTTCAAATCAATAACACTCAACTATTAAGATTTAAACATTTCGATCAATTGTGAGAAAAATATATATGCGGGTATGGAATGACCATACGCTGTACTCCCAAGAGACGAAATTTTTCGAGCCCTGTCAACAGATCATGGACTGCACATGGTATGGACAATGTTACATATTCTATATGCGACCAAGCTGCCGAGTTCTCCCGAAGAAGTTATTGCATTTGGCAAAAATCAAGACATAAGACCTGTGCACGCTCCAGACTGTGTAGTGACCCGCCCCATTCCATCTGCCAGCCAGTCGTCAGCCACAACCGACATTTCATCTGGAGACCTGTCACCAGCTAAGGCGAGTGCACCAGTTACAAAACTATCCAGTCACAATAGGTTTAAGACTGTCAAAGTGAGCGAACCTGTGACCTCTGGCAGAAATAAACCGGCACTTCCGTACGTACCAGATTTGAACAAATATTTAGATGAACTGTGTTTTCCATATATGAGCACTGACGTGCCAAATACCTGTAGAAGTCCTATTCCACTTACACCAGACTTTAACGGTAGATTACCAAAGTTTCTCATTGCCAACAAAGGCAGCGTGTTTTTTTTCTGTGATGAATGTATATTCTCTGATAAAAATGAAGTAAATCACCAATTTTTTTTTTCAGAGAAGGTAACAACGTTTAGGAAATATATTCCGAAATACTTATAGTAAATTTAGCCAGGGGGCTGAAGGGTTAGTCGACCGAGTGGAGTGGAGTGGAGAGGTATGTGCGGCTCTTAACATCGAGATCTTGGGAGCCGATGAGGGTGAAGCGTGGTGAGTGTGGAGCAGCACCGGAATGCAAGGGCGGGGGAAACGCGAGATCCCCGAGAAAACCCACTGGCCAGCGGCATCATCCAGCACGATCCCCACGTACGAAAGTCCGGGAGCGGCCCGGCCAGGAATCGAACCCAGTTATCTTTGGTGTGAGGCAAGTGCTCTGGCCACTGCGCCACTACGGCCCTAGCAGTTTTAAGGTTATTAAGTTTGTTACTTCGTATTGAACATTTAAATTAGATACTTGCGAATGATGTCAGTAGAATATAATGTTTTTCAATATACTGGCAGAGAGGCGATAGTTATGGGTGGCGAACCCCAAAAAAATGTTTATTTTATATTTGTAACATACATTGTTCAACTCGTACAAATTGTATGTGATGATAATTTCCTCGAATAAAAACATTGTTTACTTTATATTTTTTGAATAATTTGNAACTCGTACAAATTGTATGTGATGATAATTTCCTCGAATAAAAACATTGTTTACTTTATATTTTTTGAATAATTTGATGTCAAATGATGTCAAATAATTAAATGTCAAATTTTATGTCTGTTTTGTTACAGCCGTAATAACAAATACTAACTAAGTTGTACACATGAAAAAAAATTACAAGTAAACTAATCCCTTAGGCTACCGCGTGACACATATTTAATCGCCAAATAACCAGCCATTTATATGGAAAGAAATGTTAAATATAAAAACATTTTTGCATATTTTAAATATTTTTTGAACTCTTATGAACTATTATTTGGTGATTACATATATGACAAGCAGTAGCTCAAGGCATAACTTTATTTTGTAAATTTTTTTCATATGTACAACTTGGTTAATATTTGTTAATACGGCTGCAACAAAAGAGAAGAATTTTGTATTTGACATCAAATCATTAAAAAATTATAAAGTGTATTTGTTTTATATTAGGAAAATTTCATTACATACAATGCGTACGAGTTGAACAATGTTTGATACATTTATAAAATAATTAATTTCTTGAGGTCCGACATCTATAATGGCTTTGCATAGCCGTAGCCCGTAAAGTGAAGTTTAGAGATTTTATAAGACTGCTTATTAATATAGATAACTTTAATTATGAAGAGTCATATTATTTTTTGGTGCATAATTTTAACTGTTACCTTCCTTTAGCGTAAATAATAAAACCTACAATTGGAAATTTATATATAAAATTAACAACTCTAACATTTCAAGTAATTCAGAAAATTTCATTTAGTGTCTCATGCCCAATGTAACTACGAATATTAATTACTATAAAACAACTGTATAGTTGAATACAGTATACTAAATACCCTCATTTTTTTCATATCGACATTATAAGTACATTATGTTACACAACGGGTTAAGTTAAAAAGAACCGACTGCATAAGTAATGGGTCTGCGGGACGAGTATGGAGAAATGTGAAGAACAAGGAACTAAAGGAGTGCCGAAAAATAGTTCGCATTAGCCCGCCCCGGTGGAAGAATTTACCTCAGGTCTCCCCTGACTTTAGCTACTGTACTGCTTGAATGCTATGAAAAAAATATCTTGAGAGATAGTAGGCTCAGCGATGTTTCTCAACAGGCGACATTTCAAAAGTATCAAATAAAACAAAAATGAACTTATTAGATTATAACCAGTGACGTTCTTTACATTTCGACGCGCGGCAAACACGCGAAGCGTTAAAACCATAGCGCGCAGATTTGTTTGAAGCCGAGTTTGTGTTCGCCAGACNGACGCGCGGCAAACACGCGAAGCGTTAAAACCATAGCGCGCAGATTTGTTTGAAGCCGAGTTTGTGTTCGCCAGACAGGCTGCTAAAGCATGCAGTGCGTTCTCGACAGACGCGAGAAGCGAAATCGGCTTGAAATAAGCCGCCTGGCTGATTCCGCGACTCTTGTTTGGACTTCAAAGTGTATTAAGCGAGAAGAGCCAGCAGAACTGCCGTGGACGGTTGGCAAACAGGTCCTCGTAACGCATTCTGTATTCTTTTAATCGCCGGAGAGGCAATACGGCAGTACAAAACGATAAACTTTTTTTTCGAGTATTATACTGGGTACGAAACAATTTTAGTTAAAAGGGGATCATATTAACGAGAGCGTTTTTGATCCGTTGTCAATTTCATCGTTCGTAAAGCTTCATTTCGCTTGGCGGAAGTTCGTAAAAATCAGTAAAGTTTCATCTCTAGAGAGTTTGTTTTCCTGCAACAAATAACATTACAATGTAGCCAATAAAATAGCAGACTTAGAAGTGTGAGACGATGGGTAAGTTGTTTGTACTTAAAATTACATAAACCACATTTTTAATATTATGTTCATAACACCTAGCAAAACAACTTATTTACAAAGAAAATAATTTTAGGATTGTTTACAATAAGAAAGTTAAGAGGGGGAAATTAAGAAGTGAAGATAAAATCAAGAGAACCAGCAGTGCCTTAGTTGCACGATATCAGTTGTAACGAAATTCCAAGAAGCATATCAGCTAGAAAAGATGCAATACTGACTCGAGCACAGCCAATATGTCTTTCTCACTGCTCTCGTAGTAATCATATTTCAGTTTCTCAAATAACTAATTCTTTTGCATTTTTGTTTTGTGTATACTTAAGTTAAAAACCATTCATTTAATCAAAAGTATTTTATTTTACGCGTTTTTAAATAATTTTATTTATAACGGTTAGTTAAAAGCAATTACTATGGCCGGAAACAAAAGAAGAAGCTCTGCAGTTATTTAGCAATAAACTCCATAACATTGCCAGCAGGCCGCGATTTGTTTTTCAGTGTCTACAGTGATGACAAAATGAACACAGTGCTGTAAANTCCATAACATTGCCAGCAGGCCGCGATTTGTTTTTCAGTGTCTACAGTGATGACAAAATGAACACAGTGCTGTAAAGGAACGTTTCGACAGCCTTGCCAAGATAAGCGAGAGGACAACGTCTATTCAAATAGCGAAATGATATTAAAACCACTTTATTAAAAAACTGACATAATTTTTAGGCCTATAATTTAAACAACTAAGAGGTTTGTGTACNGATATTAAAACCACTTTATTAAAAAACTGACATAATTTTTAGGCCTATAATTTAAACAACTAAGAGGTTTGTGTACTTATCTACCACTGTTCTGACAGATTTGGTAGCGTGTGTACTAGGTTTCAATGAACTCTATATGATGTACAGTCATATGCAGTGCTTCATGGTGAGACACTCTACTACTGCCTTAAGGGGCCTTCCTGTTATAGGCTATTCACAGTAAAGTGAGCACTTTTGAGGCCCTAGTTACTATTTTATCAGCCATTTTTATCCTTCCACCACTTATTAAAAATATAAATATATATCATGTAAGTAATAAGCACAGTGTATATATTTCATCGGACTCTAAAAGTTAACGTCTAAGGCTACAATAAAATATATTTATTGACTATTATTCCAAATGAGAGAGTTAAAAAAAAGTCTTCACTTTACCGTGAATAGTCTACAAAAAATTTTGAACACCTCACGGTCACACTCGGCCATGAAGCACTGGGGCGGCGATGAAAACACAGCATAAACAAGTTTCGTGTGTCTTCTGTTTGCTCAGAATCTTAAGTGGTAACTATGGGATTATTTTACAGCCATCTGTTCAGAGCATATACAGCATTGTTAATATAGTTATAAAAAATACAATATTTGTCGGAATAATGAATACCGCAAACAAAGGGCTACTTACAACGATGTTCGCTGAATTTGACACTTCAACGACCACAGTTACGTTTCAGTAACCAAATTTATGAACAGGCAACAAAACACAGACATTCATTTCTGCCTTGGAAAAATATTTACACTGAAATATTCCATACTTTTTTTTAGACTGGAATAGACACAAGTGCTTTTGAGACGAATACAGCAACTAGAGAGACCCCTTAAGGCCCCCGTCTACCTGGAGCTTTTTTCCGCGTCTGAGGTCGAGAAGCGAGGGAGCTATAAGGACGACACTGCCGCGCGCATGAAGTGCGCCATCGCCGTTAAGCGCACTGGCGTGCAGTGTTCTCGTCGTTCTGCGTGTACCTATGGGACGTTCAGCGGTGACGTTAGTATTTCATTGGTGAGAAGTTTGTAGGAAGGTTCAGTGCATGTCCCTTGAGTAGTTTTGTATGTATCTGATGCGTATAAGCGCTTTGAAAAATCCGTTTTGGAGTACTTTTAAATTGTGTTTCTGACGTGAGCGGTATTTGGAAAGTACTCAGCGGCCCTGGCGTGAAGTGTGCTCCTTTCGTAGATCAGAGCATTGGACGCGCGTTTAATAGTTGCGTGGGGAAAACGTGTATTTCGAACACTTTGCAGCGCCGCTCGAGCGCCAGGTAGGCGGGAGCGTCGAGCAGCTTGCGAGCCAGTCGTAAATCAGAGCTCGCAGACGAGCAGGCAGGTGCCGCCGACAAATTGCAGTCGCGACGTCGGCCATCATTTAGAGATAGATGTTCTCGAAGTGCGGGACCGGCCGGCCGCCGCAGGGATTTGTAAGAGGATCCCCAGCTTCCGCTGCTGTACCAGACTGGCGCCGCACATGGGACCAAGGTACAGTCCCAGCCGGACAAGCCTCACAAACGCACCTCACTTACTTCGAGTAAGCTCGAGGGTACTATTCGCATTGTTCAACTCATATAAATTATTTACAAGTTTCATATCCACGTATTAAAATAATTAAGACTGTATTATATTCGCTGTTTCTTTGCGCTTTTTGATTCAAACCTTTGAAAAAAAAAACGCCATGCGTCACTTGCTTGGTTGTCTCATAAANGGTTGTCTCCTATGCCATGTTTCGCAAGGGTTTTATACTTCCGCTTCCGTTAACGTAAAATTACCTTATTTTTGGTTAAATTGAACTTTTTGTTTTATTTTATCTATAAATTATAACATTTAACTTATTATTAACATGAATTAAAAATATGGAGAAAATAGGTGTGTTGGTAATGCCTAGTAATAAATAGTTCTTATGCAAAATATTCCTACACTGAGCGAACACGAATTCGGTGCGGTGTCCCTTTGGTGTAATTTTCTAGACTTGTGTTAGTTTGCATGAGTCGGAGGAATGGCCTTAAATTAGAACTTTACCGGGGTTTTAGAAAAATTGGCAGTAACCGTGAATGAACTATACATTTTTTTTTTTTTGCATAACGGCATGTCCGAATAGCAAATGCAGTGTTTTTAGGACAAACAAATAATAAAAACTAACTCACTTACTGAAATGAGATCATTCACGTTGAAATAATATATCACGGGTTTCTTCAATAAATCTTTAGAAATCGGGCTATGAAATTTTTTTGCAATTTTTAAATACTGGTCAAAATTAGGACATTTCTGCATATATTTTATTTTCTTATCAAATAAATATTACCAAACATACATTAAGAAAGAATTCAGACACGGTATTTCAGTCATCCTTGTCAAATTCTCTGTGTGTGTTATCGTTTATTTAATTTTTACGCCCCAGAAAAAAATAAAATCGTGATTTTGAGATGCTATGATGCAAAAACTATAACTATAGTATCTAAAAAAAATGTATGTATGGAAAGAGTACTTACACGTAATGTCCACAAATTGAATGGTATTCGGTAGAAATATAAAATAATTATTTTTTTTNATGGGACCAAGGTACAGTCCCAGCCGGACAAGCCTCACAAACGCACCTCACTTACTTCGAGTAAGCTCGAGGGTACCATTCGCATTGTTCAACTCATATAAATTATTTACAAGTTTCATATCCACGTATTAAAATAATTAAGACTGTATTATATTCGCTGTTTCTTTGCGCTTTTTGATTCAAACCTTTGAAAAAAAAAAACGCCATGCGTCACTTGCTTGGTTGTCTCCTATGCCATGTTTCGCAAGGGTTTTATACTTCCGCTTCCGTTAACGTAAAATTACCTTATTTTTGGTTAAATTGAACTTTTTGTTTTATTTTATCTATAAATTATAACATTTAACTTATTATTAACATGAATTAAAAATATGGAGAAAATAGGTGTGTTGGTAATGCCTAGTAATAAATAGTTCTTATGCAAAATATTCCTACACTGAGCGAACACGAATTCGGTGCGGTGTCCCTTTGGTGTAATTTTCTAGACTTGTGTTAGTTTGCATGAGTCGGAGGAATGGCCTTAAATTAGAACTTTACCGGGGTTTTAGAAAAATTGGCAGTAACCGTGAATGAACTATACATTTTTTTTTTTTGCATAACGGCATGTCCGAATAGCAAATGCAGTGTTTTTAGGACATACAAATAATAAAAACTAACTCACTTACTGAAATGAGATCATTCACGTTGAAATAATATACCACGGGTTTCTTCAATAAATCTTAAAAAATCGGGCTATGAAATTTTTTTGCAATTTGTAAATACTGGTCAAAATTAGGACATTTCTGCATATATTTGATTTTCTTATCAAATAAATATTACCAAACATACATTAAGAAAGAATTCAGACACGGTATTTCAGTCATCCTTGTCAAATTCTCTGTGTGTGTTATCGTTTATTTAATTTTTAAGCCCCAGAAAAAAATAAAATCGTGATTTTGAGATGCTATGATGCAAAAACTATAACTATAGTATCTAAAAAAAAATGTATGCATGGAAAGAGTACTTACACGTAATGTCCACAAATTGAATGGTATTCGGTAGAAATATAAAATAATTATTTTTTTTNTATGGAAAGAGTACTTACACGTAATGTCCACAAATTGAATGGTATTCGGTAGAAATATAAAATAATTATTTTTTTTTGTTTCCAGCACTCTTAAGAGGTTCTCTGCATGGTTGGCGCGCGAAATTCGTTGTTGGCTATTGTAATGGTGTCTGAAAACGAAAAACTTTTAAGAAGAGGTGACCACTTTCAATACGCTAGCGCATATGCGCAAAATACAACGGATGTAGTTTTCCAGTCACAGCAAACCGTTGTACTCTGGGCGACATGGGAGCTATTGTTGCTAACTAAATATGTGGTGGCAACCAATACACGAAAAAAAAAAAAAAAACAATATAGAAATATGTTAATGAGCCCTAAATTGGTTTAGTACTTTGTCGGACTACGTGTTAGTGTGAACCACTATATTTTTTTTACCAGCAATAAAATTTCGCCTTGGAAAGCAGGAGCCACTCCCTTAACAAATAGTTTTCTTTGCTGCAGTGGTAGTTAGTTGCCTTTGTCGAGGTCGTGATACCTATACCAGGTGCACGCATTTCTGTTAGGAATAAAGTACAGAAGTGCGTGAAGCGCGGGCTGGCTTCACGGCGATGCGTTGGAACGCTCTGTGTCCTGGGTGAGTGTAAAGAGGATGAGATGGGGTAGTCGACTGCCTACCCCCATTACACTTCCTCGTCGTCTGAGACTCTGCGGAGTGGGCCGCGGCGTCTGCTCGGATACCAGGGAAGTCACTTCACCGTGAAAGAGATGGATATCGTGCTATTACCATACCTCGTGCCAGCGACTTGGATGTTTTACTGTTATGTGTCATGACAGAGTGCTACCGGAGCGTGCCTTGAGCCACGGAAATCTACGACCTGCCCGCTTTTTTTTTTTTTAATGCGCGAAACTTGAATGAAATATGAATTCTTGCCCATCCCATAACTGTAAAAGCAATCTCTCTACGTTTATAAATTATTAACACATATATGCCGGTTACGATATGTTCTTAAAATACAAAACGAAAAGGTACTCGTTCTGCCCTTTCTAAAAGCTGCATTCCAGAAGTTTAAATCTTGAAACGTTTGGTTCCACTGAAGAAGGTTTAACGGCCCATACAACTAGTTCGAATCNCATTCCAGAAGTTTAAATCTTGAAACGTTTGGTTCCACTGAAGAAGGTTTAACGGCCCATACAACTAGTTCGAATCTTATGATAACATGTTTTAAATAATACTGTAATGACTGAGAAAAAAAAAGGAAGACTGCGGTTCGGAAACAGAAATCTTTTCCAAAGACAATCTTAAACATGATGCTCGAAGAAATAACACAGTGTATTATGCTACNGTTCGGAAACAGAAATCTTTTCCAAAGACAATCTTAAACATGATGCTCGAAGAAATAACACAGTGTATTATGCTACAATTATAAATTTTCTACAAAAAAATAGAAATAAAATATAGTTACGCACTCGTACTCAAAATACTTAAAGAGATTTTTTTTTCCTTTCGACTATAATAGATTGCCTTTTAGAAAAATCTCAATTGTTTTTGACAAAAAAAAAAAAAAACAAATACAGTCGAGAAATCTGTTAACAATACTTGACGCTAAATTTGGAAACAATACTTGACGCTAAATTTGGAAACGACTGAAATTTCAATAAAGTGCTAGAGAAGAAGCCAAAAAACCCACACGTACACATTTTGTAAAAATATTCTCACTTAAATAAAAAAATTAGAAAGCTGAAAGTTTTTTTTGCAAATAACTCATAATCACAGGATGTAATTATTGTAGTAACGCAACATAAAAACAACAATTTGAGCACTGTTTTTATTTTCCGCGTATGAATATCTTTTGACTTAGTGACCCATTATGCCAAATTTAAAGACTCCTTAAAGTCATAGTATATTTGATTAAAATAAACAATTAGATAGTAAATATATTTTATGAACAAAAATAAAAGATTCTTTGTCGTCTTCGCATTGCTGAGATCGTTAATCTATTGGCAAATTAATGCATAGTTTCTACAGTTACACCAAGTTTGAAGTAAGAAAGTTAAGGCTACTGGTGCANAATCTATTGGCAAATTAATGCATAGTTTCTACAGTTACACCAAGTTTGAAGTAAGAAAGTTAAGGCTACTGGTGCAATCTTAAGAAATGTTGGGTCTGCCAAACTGAGGGCAATGAGTTCCATAGCTGAATACAAGACCTTCATTTAACCTTAGATCACAAAATTTCTGAAAAATATTTTTTACATAGTACAAACATTCTCGTTGATGAAATGTTTTATAGTGAAGTAAAGATAGGAGCAGTACTGCTTAGTAAGACTTACAGGACACTAAATCTCATTCCAAGTGATAGTTCAGGAAATAGTTCAATAAGGATAAGAAGCTATATACGCGAAGAGAAAAAAAAGGAGCTAAAAATAATTTTGGCTTTTGCTGTTTACCTTATATTGGCCTAAATATAATGAAGGGGCCACGTGTGATCGCTGCTTAATGACTTAACGGCAATTAATACTTAAATTAATAACAATTAGTTCATTATGCAGCCTCCGTTTGCTTTCAAGTAGCGTATAAATGCCTCACATGCATACAAATATCTAATAGTTTATACTAGTTGAAAGCACCGAACTAGGAAACTGCTATGTCTTGGTTACAAGGCGAATACGATCATTCTCTTCAGCACTGAGTCGTAACTCATGAAGCATATCCATTAAATTTCACTCAGCAATGGATTTTGTTTGCATTCTTAGTCACGCATTCATTAATGCAGCAGGATTTTCATTTGACGAAACCCAGCAGCAGTAACCACACAATAAATTTATTGTTAACTTTGCATCTGAAATGTTCGGTAATCGCAAAGCAGTAATTCTAATTGTATACTTCGATTTATTATTTTAAGTCCTTTGCGGCATTTCTTCAAAAAATGTTAATTTTAGATTGTATTTACGTGATTATTTTTACTTTTGTGGTTTATCTCTGAATATATTTAATAATATTTCATTCATATTTATATCCAACATTAAATATGTTGACGGGATTTTACCTATTTACAATAACGCAGAAACAAAATACACCAGCTCAAATTAAAAATTGTGTGTTTACAACGAACTGGTTTGGCTAGCTTAAACTGATATATTTATTATACATATATTTAATTTCTTGGTGTAAGAAACAGCATATTGAATTTTTTTTATGTGTGTAAATTGCGTGCTTTCGTACTTACGTTCAACGAAGTAGACACAATCATGAGCTATTTATATATATAAAATAATTAATTGTTTTCAGGGTCACGGTTGACCATGGAGGCAGTTAACTGCTTGAACGATGGTTGGAATCCATCGTGCTTGGCTGCTGCCGGAACAGGGGTGAGCGGCCTAGGTGCACTTCTGTTCACCAACCTCATCACCACCCTCCTGGACAAGCAGCACAGCCTCACCAGCCCCGAGATCTACCCGGACGACACCAACGTATTCAAGCATGAGTACGACTTCGTAGTGGTCGGCGGTGGATCAGCAGGCGCTGTCATGACCAATAGACTGAGCGAGGTGCCGGAGTGGGATGTGTTGCTGCTCGAAGCGGGGAGTGATCCTCCCCTGGCGTCTGACATCCCTTACCTCTTCCCCACCTTGCAGAAGACAGACCTGGACTGGCAGTACAAGACCGAGCCGCAGAAAGGAATGTGCGAGGGCTTCGAGAACGGCCAGTGCAACTGGCCCCGAGGCAAGGCGTTGGGCGGATCCAGCGCGATCAACTGGATGATATACGTGCGAGGAAACAAGGGCGACTACGACAGCTGGGCCAATCTGGGCAACAACGGCTGGGCTTTCGACGACGTTATGCAGTACTTCAAGAAGTCTGAAGACATGAGAGACATTAAGGTAACTGGGGGGGAGGAGCTGTCGGAATACCACAACACTGGTGGCTACTTGACGGTCGACAAGGTCAGGTTCATACCTCCCATCGTCAGAGCTGTGGTGGATGCCGCCAAAGAAGCTGGATATAAAGAGCTCACCGACAACAATGCCGGAGATGTAGAAGGGTATGGCGAGTACCACTCGACAGTAAGAGACGGAAGACGATGCAGCACTGGGAGAGGTTTCCTTAGTCCTGCAAAAGGCAGGAAAAACCTGCATGTGGGCAAGAAAGCTCTTGTCACCAAGATCCTGATAGATCCAAATACAAAGAAAGCATATGGTGTGCAGTTCAAGAAGGATGGAAAGTTACACGAGGTAAAGGTAAGGAAAGAAGTTATAGTATCAGCAGGGGCAATCAACTCTCCACAGTTGCTCATGCTGTCGGGAGTCGGGCCTAAAGAACATCTAGAAGAACTTGGTATATCGCCCATCATTGACCTGAAAGTTGGGTACAACCTCCAAGACCACAACAACTTCCCCGGACAGATATATTCTATAGATAAGTCCAAAGCAAAGTCGATTACATCTCAGTTCTATCTTGATGCTGCATATGAGTATCTGATGTACAGGAGTGGGCCCCTATCAGGAGTGTGGGCTACTGCAGCCTCTGGATTTGTCAACACTAAGAAACAGCCTGGCGAACCGCAAGAAGAAGGAGAGTACCCTGACATACAGATGCACTTCTTATCCTTCCTCTGCAATGACACCTATTCTGTCAATGTACTTAACAGGAACCTAGGATTCTCGGCTCCTGTCAGAGAATCAATTCTAGAGGCCATCAAGAAGTCTGATATTCTTATTTCGTGCCACATTCTCGAAAGGCCCAAGAGTAGGGGAAGACTATACCTGAGAAGCAAGAACCCAGAGGATCCACCAAAGATATACGCAGGTTATTTCGAAGATGAGGACGATCTAGAGGTCATGGTTGATTCTGTTGAACACTTCGCAAAGGTAATGGACACTAATGTAATGAAGGCTCACGAGGCCGAACTTGTGCATCTGAACGTACCGGCCTGTGAAAAGTTCGGGTTCAACAGCAGGAAATACTGGAGATGTGCGATGGAGCAATTGTCAACAACCTTGTATCACCCCATAGGCACATGTAAGATGGGCCCATCATCCGACCCTGATGCCGTTGTAGACCCAGAGCTACGTGTTTATGGTGTCGAGGGACTAAGAGTGGTCGATGCGTCTATAATGCCAATTCATGTGACTGCCAACACAAACGCGCCAACAATAATGATTGGCGAAAAGGCCGCCGATATGGTTAAGAAGACATGGCTGAAGTAAAGACTTTAACCGTGTTTTGTTCACTTACTTGTCGTGTAGTGATACCTTTGGTTGTGACATCAACGAAAGTGTATAAATAATGAAAATGTATCAATGTTTCCATTTTTTTATATAATGAACCTTTAAAAACACGACACGTGGTTCTGAGAGAGTCTCTGAAAAGGAACAATAAAGTGTTGTTTACGCTCTCCTCAAGAATATATATTTAAGTGTCGGAGTTTTTGCACAACTATTATGATATGCAGTAAATGTATATGTCATTATGGGATTGTGTATCATAATAAAAAGAGTGAAAGCTACTATTGTAAAATCAATTATTTTTGTCCACTTACTACTGAAAATATGCATGGAATCAATTAGTGTCGTTTGTGTAAAAATGCTCAATTATTCAATACTGAAATATATATTCGTGTTATTTTATTTGTACTTTCACTCCGTTAAACAAAAGGTAAAAATTTCTGGTAGAATATTTATTAAACACAGTGATTTGTACAAACAATTTTTTGATTGCAACCAAAAATGAAGTAATAAATATCTCACAGTCATTCGAGCAATTTTGCTGTTAAATAACTGAAACTTCAAGAATTCGAATATGCCAATGTTAAGGACTAATGTTTGAGAACAACCTTGAAATAAACAACTTTATACCGGGAACTGCCGTCACTACATAACCCAGCAAACTATGTATTTAAGAATCAATCTCAATATAAATAAAATAAAACCTTTTAAATATACAGTTTTTAAACTCGTTATAAGTACGGAAAGTACTGACATAAAACCAAACAAAGTAAGTTTCTCCTACATGAATCTAGTGCATTTTAGTGGCTTATGGGGCAATATATTATTGTTTATGATAATTAGGTCTCTTGATTCGCCTTATATCGGGAGTACTCGGCAGTTCTCTGCGTTTAGGCAGATGGTTATTAGTGTGCCTTCGTTTTGCTAGAGGCAGTCTTAACTTAATCTCCGTCGTGGATATTATCAACCAAGGGGAGGTCTTATGTCTTAATGCTATACCCAATATTCGTCACAATTTCCCTTTCTAAAATGATTTCATTTGTTTCAGACAATGCTATTCCAAAGGTTGTGCTCAAGTTTTTTTATTTTACATTCCGCATTGCCTTGTTTTCCTGTGTTGACGTCAAACCAGAGATTCCACGCACAGAAACGAATTATACCTTATTAATTTGTTCTATATATTTTACGTTAGGCACATAAGCTGCAGCGGAATAGTGTTAAGACTCCTCATCTCTCAGCATGGTGAATCGGACTCGACTCCCGATGGGGTCAGACAAAGTTGAGTTGAGAGAGTTGGGCGGCTCTTAACAACGAGGTCTTGAGAGAAGGTGAAATGAGGTGAGAATGAAGCAGCGGCAGAATGCAACGGCGGGGAAAAGGGAGATCTCGAGAAAACCCGCCGACCAACTGCATCGTCCAGCACGATTCCCACTTAAACATCTGGGAGTGACCCGGCCGGGGATCGAACCCGGTTCGTCTTGGAGGGAGGCGAGCAGTCTAGCCGTTCAGCCACCGCAGCCCCGTCATACAAAGATTTTTGGCATGTAGGAAACAAAGCGAACGTTGCCGACGGCCAGCAAGTTTTATCGGAGTGCTGCAATTTCATTCGCCATTGCTTTGTATCGCTACCCCACCGGTATTGAAGACCTCAGGCGTTAATTAAGTTCTGCTAAAATCTCTGCCTCTCCCCCCCCCCCTTCTCTGAGTGGTACTACACTAAGTTATTAAAGTTTGTGGCAGGTTCACGCATTGCGCGAACCCGCAAAACACAACATCAAGAAAAGAATTTGAAATACTTATTATATTCGGTTGAGGTTATGCGGCTAGATAGTCGAATGCCAGTAACTACCATATACAGCAATAATTTATACAATCTAAAGTTTTCGATTTAAAGTTGGCTAACCTTTCGTAAAAAATTGGGCTATAAAACATAAAATCAGCGAATAAGCCAAAATACCTATATTTAAATTAACACAATAATATTACGTACAACACTATTATATTGACATTTATATATCTTAAAGAAAAAGGCATTTTGTAAAAAAAAAAATCAAACAGGAGCTTTTCAAAAAATTATATATATATTTTTTTGTTTATTTGTTATTTTGCTATCATAGAGTTCTTCAGAATAACATTATATAAATTTTAAAGCAATTACTTTGCATGTTTACTGATCTTGTAGTCCTTTCACGTAATTGTTAGAAAAACAGTAAGTTTTGATCTAAAACTATACATTGTATCAAATATTACTATATTTCAAATATAGTCAATAAAACAATATGCATGGAAATATATCATTAAGTAGTTCAAATTATGATCTTGAATTTATGCTTTGGGAAATCACTAAATGCAAGACCATTCCACAGCACTTAAAAAAAAAAATTTCTTACCAGATATTCTCGAGTACAGAACTACCCCAAGTAGCTAACAATAAGCAGTTCACGGTTGGCTAACTGCTGGCAGTGGTGGCAAACGTTCGCATTTATGACTGTCAGCGTTTCATATATAGTTGACAATCAGGTCATATAAACAAAAGTGACAGTACCTATTTATTAAATAATCGTAATATGGACCAATGCTCTCACAATGAATGTCATATTTCAACAGATTCCCCACAAGCAGGTGATAAACGAATGCTGTTACTCACTGCTTGGAAAATATTAGCAGTATGTTTACGGGCCATTTACATCATGCCGACTGTTGTTTACTGCTGGGGACATACAAGCAGCAAACTTGTGGGACACTCATGGCATGCCAACTGTTACTTACTGCCGCGGATGTATTAGTAGCATGCTAATAGGCCACGTACGGCATGCCAACTGTTACTTACTGCCGTGGATGTATTAGTAGCATGCTAATGGGCCACGTATGGTATGTCAACCGTTGCTTACTGCTGGGGACTTAATAGCAGCATACTTACGGCCCTTTTGTGGTATGCCAAATGTTCCTTATTACTGAATAAACATTATCAGCAAACTAATGTGCAATTTATGGTATGCTGACTATATGTTGTTATGCAGTAGCAAATAGCATATGGGAATTAACTTGATTTTTTTTTTGTCATGCCTATATGAAGTAAAATTATCATGTGACATTGCTAGTAATAGGAAAAAAAGGTTTGTTGACTGGAAACTTGCAAAGTATAACACGTAAAAAATTTCTATGATTTTATTTTAAATTCTACCTGAGAGTAGCACGAAACTAAAATACTAGTATTTTAAAAGAAACACAGATCCCAGTATGGACTTGTCATACTAACTAACATTAATTGTGTCTATAGTAAAGCTCATAATGCAACTTGTACGTGTAGAAAGTATTCAGACTTACTTAAAAGATTTTACACCAATAGATGGTAGAGTAGTTGCTAGCATTCTAGACTGCGAACGAAAGTATTGCGTGTTCGATTCGAGGTTTTTCCAAAGAAATCTACTACTTGAGAAATAATGCTGAAGATAGCATACATGAATATGGTAAATGAACCAATTTTATTAAAGTGAATAATAACTATTTTTTTACTTTCAAAATGCATGGCAAGCTGCTTCCATGTGGGCCACAAGCGGCCGATAGCTGGCCCACAAGTGGCCGATAGCTGGCCCACAAGTGGCTTGCCGACAGTTGGCTGACAACATGTGGTTTACCTATGGCAGGCCAGAAGCAGAATGCCTGTGGGCCACTACAGCCAAGCATGGCCCACAGACGGTGCTGGCATGGTTCGGGGTACAGTTCGTTACGCAGAAGCGGGCCACTCGTGGACAGATTGTATTTTGCTACATGGGCGTTATCTGAACAGTGGCCCAGGCGTGGCCAACTGCAAGAGCCATCATGCGAGCCACAGGCATCTGCGGGTGCATTGCAGTGGTTGACTGGCTGTTAACTGGCTATGGAAACCGTACGTGGGCCGCTCGCGTACAAGCATATTTGAACAAGTGGGCCAACTGACTTTTGCTACTTGGGACGTTACACATTAAACGGCGTAATAATAAAGGAATAGTAGCATGCTGATGATCGCATCACTTTCACACTTTAATATGTAAACAACTGCGACGTCAGCAAGTTATATGCCTTCCATGGTAAAATGAGAACTGTCGAAAGCCTTGCTTACGATATACTTGTATGCACATTATGTTTTCTTCCGCCATATGTAAAACTGACATTACCGTGGGCCACATCCCTTTATTCATGCGATGGTCTAGTAAAACTGCGAAGTTATTAAAAAGTAAATATTTTAGAAAGTTCCTACTTCTTACACTGAGAAGCACAAAAAAAAATAGAGAGCAAAAGAAATAATTTCAGTATTCACAAGTATTTACGTAACAATTTCAATTCAACGTGAAGTCATGGAGCTACTTTCCCTCGGTCATCACTAAATTTACTGGGTGAGTGACTGAGTGAAGAGATTTTGGCGGGTGTTAACAACGAGGTCTTGATAACCGATGAGGGTGAAGTGAGTTGAGTATGGAGTGGCACCCGAATGAAAAGGCGGGGGAAACGGGAGATCCCCGAGATGCTGACCTACGGCATCGTCCGGCATGATTCCCACATGCGAAAATCCAATCCGGTGACCCAGCCGGGCATTAAACCCGGTTAGCCTTGATGGGAGGCGAGCAAGCTATCCGCTAAGCCACAGTGGCCCCCAACTTTACTGGGCGTGTACCATTCAGCATGTATGATAAAATATATGCAGGTAGGGACAGTGAAATCTTTCGAAGGTTGATTTCAAAAGTGTTCTATTAACCGTGAACAGCCTATACGCACAACTAACGTGCATGTTTCAGTGACTTGTCCACAGGTTGGTGGGAGGGGAAAGGGAGGAGGGTGTCATCCCTGCGAAAAGCGGAAGGCCACGGGTAAGCTCTGGAGCAGCGGTAAACCATACGACTCTCGCCTCTCTGGCGTGCGACACAAAGCGGCGACCTTTATCAGACGGCGGACACCCGTTGCGACGGCCAACGCCCCAGAATCTATTTCCTGAGGGAAATGGGCCAATTCACCCTCTTCCACCTCGGCACCCCCTACCACCGCACACCTGCCGGGCCAGCAGGAGGGAATATATTACCGCAGCGGTAGTGGAGGAGGCTTTCAACGGCGGCCGGCACGCAAAAAGAAGAGCGCCTTCAATGGGCTCCCCGGGACCAGGACATATGCCCGCCGGGAGACCTGGGACAGGACATCTCGCCCGTACGCGAAGGTCCTTCGTCAGGAATAAAGAAGCAGCTGGGAGGACAATGTCGGCGTCGTGCTATCAACGCGAGGCACGGGCACCAACAGCGCGCTCTATGAATGTAAGTCAGCCGATGGCAATAATTTTTTCTTCCACGGCAGCCTTTAAATTAATTTCTTCGTTAAAATT
This sequence comes from Clitarchus hookeri, assembly GCA_002778355.1. Taxonomy (NCBI): domain Eukaryota; kingdom Metazoa; phylum Arthropoda; class Insecta; order Phasmatodea; family Phasmatidae; genus Clitarchus; species Clitarchus hookeri. The sequence continues at coordinate 667,939 of NQII01000491.1, read as the reverse complement.
AAAACTTTTTTTTACCGATGGATAACAATCTAATAATCTGCAACACTGTCTGGCGGTAATAGTAATATCCACCTCATTATCAGAAAATCATAATCTCTGTATTAATACGAGTAAGCACGAGAACTTCTTTAGATATATAAGCACAGCAGAACTCTATGTTGTCAGCCATATACTGTAAAATACTTATTCGTTGGAAGTTTAATTCTGCGCCACTGGAATGCATATACTTTATTTATTTTTCTTGTGTTATCTTTCATTGAGTACGTGTAGTTTGTACGTTGTTTTGTACATGCTGCCACAATATACTCGGTTATGTTTTTCTTTTTTTAATTTAACATAACATCAAAAAATTCTAATGCCTACGATAGATATTACAAATGGAGCCAGTCAACCGATCATGGTATCACGTAAGTTCACACGTATGTCTTAGTTGGTCTGTGATACGCAAGCATGTGTGCAGATTCATACTGAACTCACTGTCAAAACTGAAACCACAGCATGTGTGGGCAGAAATAATAAACACGAAATTACAGTTAACTTTCGTACGGAAAGTTTGTTATAAAACAGCATTTGCGATGACTCAGCAACGCGAGAGAAAGCTGTTGTCAGTAGGTACGTGTATTGCCGTTGCATACCAACAAGGCGCTCTAGTAGGTATGTGGTTCCTTACGCCTAGTGATATGCAACCGACTAAACATGCATGTACTATCGGCCGAGTATTTCCAGCTTTGCTGCACCATTCTCAACTGCTACGTTGTAAAAAGTGACGACCGCATTGCCAAATAGAATTTCACTTGGGATTTATATTTGTTTCTGTATATCAGAGCTTTTTTTTTTCGGACGGTGAGATTATAAACATCTCGCATACATGGACATTACTTTATACCGTGCGAAGATATGTTTCGGTGAATGGCTAACGATTAGGCTTAATTTTTCTGGACATACCATGCATGTCAATTCTACCTCCGCATTGGTTATGGAAAATATACCGACTTATAGTAAAAAATATGTATGTATATTCTGTAGTCACCATCAGGAATATGCACATTGCGCCTATAAATAGAAAATTAAATGAGGTTATCAATTTTCGAAACCCAGATCAGAATCCAGCTGCGCAGCCGACTTAAGTAACACGCGGGTAACTTAACAGTTCATTACATACAAATTGCACTGAAAATTATATGTACCCCTCAGAATCCTAACAGAAACTTGTAACTACAAAGCAAGTCTTTCAAATGGTAAACATATAAAATGAATATCGACTCATCGAGGAATGGTAAGTTTACACATGTTAATTTTGGAAATTAATTAGGTGATAATACATGAAACCATTTTTTTTAGCAAATAACACAGAAAGTGAATTAAACGAAGATCGGATACCAATAAGAATATATTTTCTGTTAACAAATTACGTATCTTAAGTAATTAAAATAAACATTTATGTAGCAATAAATATAATAATTCGATAGGTATTTTCTACTACTGGGGGATGATTAACCAACATGTCAAAATGAACGAAAAAGCCGCCTTGCTATATGACTTTTAACACCACCGTATAACATACATTAGTGCATCAAGATATAATCGGAACAGTGGGCAAAGCTCATTAAACTAGAGATTCTTTGTGCTCTGTCCAAGATGGTAGTGTCTACTATCACGAATACTCAGGTATGTTAATTCTGAACTTATTGTTCCCGATTATCAGTACGTTTTCACTGTAACAAAACTCCAGTGCCCATACAGTGTACGAGTCATGGGGCTGATTAATGGTGGCTTCAACGAGTATTGCTACACAGCCATGGTCTTTTCTCAACCTGCGAGTCCCTATGGTGCTCTTCACAGCAAGTGTGGAGTGATGTGACTGCCGGCGCATCTATTGCCAGTCCTACCATCATATCTCATTGGCCTGACACTCCACGTGGTGATGGGGTGTGCGACTTCATTAACCTGGCCGGCAGTTTCCAACACACCTCTGAGTCTCAATTCTTTCCCCTGTACAATTTATAAATTATATCTCCATTGTACACATTTTGTCCCTCTTTGATCGGACACAGCTGTTACCATTCAAGCGCTGCAGAGAACTAACTGCATTGCTGCTGCAAGTATGCTTGAATCGTTACACCGCCTCGTTACACGTCAGAATATGTTAACAGCGTATACGTTTCGCATCATCAAATTTTTTTTGGTAGATGTTTACGAAAACAATCAGGGGTCTCAAATTCCTATTACATCTACAATGCACGAGGGACTCAATTCGTTTGGCCGCTGATGTACGGGCGAGTTCAGGTACGGACACAAATTCAGCTTTTTGTTGAATATACCCTCGGTTTCAGACACTTTTGACTGTAAGAACAATCAATGTGTCATAATAAAAATAAATATTCTACCAATTAGAGCATGTAAGATCTCTGACGATAGCGAATCGGGAAGATAATTAATTTGTTTGCTACGAAATTCTCTCAAGAGTAAGGTTTATTCTACTCGGGTTGGAAACAAAATGAGACTTCTTATGGGGAAATTCACATTTAAATAAATTAATCGTGTAATCCACCGTTTTGCTCAATAAAGTTTCACGGCCGAATACTAAACAACATGTGGCCATATTTCGTTAAATTCCCATCTCTAATGCGAAGAACAAAATATGTTATTAATGTAGGTTCTAACACAATACAGAAGATTAAAAAACAATATATATTTATAATAGGAAAATTGCAATTTTCTTATTTGTTTACGTACAAAACGGAGAAAATCATGTACACATGAAACACCAGTGCTACCTGTCGGCGAAAAATTTTACTTGCCGAACTATTGGCATTGAGCTTCCCAACCTGAATAGTATAAACATTATAGACTGTACACGGTAAACCGAGCCCGTTCGAAAGCCCTGCTTAAGATATACTTTTATTCACAGTGTGTAACTTTCTCTTCACACGTAAAATTAACATTGACATCTACTTCATCACTTCATTCATGCAACATCCAAGACTAATTGTGAAATTGTTAGGAATGTAAATGTTTTAGAGATAAAGTTCAAATGAGAAAATAATCTTCGCGGTGCTTTGAGTGTGGGAACGTATGGGAGGCAGTGTAGGGGAGGGGCCATCCCGGACGCTCGCCGCTGGAGGGAGGGAACCACGTGACACTGCTGGCGCCATACACACCAAACTGAAAGCATCGCTCTCGGGTACTGCGCTGTTTAATATCGTCGACGCAATATAACTTCTTCCGACAGGTAATACACACGCGCGGAGTAGCTCTCAGCTGACTTTACTCGGCAGCTGTCACTGTTCAACCGAACAACTCCACCCCTTCGCGCAGCGGCAATGGACTCGCTCGACGAGTTTTGGACTTGTGCGCATTATTTTCTCATTTGGATTTCACTCTACAAATTGGAAAATTCGTACTCAAATGTGTACTAAACAAGAAAACTAACTTCAGAGGCCATATATTTCAACATTACAGCTGTAATACGACGTCAAATCTTAACAACTATTTTTATTTAGGTCGTTTGTCACGAAACTATTTATTTTATATTTGCACCACTTACCGTTCAACTTGTAGACATTATCTGGGACTACCTTTACCTCACATAAAATATATTTTTTTAGATCGTTTGGTTTTTGCAAAATGACATGTCAAAGCCAAACTTGTACTCTTTTTTTTTATAATGTACAAATAAAATAAACCAACCTATTTCAAGAAAATTTAACAAGTGCGCAACTGTAAAGTGTTGTCTTAGTTCATTTTAAGGTATGCTCAGCGAGAGTTATTTTTATAAAAATTCAGAGCAGCTACAAATTTCCTTGCATTCGGTAGTTTTTATTATTTCTTTGTGCGATTCTATAGACATCTTGAAGTAGATCTTGGTATCATTTTTCATTGTGAATTGTCTCATTTCTGTGCGTAAGTTAGTTTCAATTATTGGTACATTCTTAAAACAGTAGAATTGAGACGTTGACGCGTATTTATGCAAAAACGATTAACAAAAAAAAATTTACGAGGAAAGAGTAGTTGCCGATAATGACTAACGGTTGGAAAGTATGCGGAACAAATATAAAATAGTTTTTTCGTGGCACACGCCCATAATTCGCTGCGAACTGGGAGCCAGCACGCCATCAAATAATGTAGCATGTATATAATAAATATAGTTACGGGCTATTCACGGTATCCTGAGCACTTCTGAAAGCCTTGCTTGCTTAAGATACACTTGCATACGCATCGTGTATACTTCCGCCATACGTAAAATTAACATCGCCGTGGGACTGCTCACTTGTTCATGTGTCGGTCAGGTAAAAATGTAAAACTATTTTAAAAGTAAATTTTTTTTACAGATTTTCTGATTATTTCACTTATCTGCATTAAAGAGACACACATAAAAGTAAAAAATTTCCGTTGCCACAAATGTTCGCCTAAAACTCTTACTTTAACGTTGAGACGTGGAACTACTTTCTCTCTACCGTTGCCAACTTTATTGGGCGCACGAAAGTCGGTTTAGCCGTTAAAATATTTGCAGATAGGGGCAGTGACTTTTCCAGAGGTTGACTTCAAAAGTGCTTTCAGATAATCGTGAACAGCCTATATCGGCAGTGACTGTTTCAAAAATGGCAAGCCTTTGCCGGGAGCCAGCCAGCTGCAGGCGTTACAAGCGGCCATTTACCGCGGCGCTCGCCCGGAGGAGTAAATTCCCGGGAGCAGTTCCCAAGACACGCCCTTCTGCACACCCCCTCCACCCTCTCCCCGAGGGGAGGGGGGTGACAGCGACAACCCCAGCTAATTATTAAACCCCCAGCGTGGTGCCCTCTTACGGGCGCGCCTCATTAGCCCCCGCGGGCCGATGCACGCGCCTAATGAATGGCTCCTGGGTCACCCCCGCGCCTTAACTGAGCCACTTTGCCTCCCTCGTTCATTAGCCGCCGTCGCCCGCCACACCTTCCCTTCGCTGACCTGTCCACGCCTATCCCCATCAGGGGCCGCGGTGGTTCAGCGGTTAGACTGCTCGCCTCCCACCACGGCGAACCGGGCTCAACCCCGGGCCGGGGAATCGTGTCGGACGATATGCCACTGGTCGGCGGGTTTTCTCGGGAGTACCCCGTTACCCCCCGGACATTCACTCCGGGTCTGTTCCCTTTCCTTCTCATCTCACCCTCGTCGGCTCTCAAGACCTCGCTGAGAGCTGCCCAAATCCCTCAACTCAACCCCGTCCCCGCTACCCTGCACACCTCAGTANCACCGCTACCCTGCACGCCACAGTACTTAAGACTTGGCTTCGCCTAGTATGTAGACATTCCTCGTTTTAATATAATCTCAGTATCAGGGGTATTATTGGAAAAGTTTTATTACAGAAAATTTACAATTTACTAGTTGTTTAACACGCTTGTATCTAATTTCCACTGTGTGTTATTTCTTGTTTTCAAAAAGGCAGGATTTATTGATAAAATATGAATACGTTCCTGGCTTTATACAACTCGAAAATAACACACACTTAAAATTAAGAACCAAAATATTCAAACAAATCGTAAAATGTAAATTTTCTATAATCGTGCATGGTCAGTAATTACTATGAATCTGAAATTATGACGCGGAAACGAAGAATTTCTGCAAAAAGGATGAAGCTGGTTCTTGAGATACTGCAACATAAACAAACATTAAACACAAATTTACACAAATCTGCAGGTCTTTGGAAGCGAATATAGAAGGGCCAATAAACTGCAATTCTAGATCACATTTTTTCACAACTTTGTCAGCAAATATTTTTCCAGCGTGATGCATTGCCGCCGAGCTATTTATTACGTAATAATTATGCACTTTTTGGTGCGCCGTAATATATGACGTTAAAGGAGTGTAGGCTATTTTCCGTCAAAATATTTGCTCACAAAAAAGTGGAGGGTGGGAGAATTTTTAGGGGGTTATTAATATCGGCGTCTTTATATCCTATGAGGGTGAAGTATAGAGCAGTGCTGGAATGCAAGGGCGGGAGAAACGGGAGATCCCCTAGAAACCCCGCCGACCAGCGGCATCATCCGGCACGATTCCCACGTGCGAAAATCCTCCCGGGGCGACCCCGCCGGGAATCTAATGCCAGTTCGCTTCGGTGGGAGGTGAGTAGTCTGACCACTGCACCAATGTAGCTCCCGCTGGTAACGTAGAGATAAACTGTTATTATTTCTAGGTTATTCTATATTGGCTTCCAGGAACATTTAAACTTCAATTAAGGCGTTCGGCGTTAATTTATGTATCACGCCATTTTATGGGAAGCTTGGTCCACCATATTGAATTCTTGATTTTTCCAGCTTGCTTCGGTTTTCAAAAAAGAAAATTCCGAAAATACCCATATACCCAACTGTCTGTTGGCCTTACACAGAAGTACAGACATGGCGACTTAACTACGAGCTCACGTATACGTCACAATATTGTTACTATATATATAAGAAATAATGTTATTTTTTGTGACATAGAACGTCGTGTTACAAAACGGTGCATGTGAAAGCAGGCATTACCAAGTTTGGCCAAAGACAGTTCAAGTGGACGAGAGAAAAAAAAACGTTTCAAAACCATTTCATGCTAATGGCCTCCAATAAATTTGCTAACGTAACGAAAGGATGACATGTGAATTACCGCCTGACCTCGCAATCTCTACAGAGGATCTCATCGTAAACCTGTTTCTGGCTCCCGGCTAACCACATCCCAGACACAATTTGTGACCGACTGTGTTTGGGCATGCGGTTAGCAGCCTAGCTCGCACTCGAAAGGTCACGAGTTCGGTGCTACGAGTGTGTACACTTCCTTGTTACTGCCTTTTCGCTTCCATAACTATTAAGTGGGCGAACTAGACGATATCTCAAATATATATTACACTGGAGAGCCAAAAAAACTGGTACACCTGCCTAATATCGTGTAGGGGCCCCGCGAGCACGCAGAAGTGCCGCAAGACGACGTGGCATGGACTCGACTAATGTCTGAAGGTATGCAGGAGACAATTCACACCATGAATCCTGCAGGGCAGTCCACAAATCCAATCTGCGCCAATTTGAGAAAGGGTGGCACGTCTGTCACGTTTAATGATTCTCGTCAGTCGTCGTTTGTCCCGTTCGTTCACGATCATTTTCCGGCCAGAGCGATGTCGAAGATTTGATGTTTTACCGGATTCCCGATATTCACGGTACACTCGTGAAATGCTCGTACGCGAAAATCCAAATTTTATCGCTACCTCGGATATGCTATGTCCCATCTCTCGTGCGACGACTATAACAGCACGTTCAAACTCTCTTAAATCTTGATAACCTGCCATTGTAGCAGCAGTAACCTATCTAGCAACTTTGCCAGACGCTTGTTGTCTTATATAGGCGCTGCCGACCGCATCGCGTTTCTCTTATTGGTTCCATACCTCCGTTATTTGCTTACGCACGCCTATACCCGTTTTTTTTTTGGCTCTCCAGTGTATTTTTCTATTACTAATTTTCGAGAATAATTTTTTTAGTGTAACTTTGTTAGGGCATAACACATTATTAGTTATATTTTAGAGGCAATTATCGTTTGATTTTTCTACAACTATCGCTTTTATAGTAATTTTGTGAAGGTAATCTATAATTAATTTACATTTATTCCACATAGCAAAAACATAAAGATACTCCATCGATATTGCATTTACTCAATCTTCTGAGTGATATACACGTCTTGTCAAAGAAGGTATTTCAATAACGAATACTGAATAAATTTTGTGGCTCATAACCGGTAACAGCATAAAGATTTCTACCTTTCCCCCTCAAAAGGAAAGAAAGGTAATATCGGAAGGCTAGGCCAGAGCTCTGACATTTACTGTCACGTAGCATAAAGTTATGGAATATTCGCCATTAGTATCGATAGTACCGCGTAAAAGCGCGATACAAATGGCGATACTTTTTATTAGCATACTTCGAACTGAAACCCCAAAAATTTATTTTCGTTTCAAGAGCTTTCTGTTTAGGTAGTCTCGTTAAGGGAAATTCCAGCACGGAATATTCGTCCAGTTCCGCTCAGAGTTCAGTGAGGATTCAGATTTTATTCTAAACGTGATATTTTTTTCATTAAACGATGGCTGCTGTGGTAATGAGGTCTTATATATCAGTTAGTACTACAATTCAAAATAATAAAATTGAGCATAAACTGCTTTTAAAATCCTTAAACAAGGAGTGGATCTGAAATTCTGTGCATATAATCTCCACGTAAAGAGGTTTTGTTCAACACCTGCTACATAATTATCCCGTAGGTAAGAAGGTAGGATGTAAGCTTTGTATATATATTTTCTTCTTGCTGACGAAAATTATTTTTATATTGCTAATGCTCTGTACGATAACTATATGTATTCTCAAAAGAAACTTTAAAACTAAATTTTATACTAACTTAAGCAATAAAAAAGGTCAGAAATCTTATGGAAGTTCCGTACATTCACCAAAGTTGACATATTAGCCGCCCATGAAGTTTTGGAATTCGTTGCATACGTTTACGGAATTAATATAAGGTTGCGAAAGACGTTCCGGATATTTTACAAAAGTTTCCTGTTATTCTTTGCCAGTACTTTACCATAATATTACGAGATATTTTACACTGGACTACAAAATGCAAAGCAAGATAACAACCAAGCTTCAGTAAGGAATCACATCATCTACGTTGTAAAAAAATATATAAAATTACACANGCAAAGCAAGATAACAACCAAGCTTCAGTAAGGAATCACATCATCTACGTTGTAAAAAAATATATAAAATTACACATACAAATGTTTTATAATTTTACGTTTTAGTATGTGTAATTTGTAAACAGAACTACAGTAGCCTACGTGTAATTTTACAGAAATGTTCTTAGGAATCCAGAGAGTAATACAAGTTTTTTCGTGAAAATACATGAATGTATGGCTTAATAAGCATATGTAATTTTGGTGTTAATTTGCACATTTTGCGGTGTATGTAAAAATACGTACTCCCTGCATTAAAGTCTTAAATTGTGTAATTTTTCTGCTACATGGTCGTTCTATAAACACTCAATGGCAGTGTAGTTGTACATCTTCCATTTTGTAATTTTACAATGACCAAGAGTGTGTAAACTTGCATTAGATTCTGGAGTCGGTGAGTTTATTTATTTACACAAAACTTTTTGGTAATTTTACATTTTTATGTGTAATTTGCTCAAACGTGTAGAGCATTTCAATTCCTAGGAACATTAATGCAAAATTATAAAGGTAACTACATGTATTTATTTAAGACATGCAATCTAGCGGTAGGGGATGGAACTACTTCGTTCAAAAGGAAATCTTAACTCCCTGATGGGACACGCTGGCTTTTCCATGCTACTACGTATTCTAAATTTGAAGTCAATTACACTTATTGTAATCTACTTCCTGGAGATACTTTTTTATTATTCTTTTAAACTACCAAATTACAAAATGGAGTACAACAGCGAGAAAATTGTGGAACTACACATGCATAGTATGCGAATTAACATGCGATTGTAAAAGAATATGTACTGACGGTAAAATTGCTTAATTGTTTATTTACAATTACAGTGAATCTGTTTTTTACTATTTTGCAAGCCAAAAAAGACACATACTCTGTGGTGAGATTACAATTGCGATGTCTGTGTAAATTGACTTGCCGTGGAGAAAAAATANTACTCTGTGGTGAGATTACAATTGCGATGTCTGTGTAAATTGACTTGCCGTGGAGAAAAAATACACAAATGTTGAAGTTTATTTTCTGCTACATAGAAAATATAATTTTACACCATTCAGTGTAAAATTATTTGTACAAAATTATTGTACTAATTTGTAGGATAAATATACTTGGTCATATAGTAAAAAAAAACTTTGACATATGTAGATGTAAAATTACACCGACTTCAGCGGAAACACTGCTGCCACTTATATTATTTGTAAAATTACACAATATTTTTTACAGTGTATTCTTCTGACACAAGTATAATTAATTTCCAGCGGGATAAGTCACCAGCAAAGCAACGAATATTACATTATTAACNACACAAATGTTGAAGTTTATTTTCTGCTACATAGAAAATATAATTTTACACCATTCAGTGTAAAATTATTTGTACAGCGTTATTGTACTAATTTGTAGGATAAATATACTTGGTCATATAGTAAAAAAAAACTTTGACATATGTAGATGTAAAATTACACCGACTTCAGCGGAAACACTGCTGCCCCTTATATTATTTGTAAAATTACACAATATTTTTTACAGTGAATTCTTCTGACACAAGTATAATTAATTTCCAGCGGGATAAGTCACCAGCAAAGCAACGAATATTACATTATTAACACCGGTCCATTACTACCTTCACACATGAAGCCACAAATGAATTAATTCTTCTCGAAGGATGTTTTAAACGCCCAAAGATCACGACATGATCATTTCCTGCTTCCTTTTACTTTCTAAAGTATAAACATCACAGCCAGTCCTAAACTGGGAGGAAAATTAGGCACACTATAGCTCTAAACTGAACTAGGAACTGAGACACACCAGCCAGGCGTTCTTACTACTAAATATTCAATGTTTTTTTTTAACAAAAAATAAGTAGTTCACACAAAAGGAAGATTCTAGGAACGTGGCATTGTAAAATGTTTTCCAGTAAGAATACTGAAATATATTAATTTTCCGGCCTATTTTTAAGTCTTCCATAATGAACATCTTACACACACTACGAATATCAAAAACTTTATATTATAAAAAGTGAAATTGAGAGGCTGTAGTGGTTTGGAGCCTTTGATTGAGGCTCTGAAGACATTTCACCACAATTGATGCATTCTGTTTATGGAAATCTTTTTTAAGTATGTAGGCCTAAAAAATGAGGATATTTTGCCGTATTTAACTGTGTCGTTTCTTGTGAACTTATAAAGAAATCCAGCTCCCATTTATTCATTCACTGAACCACGCGTGTGTGATTAATTTCTTGGCAAAGCATCGTGAGCACTTACCAAAAGCAAACAAAATTTAACGAGGGAGAAAGAGGAGCTCTTCTTCAAAAGCAACGACGACGTGTGTTTTACAGACACAAAAGCTTCCTCGAGAAACATCCAGATCTGGCAGCATCGTGCAAGTAGACGATGCGCCAACAATACAGGCATTAAGGCACCCCGAGGGTAATTCCACGTTCGTCTGTCGTGGCTGTCCCAGCCTCTGTGTGCTTGAGAGTTGGCGAGCCCGGCTGAAATAACGGGGTGGTTACATTTACAAACTTCAACCCCCCACCCCCCGCCGTGCCGTCAACCCTTCCCCGCATTCTCCCTTGGCGTGATGATCATCCTCGAAGCGGGCGGGGAGTCAGGTGGCTGACTCGCTGTTGCAAAACAACCCCTTTCATAAGTGCGCGAACTTGGCCGATGCTGAGTTACACAATGGCGAGCTCTCTCTCCAGACGAAGTTCATTACCCACCCGTTGGTAATTATATGGTTAGTAATAATGTAACCGCCTCTGCCCGCACCAACGCTGGAGCAGAGGTAACTAGATATAGGAACCCAGATTTCCCTACACGCAGTCATCAACAGACACGCCCCACATGTCTGGATATCAATGGCTGCAACAAAACAAAAAAGATTTTCTTCGTACGTACATTTTAAGATTAGCAAGTAAACTGCCCTAATGATGGATTTTGAGAAAACACGGGAACTCGCATTATTTTGCGTTTTACTTGTTGGCGTGTATGCCCCTAGCTTACGTTTTCATTGCATGATTTAATAACTTCGGCTTTTCTTAACCCAGCAGGACGCGAAGCATCTTTGTGCGATTGCATGCACAAAACAAAATGCACAATAAAAATAAAATCGTGCGTCTATTAAAACCTTCCGTTTAGTAACATTTTGGTAATTTTATTAATACTGTTACAATTTTCCAAAGTCTGTATACTTAACCGGGTTCTTTGAGGGATGGAGATCTTAATTAAATAAAAAAGCTAATAAACATTTCTTGATTTACTTAAAAACAATCCCAAAAATATTTTAGAATTAATATCTCGACAATAAATTGCTATCACTTGTTAACTTACAACTAATATTTACATAATCGTCCGTCACCTCACATAAATTAACATAATCAAGTACTCAAAATAAGCCTTTATAAACAGTTTCTTAAGAGTTACAGTATTTACAGCTTAGTCTTAATAATTCATCCATTCATCCCCACCTTGTTCCAGTCAATATATCACCAGTCTTTCCTATCCGGGATGTTCTGGAGCGCTCCCATACACAGAAGCCTTCCCCTCGTGGTATTCCCCACCCTCTGTACCACTCACGCACTCACACTCGTCCGTCGCAGTCTCCCACGCCGTCGTTTTCCCCGTTGGTTCACTCCTCGCCACAATTCGCCAGATGGCTTTCACAGACTCTCAATACTACGACTGCGGTGGTATTTATAGTGGCAGGCGTCCTGACCCAGACTATTCTTCACACGTCGGGTTGCACTGGGGGAGACTGCCAGAAAGTTCGTGCAACAGCTCGCTGCTGCTAACTTCTCCAGAAGGGGGATGGGGTGACGGTGATGCCAGTTCAGGTCAGCTGTCAATTATTCCCAACCCGGTTCCGCGCAAGTCTACCCCCCCCCCCTCAANTACCCCCCCCCCCTCAAGCCCTTTAAACCGAGCGCCGAGACTGGCCGCACGCACCGGAGCGGGGGTCCGCGCGTAGCAGTACGTTTAATGCTGAATACATTCGAAACTACATCACGGTTCTGCATGCAACAGGACGTAGTAAGTTACGTGTGTTGTAAAACATTCCATCTGCTACCTAAAGTGACTGAACTCATTTTTAACCATCACTGATAGTTCGCCTTTTCATCAGCATTCTTTGAAGACATGGGCGAAGAAATATTATTTTGCCAGCAGTTTTCGTAAGGTTCTCTACAATATAATAAATAGTACGTCAACAACACTCAGGGACCATTTAAACTCGGTATTACAAATCGGTGTCTACAAATGACTAGAGCGATTTCATGATTTTACTGTACGTGAATTATTAATCGTATCGAGACGTAAAATTGCAGCTGTGTACAGAAATTTACCAAGTTTTGCTGACACATTACAAGTGTTCTATATGCTCCCCCTTTGCGATCTTGCTCACATCAATCCTATAATCAAGTGCTTCCCGGACACGATGCAGCATGCCCCTGTCAATGCGATCAAAAGCAGTGATAATGAGAGCCCGCAGGTCTGCTAGATCAACCAACCGGTAAAGGAGGCACAAACATCGCATCCTTCACATAGCCCCACACAAAAAAGTCGCACGGGGTTAGGTCAGGGAAGTGCGGGGGCCATTACAGCAGTTGTTGATCATCATTCCCGCACGGCACAATTTTCTCCGTTTTTGATTACACTTCACAGTTACTATAATCTATTCACGGTTTCTCCGCATTTTTAAAAAAATCAAACCTTTGTTTTTGGACAAAATGAATTTTACTTATAATTTATCTATATACTATAATATTTAATTTATAGTTTATATGAATAAAAGCAGGGGAAAAATTTATCTGCATTTATAATATTCCCAGGTCTGACACTAATGCTGTATTGAGTGCTGAGAGCCATAATCACATTCTCAAAAACGTTTAAGGAAATTCGCTGTCTACTGCTCCTGCACTGATATGTGTCAAAACATATTTAATTGCTTGCTTAAATTGTCACAATGTATGACCTCCAGGTTTATGCTGAAAGTGTTACAATATACGACAGTTTACGGTTGTGTTTAGAGCCATGGTGGGAATAAACACTGCAAACGTTGCTATTCGCTGTTACAGCCTTGTGCGTTTATTTCTCGAAAACGGTGGCGGGTAGGCGTGTCAATTTACCGTGTACGGTAGATTGCTAATCCACGGGGAACAACACAACAGTGTCGGAGAGTTGCATTTTTCAACACAAAAATGAGGTTCTAACCTCTCTCCTTTTGCAAAGGAATTGCTACCGGCAAACAATTTTTTATGGTTTGTAATTTGTTGTTCAAAAATTATTTATCTATAAGGTCATAGATTTATCTTTCATTTTAGTTTGTGTTACTAGTATGATAAACGCCTGCTTCAACTACCCTTTTAAGGATGGTTATACCCTTCCGGAATACACTTAGGCTACAGGTCGTATATGTGTACTTTGTACCTACTTTTTGATGAGGGTATCCCCTGACCGAAGTTTGTCGGTACAGTCACTACAGTCCCATCCTGTACACAATTTTTATCAAGTGGACGGTTGGATTAGTTGAAGAATAGAAAACTCTTCAGACTCTTAAAAAGTCTCTCGGTAAAGCCAATTCCTTTTAAATCATACTTAGTGCTAGGGATAACGCAATACTTTAGAATAGGGTAACGGCTTGAGGTCACGCTTTTTTGAAATTACAGGTATCATTGAGTAACCAATTCAACAGCAGTTTAGAAGGGTCAGCTGCAGGCGATGTAAAGGAACACTATTGTTAATTCATGATGTTTTCAGGCGGCAGTTTGCAAAATTACCACTGTGTTGTAAAAATTACAATTTTAAAAAAATTTTACGAGATGTGTGCATTCATAGCAAAGGAAGGTGCGACTTAAAAAATAACGTTTCAAACAGCGTTAACATATTTGTGTTTTGCACCGGTTATGTTTATATTTTAGCCTATTTGTAGAATTGACCTCGGGGTGTACTACACCATACTTTTTAAAATCTTTCCGAAATCCACAACTCGTATGGATGGCGTTTGCTAAAATATATTTGGAACAAGAGGTTCGTGTTCCGATATCATGGAAGTGACAACTAACTATTTTAACGTGTAATTCGACGCTCCGGCATAAAATCTCGAGCTTAAATGATTATTTTTTTTAATGCTCCAGCCACTTGAAACGACGCCCAACCACAGTAAACCGTAAATCGTTTCTCTCGTTTATCTACGATTTTTTAAAATTATTTAGCATCAAATTTATGGAATTTTGTTGTGCGTGCTAGAGTTTCACTTGTTTACGGAATTGTGACAGATCTTCAAAACGTTTCTATGCAATAAATGTCCAATGGAATCGACTACATGGTTAGTTTAAAGTTCCACTCTATTTCACTCTTTATCACTCTTGACATAACTGTAACAGAATCCGAGCAATGCTTCAAGGGACGAGATCAATGTAATGACACACAAGAAAAGTTCGAGAGAAAGAAGAAAACTACAATCTGCAGGTATTCCGTTGGAACCGATGATATTAGTAGTGAACTTGTAAAATATAAGAAAAGTAGCCTCCAGGAGTTACATACAGCACAAAAGAAAAATCTAACATTAACTAACCTCATATTTGTCTATTTTTTGATGTTGGTAATCAGAAAATGAATCGTCGGGTAAATATTCATTTTAAGTAAGCACATAAAAAGAAGGAAAGAGACTGCAAGCTTCTAAGCACTATTCCCTTTCAGTTACACAGGTAACTTTGTCTTCAAATCCAATCTCAAAATCTCCGTCGTCCACCATGCGTCCAACCTTGCTTATCTTCCAGTCTATAGGAGATGCTGCCTCTTCACAGCCTTGTCCCTTGGGGACTGCTTGAAGCCCATAAACGACGCCCACGATCATGCTTACAGTTACGTACAACAGTCCTTATTACGAGAGGAAACTTTTTGCACCCGTAAATAGGCCAAGAAAACACACAGAAAAGAGCTGGAATAAGGCCAGTTAATAACTGACTATTTATATTGCGATTCATTTCGTAGTAGTGCACAGAAATGCCACCTGAGTGATTTACAAGCCACGGATTTGGAACATACGCTCAGCGTGGAATAAGCAAACAGAAAAGTAGGTAATATTCAGGAGCAAATGACAGCGTGGTTATAGCCAGTTTTTTAATTGTATAGTTTCATGGCCACTGATATTTTATAGGGATACCCCAAGTTTTACTTCTTCAAAGCGGACGTGGATTCACTTAGTTTTGCATCCCAACCAATGGAGGATACACCGATTTCTGCATATGTACGCAATTTTAGTGTCTGTTTTACACCACGTGGGAGCTATGTTGTATTGGAATGGCGGCGAAAAAAAAACTCGTTTACGAGCAAAAGTGGGTTTACGAAGTTTCGCCAATGGAAGGTTCAATTGTTCTGTGGGGAGAAAATTGCCCGCCGGACGCTGAATGTTTCCGTGTCTTGAAACTGAACTCCACCCACCGGCACGGTAACGGCGTGTTCGTGTCGCAGCGCCATCAGTCTCCGCCTTAACAGCGCACTCGAAGGCGTAATCAATCCAGCGTTGCCTCGTTCGGCTGGCATGGACGCGCTGCCCAAGGCAATAAGGTCGAGAAACTCATGGCAGCGGCAATACATCTGCCACCCTTGCGAGCACCGATCTCATTCTGCAAACTCGCACCACGCAGGTTATACGAACGGATTACTGTGTTCAGTGTGCATGTAAACAGAAACTAATTAATTTACATACGTGGTTAATAAACAGTTTTTTAATGTAGCGATTTTTTTGCGAGTTTTAGTAATTACTTTAACAAATGATTTAAACTGTAGCACAAAGTTAAGTATTTAAGTTTGAACATCGTAAATCGATATAACAATTTTATGCGGTCCTTGTAAAAGCTGCTTTTTTTTTCCCCCAAATTTTCCACTCTTATCTACATATAACTCCTGCAAGTAATAATAATAAGAGGCCCGGAAATTTCGCGAATTCATTTGAGGGCAAGCTAGACTTCAAACACATGAACATTTGAATTTCTTTTTCCGATTGGACCGCAGTTTGTAAGACACGCCCTGGACGAATTTGAGCCAGTAACTAACCTGCAAGTAAACAATGACCGAAACTCGTGCTACCTGCTCTGGGGTAAAACTGAAGTATCAGCCAATGAACAACTAACTGAGGCTCGAGTACACAAGATATCGTGCAGTCTAGCTTGTTGCCAATGAATCCGCGAAATTTCCGGCTCTCTAATAATAAGCAATATTTGAAAATCGGTTNGTGCAGTCTAGCTTGTTGCCAATGAATCCGCGAAATTTCCGGCTCTCTAATAATAAGCAATATTTGAAAATCGGTTGGCGATATTGAGAGTATTATTTCGTCATAATCAAGGAGTATCTTCGGAAGAGGAGGTGAGTTAGGAGGTCCCTTCTTACAGTCTAGCGAAATATTAGCCGTGTTTTTTTTTATGATTGCTTTTGGACATTTTCGATGTACCATTTCCACGGCACAACGTTCGTTCGTGTATAATTGTAGGCGTCGTCACTACTACGTCCCGTCTGAAAAACAATACAAAAGATAGACTGCACTTTTATATACTGTTCAGACTTTATCTCAGAGTTATCCTAACTTAGTGTGAACAAACATAGCTGATGTACATGAAACAAAAGAAAACAAAGTCGTAGCAAGTATTCTGTGAACCGTGTGAAAAAATGTACGAATAACTGTTACTTGGTAATTTCTAACTGCTGTAGTTCAGTTTTAATATAAAATAGGCTTTCTACGAATAACTTGGGTATTTTAAAGTTAATAGCTAAAAAAAAATTGGGGAAAAAAATTGTTCAATATTTTATTATTTATAAATAAAATTTTATGAAGAAAATTTTAAAAGAAATACACGAAAACTTTTTAAAGTATTAATACGTGTTTATTTTGATTACTTGACCATAGAAAAGTTGCCGTATTCGTGGACAAACGCGACTTTCTCACTGCCGCTGTATACGACAGCGAGTTCTGTACATGTATAAAATATTCTTTTTAGAATTCATGGGACACATTAAGCTAAAGAAGTTAGTTTAAATGCAGTGGTGTTCAAAAACTGTTATAGAAAAGCCAAGAAAAGACAATTCTAGATAACGTTTTCCGCCATCTTTGTGAGCAAATTTACCGCCACTGATGCACTCTTAGCATAGTATGTTACGCTGAATTTAAATATACAAATTTACAGTGTAATAAATACCTCCAACTTAATACATGACACTGGCAAATACACATATGCTAAGTCGCAATAACCACCATTTGGCATAGCATTTTCTTGGGTTTTCTGTATACACTTTCGTAAACGTGTACATTTCAACATATTTAACATTAGATCAGATCTCAAGTGCTCTTAACAAAATTTCGTTATTTTCACAGGTCTAACCCGAAAGAAGGACAGTTAATGCAATATATCGCCACCTACATATGAAAAGGCTTATTAATAGTGACTTTTCGCGTAAACATTTGAGCACACAGTACACTTCAATACTATATAAACATCTCAGCTGTTGCTATATCTCCATTGGCTGCTGGTGCCGTGTCCGTCTTTGACCAAGCCACTCAGGACTAAGTAAATCCGATACTGAACCTTCGTGATTCGTGCGCAAACGGTTAACACGGGTCAGAACATTATTTAGCCANGACCAAGAAAATTTTTTACCCAATCAAAGAAGCTGGACCACCCTACAGTGCTTTGGACTGTATCTTGTCTCGAAATCTTTTCGCGAAATATCACTACCCCTACTTATTGATATAAGATGTATTCCACTTCACAGGGAAAAGAAAATAGCAACACAATGAAAAACCTGAACAGTTTCGACGGGAATTCCATTGATGTACAAACTGCTCGGTGTATCACGTTCTGAAAGGATTCCTCGCATTGCTGTCCAACGAAATTGCAGCGCAGTCTACCGTACAACGTTCTCGGAATTTCTGTGCTACATTTCAGCATATTTATTATTTCTGTGTTGTAACTGATACACTCAAATTGAAAACCGTGTTCCTGGAATCATGACTCAATAATACGTTGTCGGTTTAGTTCCGAACAGCCATACGAATAAGTTACACGTACCAAATGGTAACATAATTATATATTTTACTTCTCTTCTCCAGGCCCATCGCATGGCAGCAGTCGTGGGTCTGTTAAATGTTCTCTTTAAATTTAGATAGCCTGTCTTTTGGCAACGAATTATTTTACTGCATTGCTTCTTGAAATATACAAACACATGAAAGCCTGTTTTTAATAAATATTAAATACCCAAATTGATGATACAGGCAGTCATTTACCAAGATGTGTCACCGAAGAAAATACCTTAAGGCATATGCTATGTGGTGTACGTAACAAACCTCCAGTAACTGTAGTGCACATTTTCCAGTTTTTACGAAAATATGGAGGTAATGAAAATAAATATTTTTTCGAAGTTAATATAACGTTTTCTTTGAGAAACGTTTTTGAAAGTGGCCAGTTTTTGGTCCTTCCATCTTTGCCGAATCGTTCATATTTATGTATGTATGCAGTTAATTACATATCAAGGAAATTACAACTACAAAAACAAAAAGTTTAAAATGAAGCAGTCAAAATTGTTAGAATGGCATAAGAGAAATCTTTGTAAAGTCTATTCGTGGTTTCTTCACACTTTTTGAATCAAACCTTTGGAAAATCTCCCCGTGTTTGACGTGTTTGGTTATTTCCGAAGTATGTCACGTATCACAAGCGATTAATACTTCTGTTGAAATAAAAGTACCTTATATTTTGGTAAAATTGTACCTACCTATATTTTATGTATAAATTATAATTTATCATTTATAATTAATATTAATAAAAATACAGACAAGATATATGTGTTGGTAATGTCCAGTAAGAAATAGTTCTTGTGCAGAATATTATTACACTAAGTACGCACGAATACGGTGCGTTATCCCTTTGGTGAAATTTTCTAGACTCAGTTAAGCTTTGTTTGCATGAGGCGGAGGAATATAATGTATGAAGAACTTTAGCAGGGCTTCACAAAAGTTGGAAGTAACCGCGAATAGACTGTACGTGCACTGTACAAATGTTCTGTAATTTTACAAACTATTCTTTGGAAAACACTTAATGACGTGCTGCCAAATTTAACTCAAATATGATTAATTATTTGCTTCATTTGAAACNGTGCAGTCTAGCTTGTTGCCAATGAATCCGCGAAATTTCCGGCTCTCTAATAATAAGCAATATTTGAAAATCGGTTAGCGATGTTGAGAGTATTATTTCGTTATAGTCAAGGAGTATCTTCGGAAGAGGAGGTGAGTTAGGAGGTCCCTTCTTACAGTCTAGCGAAATATTAGCCGTGTTTTTTTTTATGATTGCTTTTGGACATTTTCGATGTACCATTTCCACGGCGCAACGTTCGTTCGTGTATAATTGTAGGCGTCGTCACTACTACGTCCCGTCTGAAAAACAATACAAAAGATAGACTNACAACGTTCGTTCGTGTATAATTGTAGGCGTCGTCACTACTACGTCCCGTCTGAAAAACAATACAAAAGATAGACTGCACTTTTATATACTGTTCAGACTTTATCTCAGAGTTATCCTAACTTAGTGTGAACAAACATAGCTGATGTACATGAAACAAAAGAAAACAAAGTCGTAGCAAGTATTCTGTGAACCGTGTGAAAAAATGTACGAATAACTGTTACTTGGTAATTTCTAACTGCTGTAGTTCAGTTTTAATATAAAATAGGCTTTCTACGAATAACTTGGGNATAACTGTTACTTGGTAATTTCTAACTGCTGTAGTTCAGTTTTAATATAAAATAGGCTTTCTACGAATAACTTGGGGTATTTAAAGTTAATAGCTAAAAAAAAATTGGGGAAAAAAATTGTTTAATATTTTATTATTTATAAATAAAATTTTATGAAGGAAATTTTAAAAGAAATACACGAAAACTTTTTAAAGTATTAATACGTGTTTATTTTGATTACTTGACCATAGAAAANGAAATTTTAAAAGAAATACACGAAAACTTTTTAAAGTATTAATACGTGTTTATTTTGATTACTTGACCATAGAAAAGTTGCCGTATTCGTGGACAAACGCGACTTTCTCACTGCCGCTGTATACGACAGCGAGTTCTGTACATGTATAAAATATTCTTTTTAGAATTCATGGGACACATTAAGCTAAAGAAGTTAGTTTAAATGCAGTGGTGTTCAAAAACTGTTATAGAAAAGCCAAGAAAAGACAATTCTAGATAACGTTTTCCGCCATCTTTGTGAGCAAATTTACCGCCACTGATGCACTCTTAGCATAGTATGTTACGCTGAATTTAAATATACAAATTTACAGTGTAATAAANAATTTACCGCCACTGATGCACTCTTAGCATAGTATGTTACGCTGAATTTAAATATACAAATTTACAGTGTAATAAAAACCTCGAACTTAATACATGACACTGGCAAATACACATATGCTAAGTCGCAATAACCACTATTTGGCATAGTATTTTCTTGGGTTTTCTGTATACACTTTCGTAAACGTGTACATTTCAATTTATTTAACGTTAGATCAGGTATCAAGCACCCTTAACAAAATTTCGTTATTTCCACAGGTCTAACCCGAAAGAAGGACAGTTAATTCAATATATCGCCACCTACGTACGAAAAGGCTTATTGATAGGGCCAGTGACTTCTTGCGTAAAAATCTGAGCACACAGTAGACTTCAATACTATATAAACATCTCAGCTATTGTTATACCTCCGTTGGCTGCTGGTGCCGTGTCCGTCTTTGACCAAGCCATTCAGGACTAAGTAACTCCGATACTGAACCTTCGTGATTCGTGCGCAAACGGTTAACACGGACCAAGAANAACCTTCGTGATTCGTGCGCAAACGGTTAACACGGACCAAGAACATTTTTTACCCAATCAAAGAAGCTGGACCACCCTACAGTGCTTTGGACTGTATCTTGTCTCGAAATCTTTTCGCGAAATATATAAGATGTATTCCACTTCACAGGGAAAAGAAAATAGCAACACAGCGAACAACGTGAACAGTTTCGACGGGAATTCCATTGATGTAGAAACAGCTCGGTGTATCACGTTCTGAAAGAATTCCTCGCATTGCTGTCCAACGAAATTTCAGCGCAGTCTACCGTACAACGTTTTCGGAATTTCTGTGCTACATTTCAGCATATTTATTATTTCTGTGTTGTAACTGATACACTCAAATTGAAAACCGTNTTCGGAATTTCTGTGCTACATTTCAGCATATTTATTATTTCTGTGTTGTAACTGATACACTCAAATTGAAAACCGTGTTCCTGGAATCATGACTCAATAATACGTTGACGGTTTAGTTCCGAACAGCCATACGAATAAGTTACACGTACCAAATGGTAACATAATTATATATTTTACTTCTCTTCTCCAGGCCCATCGCATGGCAGCAGTCGTGGGTCTGTTAAATGTTCTCTTTAAATTTAGATAGCCTGTCTTTTGGCAACGAATTATTTTACTGCATTGCTTCTTGAAATATACAAACACATGAAAGCCTGTTTTTAATAAATATTAAATACCNAACGAATTATTTTACTGCATTGCTTCTTGAAATATACAAACACATGAAAGCCTGTTTTTAATAAATATTAAATACCTAAATGATACAGGCAGTCATTTACCAAGATGTGTCACCGAAGTAAAGACCTTAAGGAATATGCTATGTGGTGCACGTAACAAACCTCGAGTAACTGTAGTGCACATTTTCCAGTTTTTACGAAAATATGGAGGTAATGAAAATAAATATTTTTTCGAAGTTAATATAACGTTTTCTTTGAGAAACGTTTTTGAAAGTGGCCAGTTTTTGGTCCTTCCATCTTTGCCGAATCGTTTATATTTATGTATGTATGCAGTTAACTACATATCAAGGAAATTACAACTACAAAAACAAAAAGTTCAAACTGCAGCAGTCAAAATTTTTAGAATGGCCTAAGGGAAATCTTTGTAAAGTCTATTCTCGGTTTCTTCACACTTTTTGAATCAAACCTTTGGAAAATCTCCCCATGTATGACGTGTTTGGTTGTTTCCGGAGTATGTCACGTATCACAAGCGATTAATACTTCTGTTGAAATAAAAGTACCCTATTTTTTTGGTTATATTGAACCTACCTATATGTTATGTATAAATTATAATTTATCATTTATAATTAATGTTAATAAAAATAGAGACAAAATATATGTGTTGGTAATTTCCAGTAAGAAATAGTTCTTATGAAGAATATTATTACACTGAGTGCGCACGTATGCGGTGCATTACCCCTTTGGTGAAATTTTCTAGACTCAGTTAAGCTTTGTTTGCATGAGGCGGAGGAATATAATGCAAGAAGAACTTTAACAGGGCTTCGCAAAAGTTGGAAGTAACTGCGAATCGACTATACGTGCACTGTAATTTACAAACAATTCTTTGGAAAACACTTAATGACGTGCTGCCAAATTTAACTCAAATATGATTAATTATTTGCTTCATTTGAAACATACATACAATATGTACAACAATTAACTCNCATACAAACAATATGTACAACAATTAACTCATATAATAAAAACAACGTATTCCGTAACTTTAATCGGGAAAACAAGTTAGTGTTCTTTGCGTCATCACGCTACAACGGCGTAAAAATGTAAACAAAGAACCTTCTCTGTTTTCAGAACAAAAGGGAAACAAATACACATATACACGCAGGATTAGACATCTAATACATGGAGAATAATATAGAAGAACACGGAAAGCGAAGAGTCGGCAGTACAGATGACACAGGAAGGGAAGACAATGTAAACAACAACATAACAAAAAACAAATTGGAATTACCACAGATGATCTACAATTCCCTAGATCAACAAACCCAACAGGAATCACGGTTAGAAATCATCCTTTTAAAGTGTTTATTCAAATTTTAAAAGAGNCCTAAAAAAAAGTAAGTCTTTGAATAAAAATTTTGAACCCATAGCAGTAAGCACTTCCGCTAAATGCGGGTATTGGTAGGTTTACATCGCCAATAGGCAGGTTTAGCTCGTCCCCTGGTTAGGTCAATCACGTTAATTTAGTAACCGCGAGGCAGAAAGTAATAACACGAGGCAGAAATACTTTCAAAATTTCCACTTCATTATTCTCCCCCAGCAGACTACATGGCGGACTGCGTATATTTGGGGTGAGGCGTTTAATGAATAGCGCGGAATACGTTGTTTTCAAGCGTGGCATCACTCCTCGCGTCAAAACCGTAGGGCTCAAATAGGCTCCATACACATAACACATAATTTCCACAGAGCATTTAAGTTCACTTGAAATCGTCGCCGCTCCCTCTTCCACAAATAAACAATAACGCACAGTTGTTGACCTTGCTGTGAAAAACATCCCGTGCGTAATACTATCCAGCGTAGGTAATCTCTCGGCCTCTGTAACCTTATACTTCCATCTTCAGCGGTGCGTTGCACTGACGCAGCACCCTTATATTATAGTAACCGATAGCTTCACCCGTGTTCCGACAAGACACTTCATAACAGCTTTCTCTCTTCCTGCCGGTAACTCTGTAGGATCCACTATATAATGGTAGTAATTTTGTCGTGACAAACTTCCACAATTTACTAACGTTTGCGGCTTTAACCAAAACCAATTGGCCAATTTCCAATGCAGGACGGTTTAGTGTACCGCTTTCTCCTCTCTGCTGCGATGCAGAAGACGTTGCTACACCAAATCTCTTAGTTCATTTCTTAAGGATCTCTCCTCCATCTGCGTCTCTTCTACCGTCTCCGGAGGCACTTACAGCTAGCTTACTGGGGTAAAATATGCTCGATCGTCGGCCAGTCAAAATTGCCATAGGGGTGAAATTAGTAGACTCGTTCACCGTGTTATTCATCACGTATTCCACTAGCGGCCATCTGTCCCTCCAGCTCTGTTGGCGTTCGTGAAAATTCTTAACATATTTCCCATCGGCTTCATGTGCCGCTCAACTGGGTTGCTTTGCGGGTTTCTTATCGCAGCTATTATGGATAAAACATTTAACTTCCTTGCGCCATCTTACCAGACATTGCCGGTAAACTGCGTTCGTTTGTCCGATAACATGCACTTTGGCTGGCCAACCTCTTAAACATATGATTTTAGCTTGGACAGTACCGTCTGTGCATTAGCATTAACTATGGTATAGAATTTCCTTAATTTTGAAAACACATCTATTATGCCACAAAAATAGGTAACACGACCTTTTGACTGAGGGATGGGGCCAAACAGATCAACGGATATTAAATATAGAGGCTGTTGAGGAATAATTGGCTGCAATTCTCCTGATAAATACTTTTGGGCGTGCTTGCATCTTTGGCATATATCACGCAAACGCACATAGAGAGTAACAGATTGTTGCATACCCTTAAAATAAAATTACCTCTTAAGTGCTTCATATACTTCCTTGATGCCACTATGGCCTAACATAGCGTGAGTGCCCAATACTAAATTTTGCTGCAATTTACCTGGAACCACTAGCTTCCACTCGTCTTCAAATTTTCCCTTTGATGCATTATGATAAAACATTAAACCATCTTGGCTGACACTGTAACTTCTATGTAACTCATGTTCTGGCGGTATCTGCTTTAACTTATTCAAAATAGTTTTGCGAAACTCGTCGGCCTGCTGCTCTTTAAAAACATTGCTGAAATTTATTTGCCAGGGCATCATGAATTACTTGAGTCGTAACAGGAGCAACAACAAACTCTTTAGGCTTCTTGTCAAAGTGTGCAGGTTCATCGTCTGGAATGAAACTTAGGCAATCTGCAGCTAGATTGTTATACCCCTTCATGTGTTGAAAATCAATATCGAATTCCTGTATTAAGAGTGACCATATTGTTAAACGACTACTGAAAATTTTGCCTGTCTTCAAACTAAGTAAGGCCTGGTGGTCTGTTTGAAGTACACTTTTCTCTCCAATGAATAGGTTTCTATATTTCTGTTAGACCCGAACTACTACTACCAGTTCCTTCTCAGTAACTGTGTACTTCCGTTCCGGTTTGCTCAGCATCCTGCTGGCCATAGCTACAGTCTTCTCATTCCCTTCGCTGCCGAGCTGTGTAAGCTTAGCTCCTAAGGCATACACTTATGTACCAGTATACAGATATTATGTAGCTCGAATCATGGGATGGTGAATCACATGCTCGTCCAAAAAATATTGTTTAGCTGCCTCGAAAGCTTGCTGGTGGGCTGCAGTCCGAACCCAAACAACATCTTTCTTCCCCATTTCAAATAGAGGCAAGGCAGTACTGGCCACTCAGTCAGAATAATTACAGAAAAATCCTACCATACCCAGTAAAGCTCGCAGCTGTTTTAAATTACGTAGTATGGGAAAGCTGGTTGTGGCAGCTAGCTTGCCAGTTGCCGTTCTTATTCCTTCCGACGTTAAAATATGGCCAAGGAATGGTACTTCCTTTCTGCAAAATAGGGACTTGCGAAGCTTTACTGTCATACCTGCTAAAGCTAATTTTGATGTATCGCATCAATGTGTTTTAGATGCTCTTCAAAAGTATTGGAAACGATTAGAATATTGTCTACGTAGGACCTGGCAAAAGTAGAGCAGTCTTCTCCCAATGTCACATTCATGCAGCGCGTAAACTGAACAACCGCATTACAAATACCAAACGGCAAAACTTCAAAAACATACTGCTGATTTCTGAACCAAAAACCCGTGTACTGGCTTGAGCTCTCCGTTAATGGGATCTGCCAATAACCGTGTGTCAAATCTCTTGTAGTCATTAACTTAACTCTGGAATATATCCTTAAAAATTCCTCAGTAGGTGTTGGACTCTCCCTGCTCTTGACGGTAATTTTGTTTATAAACTGGCCATCCAAACAAAGCCGTGCGGTGCCATCCTTCTTCCGGACACAACCCATAGAACTGGAAATAAGGACTCGTCTCGCGCCTGATAATTTTCCAATCCAACACAAGTTTCAAATACTCCTCCGCTTCGGCAAAATATTTTGCAGGGATAGAGTATGGTTTGCTATGGAATGTCTCTCCTCGTACAACTTGTTTATCTGCCTGGAACAGAATATTCCTGCCTGGTTTCTCCGAAAAGATAGGAACATGTGCATAGAGCAATCTTTCTAACATTTGCTTTTGATTTCGAGTGATAGCATCAGCACCAGCCACTGCCTGATATACACTGGAGAGCCAAAAAAAAAACTGGTATAGGCGTGCGTATGCAAATAACAGAGGTATGTAACCAACCAGAGTAACGGTATGCGGTCGGCAGCGCCTATTTAAGACAACAAGCGTCTGGCAAAGTTGCTAGATCGGTTAATGTTGCTACAATGGCAGGTTATCAAGATTTAAGTGAGTTTGAACGTGGTGTTATAGTCGGCGCACGAGAGATGGGACATAGCATCTCCGAAGTAGCGATAAAATTTAGATTTTCGCGTACGACCATTTCACGAGTGTACCGTGAATATCGGGAATCCGCTAAAACATCAAATCTTCGGCATCGCTGCAACCGGAAAAAGATCGTGAACGAACAGGACAAACGACGACTGACGTGAATCATTAAACGTGACAGACGTGCAACCCTTTCTCAAATTGGCGCAGATTTAAATGCTGGGGCATCAACAAGTGCCAGCGTACGAAGTATTCAAGGGATCATCATTAAATATGTACTTTCAGAGCCGAAGGCCCACTCGTGTACCGTTGTTGAGTGCACGACAAAAAGCTTTACACCTCGCCTGGGCCCACCAACACCGCCATTTGACTGTTGATGACTGGAAACACGTTGCCTGGTCTGACGAGTCTCATTTCCAATTGTACCGGGCGGATGGACGTGTACGGGTATGGAGACATCCTCATGAATCCATGGACCCTACATCACAACAGGGGACTGTTCAAGTTGGTGGAGGTTCTGTTATAGTATGGGGCGTGTGCAGCTGGCGTGAAATGGGACCCCTGATACGTCTGGATACAACTCTGACAGGTGACAGATACGTAAGCATCCTGTCCGATCACCTGCACCCATTCGTGTCCATTGTGCATTCCGATGGATGAGGACAATTCCAGCAGGACAATGCGACACCCCACACGACGAGAGTTGCTACCGAGTGGCTCCAGGAACACTCTTCTGTCTTAAGACACTTCCGTTGGCCACCTAAATCACCAGACATGAACATTATTGAGCATATCTGGGATGCCTTGCAACGTGCTGTTCAGAAAAGATCCTCACCGCCTCGCAATCCTATGGATTTGTGGACTGCTCTGCAGGATTCATGGTGTGAATAGCCTCCTGCATACCTTCAGACATTAGTCGAGTCCATGCCACGTCGTCTTGCGGCACTTCTGCGCGCTCGCGGAGGCCCTGCACGATATTAGGCAGGTGTACCAGTTTTTTTGGCTTTTCGGTGTATGTCGTCTGGTAAGGTTAAAATTGAATTACCTAAATAATTATTTGCCGGACTAATTACACCTCTCAGCGAGCACACAAATTTTTCTAAGAATTTCCATATTTCTGGTGATGTGACTGTGGTTAGGTCATCCTTTTGAGTACTCACAAGCCAACCTCCAAAATCTAGGCTAATGTTGTACTTTGTTAAAAATTCAGCTCCCACTATCAGTGATTTGCCAATGCCTTTAATCACAAGAGCTGCTACTGTTTTGAATTTTCCTAATCCCTCAATAGTTAATAGTACCTGTTGATTAACGACTACTGGACTAGACTTAGAACTATTCTCAAACTTGGCACTGGAAAAATAGTGAATCTAAAATCAGTGTTCCTAATAGCTTTAACCAAATCTTCAGTGATACAACTAACTTCAGCACCGCAGTCCAATATAGCTTGCACTTGCAAATTACATGAGTTCTGGGCACAAGGTTTACTGAAATTTAGCATTTCTTCTGTCGGCTTACGTAACAAAAACTCCCTCTACGTCTCACTTAAGGTCACTATATGTACTACTACCTCCTGTAGCTCGTGGTCAGAAACTGATTTTACTGAAGTATTATGCACATCATTGATAACATATGTGGACCCCTCTGGTAGACTAGACTGTGTGCCAGTCAACGATCGTGCCTCAACTTCACTGACCTCTACCAGTTTAACCTCCTGTTCTGGCAAGTAGAGTTTTGCTGTATTGTGTCGTTACTGGTACCCCAAGCACCCCTCAGTGAAGTGGGTACGAATGCCGGTGTACGTACATATAATGGTTCGTTCTTGGTTGAAAAAATAACCCCCTCCTGGGTGTACAGCAAACACTGGGTTATTTTGTGTGCACTCATTTGCAGTGCATCCGCATTTCCTCTTGCTCCGCTGGGTGGCATTTGAGCTGTGCAAGAAGCAGGTCTGGCTATATTCTCACAAAGGGTCCTGCACTGTGTGAGAGTCATCATTTCTAAACTTCCTTTCTTTCTGATCTGGCTGGTTACCTGGCGCAGCTGGGTCAGAGTGTGATTGATCAGAGTCGCTATTCTGGCCCCTAGGCCCTTGACAACGACCTCCTCTTCTATAGCCTCCTCTAGGCGTGTAGCTTCTGCCTCGGTACGTCTGTGTGTTTACACCTCAGCCTCGTTGATACCCTGGTCGATAAGGCTCTGTTCGGTAACTCTGAACATGTGGCCGGTAGTCAAACTTGGGCGGCCCTCTCTGTTCTGGATCTATGTTGTCTGTATACACAGGCGGAATAAGGTCTGGATTACCCGAGAGGTCAGCCTGTCGGTTACTCTGATGCCTTTGTAGACTATCTATATAGTCATATGACAGTAGATTCTCTACGAATAACGCAATATCACTGGGGTATCTTCCGCCAGTGTGTCTGGTACCTGTATGGTAACTGGTGTAGGACCATGGCCACAAATTCCTCATCAGATATAGGAGGGTCCGTATGTTGTGACATTCCATACATCTCCGACAAGTGGGCCTCCAACTTTTTCTCTTTCCCAGGCAAGAATTTTCAGAGTGCAACTGTGCCCGTAAGTTGCCCTGAATTTTTCGACTCCAGAAATGCGCAACAAATTTGTCCTTAAACTCTGTGTAGGTGGTAGTTGTGGGTATATTTATCTCCAACCAGTAGTACGCTGCGCTGCGCAAAATGAGGTTTAGGCATCGCAGCATGTCTGCATCAGGAAGGCCAAATACGTTATCATACTCTTCGAATCCAATTACGAAGTTAATAGGATTTTCACCAATTCTACCCTCAAAACGTGGCACCTGCTCCGCCCGCAATTTAGGCGGGTGATGCAACAGCGTGCTCACTTGTGTGCTAGGTTGTTGTGGTACCGCCTCGGTAGGCATCGCAGCTGAGCTAGATATGCTCAACAGCAATGGCGTGGCTGTATGCGATGGTTGCATTTCACTGCGCGGTGTTTCAGTCAGCCTAAGCTGTCTTATTGAAGCTGCGACTCGATCAATACGGTCCTCAAAAAAACTGAGTTTTTCGCCGACCTTCGTAAATTTAGCATCGGCCTTTCCAATGTTTTGTAACTTACTTTCCAAATACCTGTGTCGAATGAGTCGAGCTGGGCGGCAACATGCTGTTTTACTGCTTCAATACTTGTTCCACAGTCTGTGCGTTTTTCGAGGTCGGTAAAACGCGCTTCATTCTCACTTGCCTCTATCACGCATTCTTCCTTAATAAATTCCACCCTCCCCCCTCCCTCAACGTACTGGCGACCTAATCTCGTAACTGGCTTGAGACGGCGTGTAACTTTGTTTGTAGACTAGTTATTTAACTGGCTACTGTCTGACTCAGCTGCATGACTTTGTTTTGTAAGTCGATTGTATTAGATTTTAAACGGTTCTGTAGCTGCTCCTGGCTATTTTGCACTTGGCGCACATCGTGTGCAAGGGTTGCCTGTAAATCCGCTTGTTGCTGGGTTAGGCTGATCTGTAGGGCCGTTTGCTGCTATGCTATGCTATTGCATGAGCTGCGCCTGGTAGCTGGAGTCGGGTTGAGACGTTGGTACGACGGGTATAGCTTCCGCGCTAGACGCGGCTACAACTATCTCGGCGCGCTCGTGCGCCGGCTGAACCTGCTCTACTCGCTCCTCTGTATTTTCCGCCATTGTGTTTGCAGTTTCAGGCTGGGAATAAATGGCTAGTGACTGTATACTCAAAAGACTTTTAATCAATTGGAGTGGTTTACCTGAGAAAATAGGGCTGTCCATAGGTTAAGATGAAGGATGTGAAAATGCGTAACTACACTTCGTTTCTCGCGCCCCACGGTGACGGCGCCAATGAAATAATATATAATCTAATTGTAATAATGAGACTGGTGGTGGTCGGCCTCCAAGTCGCGAGGTTTGAGAGTTTGGACGATTGCGCGACCATAAGCGACGAGGTGTGCGAAGACTACGAGCGCCAGCAATGGCGGCGACAGCGACCAGGGGGAGTGAAGTCTGCGGACTTGGAGCATCGGAACAGTGGAGAGTAAAGCAGTGCGAATAAATCAAACATCAAATTTACTTATTTTACTTTTATTAAGACCTCCAACCCTTCACGAACTCGGATACGCCCCTCTGGCGTCTTATAACAATATTTACTCTTGCACTAGAAATTAATTCAAGAAGCATAATTTGCAAACCGCAAAATATCTCCACAGTTTTATCACAGAGTAGGTAACTACGCATAGAGGGAACGACGTGGCGTTTACTTTGGTGTTGACGAACCTATTCTCTGATTGGCTGCGCGAGGTTTCGGGAACGGACCTTGCGTCTGATTGGCTACTGCATGATGCGGAAGGTTCCCCATTTGTTGGGCTGCCGGCTGGAGAGTAGGTTACCACGCTGATTGGTGAACGGAGTTTCAACGTTTTGCTGATCATGGACGCCATTTTGCTGGTGCGTGTATGGCTGGAATTCGCGGCATAAGCCGTGTTTCACCTTTATGTTCTTAAGTACTCTGTGGTTTTATTTCGCGATAGGACAATATACATTAAGTAGGGCCACCTGTTTTTCGCGAAAATATTCCACAACTCTTTGTACTGGAAAACACGTTAGTCCAGAAATAACTTCGTGGTTGAATGATTTGAGCTCTCACGCGTCTGAGGTGTCTGCCGGCCAATCACGGAAGTTCAGGGCTAAAGTAACTTAATTCTGATAAGCCCAGTCAAAAAAGAGAATGTATCCTCACAGAGACACCCGCCCAATAAGACAAAGAATGCCTGATTGTGTCCACGTAGAATGTTGATGTCTGTCCTGCTCACATATCTTTCCGCGGAAAAACCGGCGACCCTATTCATTAGATATTTTACGTTAGATACGACTTGCGATGCCACCAGTGCCCATCCTTCAGAACGAACAGTTCTAACGACCAACACAAATATCACCAATCAGTTTTCGTTGTCAGCGCGGACAGAGATGAAAGCGAGTCCCGAAAGCTGATTGACGACGTCGAGTGGTGTCGGCTGCACACGTTAGGATTCCACGACCATTTGGCATGAATGCGCTTCGTATGGGTTATTTCGAAAACAAATCCTGTGCCAAAAAATAACTCGAATGCACGCAATAAAATAAAAGCTCTCGTTACCTATTGTGATGGTTTCATCAGCCAGTTGGCAAGCGGGAGCGTAAAAATTGTCTGTAAACGAGCTGTTTGTTGAAGAGGGGGCAGGGATGAACACTAAACTACAGTATGAGTCTGTCCCCCCGTACAAATTGCGTATATTCTGTATGACTACGCAAACAATTCTACTTCTCATTTCGGTGTTCACTTCACTTGACAGCATTTCACAACATTTGGTATCGCTAATAAAATTAAATCAATGATTAGTAGAGTATTTAATCGGAATTTGGTGCCTGCAAATACGTGCCTCCTCGTAAAACAATGGCTTATTGAAAACTTTTACGACGCGGACTGACGCGCGAAGGTGTACATTTGGACTAGCTACAGAAAGCACATAATAAAAGAAGTTAAGTGAAAGAAAGTTCTTTGTACGGATATTTATACATGAACTTAAAGCAGGGGGCGCGTAAAGAAAAATTATGTACTCTAAGCGTATGTTACCTCTGTACCTCATACTACTTAACTTATACACATTAGCAGTGATTACGCTTACCTCGCAAAGATTATCTTTTGAAGCATTCTCAAACTGCAATCTTAATGTTTTACAAATTGTGGAACACTCATTCCTTCTGTGAGCCTACTTGTGATCAGGTTGCAGCGGAAGTTGTTAATGTATATTTTGCAGAAGTTTTTCACCCAATGGAAAATAATACTTTATTTTCTGTTCCTTGCTAATTATAGTATGGTAAATTANTTTTGCAGAAGTTTTTCACCCAATGGAAAATAATACTTTATTTTCTGTTCCTTGCTAATTATAGTATGGTAAATTAAAGTCAATGGTTGAGTGTGTACTGTTTTACACCACTGTCGTCGCCACTCAATCTGGTAAGTTAAAGTTGCGCTATGCTGAAGTTCGGAACTATTTCGTGCATTAAGTCCATTTTTACCTCAGTGGCTTGAGATCTCANCAAAGTTGCGCTATGCTGAAGTTCGGAACTATTTCGTGCATTAAGTCCATTTTTACCTCAGTGGCTTGAGATCTCATATTATTTTGCTCTTGAAATTTACATGGTCGGAGACGTGAAGATATTTTGACTGACTTACCTGCGCAACTGTATACAGGAGTTGGACGTATTCTTAATTCCTACTAGTCTGTATCAAAATTATTAGGGGGCCACCTCTTTTCCGCGAAAAGATTTACGCTCTCGTTGGACTTCAATATCCTATGTGCACACTTGCAGCCTTCATTTGGCTATTGGCCGCTTGTCTTTATCTGAAGACAGTCTGTTAGATAAGTGAGCCAATAAGAATTAAGTTTCTCCGATACCGACCGTCCGTAATTCGCGGGCAGACTGATAAGACGCGTATAACAATTCAAATGCTCCAATCACGAAAGTGGCTCTGAACTAAAAATTTTTAGAACATAACTTGTCCTGAAATATTTTCGCGAAAAACATGCATCCCCTAAAAATTATAAAATAAAAATCTGCATTAAATAACGTAACAACATTTTGGACATCTATTATTAGAATCATATCTGAGCAATCATTTAGCTAGAGTTTTCAGTCGGACCTAAATAATCTGGTAACCGCAAAACGGCTTTACTTAGAGTGTGAGCCAGAAACATAAACACCTGAAAAATTTCCCAGTGTCTGCTCCGAGAGTCTTAACTTATTTCTCCCCGGTGAGCCCATACATACACTGAAGATGACGTAGGCAGATTTTGGTCTACTGCGCGTGTCATCAACATTGATTCGCCCATCACCTGCAGAACTGTTGAAGTCACTGATTAACGTGTTTGTTTACATTTGAATTTTCAATACGCCTGCCCTTATACATAAATCAAATACGCACTGTCTATTCGCGGTTTCTTCACACATTTTAAATCCAACCTTTGAAAAATGACTTCATGCATAATGTGCTTGGTTGTTTCGTAAATATGTCCTTAATCAGACGCGTTTTGTACTTACGTTCACATAAAAATACATTATTTTTTATTGAATTAAACTTTTATTTACATGTTATTTATAAATTACAATATCTCATTTATAGTAAATATAAATAAAACCAGGCAGAAAACAGGTGTATCAGCAATGCCTAGTGAGAAAAAGTTCTTATGTCAAAATATTATTAAACTGAGTGCGCACAAATGCGGTGCGTTGTCCCCCTGGCGCAATTTTCTATACTTGGATAAGCTTTTTTTGCATGGGGCGGAGAAATATCCTGGAAGTAGAACTCAAGCAGAGCTTCAGAAAAGTTGGAAGTAACCGTAAATGAACTATACAGTGGCCAATTTGAATATAATTTAGATGCATTGAAACTAGGTTAGAAGATGCGTAAAAACTTCCCGGATCACTTACCTATACAAAAAAAGTGCTCTAACCACAAACGCTAACCATGTCGTTCTTTGTAGTGCCATTGGCAGAAAAGCAGTCCAATGTTGGAACAAGGAGAGTGGCTGATGCGCAGCTCGCAAGCGTATTCTAGACTATGTGCCCTCTACAGACGGGAGACAACGTTATAGGTTGTTCGCTGTTAATTGGGCACTTCGGAAATTAACCTTTTAAAAATGTCACTGCCCCTGCCTCCGTGTATTTAGACGTGCACACTGACTGGCATACACCCGGTAAAATTGGNCTTTTAAAAATGTCACTGCCCCTGCCTCCGTGTATTTAGACGTGCACACTGACTGGCATACACCCGGTAAAATTGGTTACGACGGAGGGAAAGTAGTTCATGTCTTAACATTGAATTAAAAGTGTAAGGTAAATGTCTTCGTAAGATTAAATAATTTACTTTGTGTTATTTTAATGCATATCCGTGAAGTATTTGGTAAATTTGTAAAAAAAAAAAAAAATTTCTCATAATTTTACAGTTTCACTCGACCGACGGGTGAAGAAAGTGATAAGGCTGACGGCAATGTTAATTGTAGATACGGTGAAAGAATACACAATATGTATTAAACTAGATCTTAAGCAAGGGTTTCAAAAGTACTCAGTTTACCGCGAACAACATATATAGGTCCTAGTCAATTCCCGGTAACTTCCAACTTTTCTGAATCCTCATTTAATTTCTATTTCCAGGCTATTCCTTCGCCTCGTGCAAAGAAAAAGTTTAACAAAGTCTAGAAAATTACACCAAAAGGACAACGCAACGCATTCGTGCGCATTCTGTGTAATATTATTTTGCATAAGATCTAATTCTTACTAGGCGTTACCAACGCACATATCTTCTCTCTGCTCTTACTCATATCAGTTATGTATTGAAATATTATAATTTATAAATGAAATATAAATTAAAGTTCAGTTTAACCAAAAATTATGTTTTTTT
The DNA here is from genome assembly GCA_002778355.1 of Clitarchus hookeri. Lineage (NCBI taxonomy): Eukaryota > Metazoa > Arthropoda > Insecta > Phasmatodea > Phasmatidae > Clitarchus > Clitarchus hookeri. The sequence goes on along the minus strand of NQII01000491.1, from coordinate 632,421 downwards.
TTAGTAAAAACATAGGAATAGAACTCTTGTCATACATGGCACATTCAGGAAACAACCAAACACGTCATACATGGGGTGACTTTCAGAGGGTTCGATTCAAAAAGTGTGAAGAACCCGCGAACAGACTATATACCCGCTACCACAGAGGTGCAGGTTTAGCTCGCGCTGCGAATGCCGCAGGGCGACGCAGCGGCCGGGGATGAAAGTGCCGAACCGCGCAGAGGGCATAAACAGCTGGGCACCCGTCGCTGGGCCATGCAAATAGCAAGGGCGCAGGACAATGGCGCGTGCATTAAGCCGTGCCGCACGGCGCCCTCCGCTCGCGGTAATCCCCGCCCGGAAACTACCCCAACACCCGTGCGTGGGGCTTCACCCCGCCCCGCCAACCATTCG
>NQII01000491.1:582509-627660 GCA_002778355.1 Clitarchus hookeri | reverse complement strand
CCCACGAAATTGAAATTGATTCAAGTGCTTTGAAAATATGGAAAAGTATATGTATGTTTGATGAGTTAAAACACTACCCACGTAACGAAAGATGTAATACAAAGGAATTTTTATGTGTCAATGTATTTATTCACTGTATTACATTTGTTTAAACCTCGAAAACTGTACTTTTATAGTTGTACTAGAGTGTTTGTCTATGTACCACCAGCTAATTTACTGAGACAATTACTTACTTTAATAGTGACCAATCTGGCTACATCCTCTTTTGGGAAAATGAGAAATCCTCCAACTACTGGAATGCGTGATTGTGTAAACTACATACTCCATGATTTTACAATAACAAAGTCGAGGTTTAGCAAAGAAAGGACGTGTTCAGTGTGGTAGCCTATGGAATGGCACGAAATAAGATGCAAATACCACGAGGTCACATGCCTACGGTATTGAAACAGAGAGAAAAACTTAAGTGGACAACCAATATAAAATCATTTATTTTTAACGTGATTACAACAGTTTTAGAACTTGATGATAAGCTTCAACGTCATTATTCTGAGTCATATTTACGAGGCATTTAGGACATATATTTTTATTTGATAATACTTACGTATTCAGTTTAAATAAAGAAGAATGTGAAATACAGACAAACAAGTGTCCGCTTTATGTATTTAAATATTTAATACCGAGTTCACAACTGAAAACACTCGTAGCCATGAGAAGAGGTTTGCATGCGCTTTACTCGAACAACCACATACACTCCGGTGAAAATAAAGATTTTATAATTTCCTCGGATGTATACGGAAACCTCTGTCCCTTTCGCAGCACGCGTTACTGTAGTATGATCATTGCATCCACGAAACATCGCAAATACTTCGCGAGCTTATTTCTCGCGGGGAATTAATTTTTGAAGTAAACACGCTCATCAAGGCTAGCAAATCCGGGGCGACACGACCCAACGCGGCGATCGTAACCTTTTACACGAATCCTCCGGATTGGAGGGCGGATTTTCACCCCCATGTTTGGCGCTTTTTAATATTTACGAGCCGCTGGTAGCCCCAAGTTTACGCGAGCTCGTATTGCGGGTCCCCGCTCCATTTCCGCAGCTCCTTTCTTTTCTTCGAAATTTCCAATTAACTTTCTGTCCACAGTATAATCCGGAGATTTAGGACGATAACGTAGTTCTCGGCGGTAAATATGTTCTCTTTATTTTCCCACCCTTTACTTCGTTTCGCCGGCAGCCAGTTTCTTTCTTCGCCCCTTCACTTCCCCCTCCCATACACAAAAACACGGACCGGCCTAACGCAGCGCTAGAGTATTCCAGTGGCTCGTCAGGAAAGTTATAAACCAGAAGCTCCCACCCCCTTCCGACCACCCGCAAACTCCTTGCAACCCCTCGCAGAAGCATGCTCGTTGTGATACAGCAACAACCGCCCTTCGCGGAGGCTACTCATTCCTCGACTCCCCCGCCAGGAATGAGAAGTCGTGCCAACCGAGGGAAAAGAAAATTGTTCCCTCCCTGGGCCGACACGACGTTGGCGCGTGGAAAATAAACATCCCCACACACCGCCTCATCCCCCTCCCCCTCCAACCATTGCATTCATTCTCGAGCGTCCCCTGGAGCATAAGTTTCACCGCCCTAAAAAAAAAAGGAATAAAATACTTCCCAAGCGGAGTCTTCGCGGGTTGACTTACACCAGCCATTCGCCGTGGGGTGGAAATTACGGCGAAGCAGTGGCGTAGCTAGAAACTTCTTAAGGGGGTGGGGTTCAAGGGAGGGGGATGTGCTTCACTGATTGCAGTGAAGGGAGGGAGGTTACACGGACATTATTTGTTTCTGACGTATTATTCTAGACAAATTCTACAATAAATTTACCTCTCTGTATAATCAAATTCATCATAGCGAATAGCAATTGCATAATTTTTATCACAGTTAAACGATTTTATTGACAATTTTTATACTAATTATTAACAACCTAGTGAGAAAAACGAAAAAAAAAAAAAAACTAAAAGGAGGCTTTAAAACCACTAAACACCCCTCCCCCTGGTTTGGCCCCTGCAGTTATGACACCACAATTTCAGTTGTTTATATATATTTTTTTAACTTTAAATTATTGCAGCTGTAGCTAATAGTGGAATTTTTTAAGTGTTGCTCATTTCTAGAGAAGCTATCATTTCGCAGTGCATACGACTAGAAAGTTAAATTTCCGACAGTCCAGTACTATTAAGAATCGGGTCGTATGCACACAGGTTGTCGTTCTTGCGGGATTCCATTTCTCTTTTTTGGCATCACCCCACGCAGGTTGTTCAACCGAACGCTGAAAGGGTTTCCATTGGTTCACGGAGTACTCTAGGGAGTGGCAAATACTTAACTGTGGACAGATCACGCAGTGAGCGAATTCCCGAAACATAAAAACAAGAATATAAATTCAACTATGGACTTAGCATATTTCGATAAAGTGTGTTTTGTTGACTATATATTTTAATTAACAAACCAACACGTATAACAATAGTTGATACACTTCATAGTTTTCGAAGAAAAATTATCGACTGTTTTTTGAATAATAACGCACCAAAACCATAAAATCAATACATATGAAATATTAATATTTTAAAATTTATAAAATTTTATTTTTTATTATTTTATGGTAAAGTTTCAACTTACCCCACCACAGCTACAGTCAAATACATATAACTATGAAAACTCCCTGATATCTCAAAAAGTGTTCGTCGGGTTGTCACTGAATCTGCCGCTTACGAACATATTATTCTTTTGGAAGGAATTGTCATATTCCAATGGAAGAAATGGGCATATTCCCATTTGAAAAACCAAATTTGATATCAATATCTCAGTGATTAATTAAATATCTGAACAGGCATAAACTGGGTCTTATGATCCCCGTAGTGCCATTTACGAATATAAAAATCCAAATTTCGATACCTTCGGCAGATCGGAAGATATTTGGGCTGAACAACTTAGCTGAATAATCCTGTATATGCAGCACGTTTTCGTGCGAGTTTTCGCGTGTTACAATGGTTGACTGGCGATTCCGTGTGAAAAACTTAGGCAGAAAAGACGTGTTAGATTTGTGGCCCGAACACTAAATGGAATGAAAATGTGGAAATAACAAGCGGAAACTATTGTCTACGAATTGTAAATAGCACTGTTAGTCAGAAACAAACACGGGGTTGCCACACGCTCATTGCAGTAAATGCTATGACCCTGAGTATTTGCTAAAATTAGAAGACGGATTATTAATCGCCATTTACAAACGAACAAAAAAGACCCACCTAGTTGTGACACTGTAATTGTAGGGACTGGTTTTTTTTCTTCGCAAATGTAGCGGTTTAAAGGTGGCCGTCCAATTACCTTGGAGGCAGGCAAACAGATTATAAGTGACACCTGCATAATTTCAGTTTACAGTGCATGTTAAAGGCGTTTGAAATATTTCCTGTTTATTTAACAGGCGATTTATGGCATTTTTCATGTACAGGTAACGATTTAGATGGCTCACAACCACCATCGTTTTTGGCATTATTGTAGCAAACAAAAGCTTAGGTATATAACTTCGGTATAGATTTTTCCCAAAACCCAAAGCTACAGAAAATACCAAGAAGAACAGGTAACAATTCCCCTTTTTGTCATTGCGGATCGAGTTCCCGTACGTGATATATTTTCGTAAAAAAAAATCCGTTGACTAACGGGAATGTTAGTAATGTAACAACGGTTATTTTAAGGCACTTGAATTGCGTATTTGAATATCCCCCGTGTATTTTTTCATTATATCACGTAAAACCGTTCGAAGCAGAGAAGATTAAATACGTTACAATAATTTCCGCCACTGACACGGCAAATAGCCAAAGAATTCCAATTCAGCAGCCATTTGTTCGCGGTTAATCGAACGCTTTTAAAAGACCTGCTTTGACCCTTCCACCCACCAAGTAAAATTGGCATTGAAATATACCTATACCGACCAGTTGCAATACGTCGATAGAGAGATACTGTTTAATAGTTACATACATAAACATGTTACTGTTGAGTCCAATTAATAGTATAATATTTCTAAAATAAGGATAAACAATTGTGAACAGTAGCGTNCCTATACCGACCAGTTGCAATACGTCGATAGAGAGATACTGTTTAATAGTTACATACATAAACATGTTACTGTTGAGTCCAATTAATAGTATAATATTTCTAAAATAAGCCCAAAATTTCTCGAGGCTCAAATGAAAGGAGACAACATACAACTTACATTAGCGGTGCTGAAACACATGTTTAATTAAAATAAATACTGGGCGAAATATTATTTCTAAATGTAATCAAATACATAATAATTTACAGCAATTGCATATTTTTATCATAAATAAAGACTCACCAATAATTTTAATATTAATTATTGACTACCAAACGGCCTAATTGAGGTTACAACCCCCAACACTCCATCTCCCGTGGCTGCATACGTGTTTATGATATGTCACTCTTAGAACAACACGTTGTTATTAAGTGGTCCTCGTTATTTGCCAACATACAGTTTTTTTTCTTAACGTGGAATGCTTGCTACGACATGGTGTTACAATGGAGTGTGTCTATAGTAACAGTCCAGATAATCATTTACTCTAATCGCAAGAGTCATTCCAACGTCACATTACTTTAGGAACTCCAGTGAGTGTTTACGAAAAATATGCAAATGTAAGTGCAAGGAATTTTATTTTCCAATGATTGACGTCAACCGTGTTTGGCAAATCTCGCACGATAGTCCATTCGCAGTATCTTCGTAATTTTTGAATAAAACTTTTGAAAAATGTCCCAATGTAGGTCGTGTTTGGTTGTTTCCAAAATATGTCATGTAACTCAAGCGTTTCACAATTCTGTTAAGATAAAAGTGTATTATTNTACAGCAATTGCATATTTTTATCATAAATAAAGACTCACCAATAATTTTAATATTAATTATTGACTACCAAACGGCTTAATTGAGGTTACAACCCCCAACACTCCATCTCCCGTGGCTGCATACGTGTTTATGATATGTCACTCTTAGAACAACACGTTGTTATTAAGTGGTCCTCGTTATTTGCCAACATACTGTTTTTTTCTTAACGTGGAATGCTTGCTACGACATGGTGTTACAATGGAGTGTGTCTATAGTAACAGTCCAGATAATCATTTACTCTAATCGCAAGAGTCATTCCAACGTCACATTACTTTAGGAACTCCAGTGAGTGTTTACGAAAATTATGTAAATGTAAGTGCAAGGAATTTTATTTTCCAATGATTGACGTCAACGGTGTTTGGCAAATCTCGCACGATAGTCCATTCGCAGTATCTTCGTAATTTTTGAATAAAACTTTTGAAAAATTTCCCAATGTAGGACGTGTTTGGTTGTTTCCAAAATATGTCATGTAACTCAAGCGTTTCACAATTCTGTTAAGATAAAAGTGTATTATTNACGTGTTTGGTTGTTTCCAAAATATGTCATGTAACTCAAGCGTTTCACAATTCTGTTAAGATAAAAGTGTATTATTTTTGGTTAAATTTATCTTTTGATTACATTTTATTTATAAATAACAATATTTAATTTATAACAGATAGAAAATACGCATTTTGAAAATGCCCGACAAGAAATAGTTTTCATGAAAAATATTATTAAACTGAGTGCGCACAAATGAGGTACGTTGTTCCTTTGGGGTAATTTTCTAGACTTAGTTCAGCTTTGATTGCATGAGGCGGATGAATAGCTTGAAAGTAGAACTTTAGCAGGGCTTCAGTAAAGTTGGAAGTAAAAATTAATGGACTATGGCTAAAAATATAATTGAGGATCGGCTCACCCCTATGCAGAAATTTTTCGTTTTAGTGTCATAATGTCGGATCCAAATTTAATACTGACGGTGTGCGAACATAGGAAATCTACAATTTACGAGTTATTTAATATTTTTGTGCGTAATTTTAATCGTGTGTTATCTACTGGCTGTAAAAAGACAGGGAAATATTTATAATTTATCAATAAGTTCTTGCCTTTCCGCAAGTAGGAAATAGCATCCAGTCAAAATTACGTGCAAAAATATTAACCAACTAATAAATTGTAAAGTTTCTACAACCATAAAATTTCAATAATACGTCTGAAGTTGATATTATGACACGAAAACTAAAATTTTGTGCATCCCTTGGCTTTCGCCTACCTGGCGCTTGAAACACGTTGCAGAGTGTTTGAAAAACTAGTTTTTCTAGGAAACTATTAAATATTTGTTCAACGAGCTGCTCTACAAAAGAACACACACATCAGACGAGGGCTGCTGAGACATCAAGATGTCACGCACATTAGAAACGCCGTTTCAGAGTACTCCTAAATTGCTAAAAAATAAATTACACTTTAGGTACACACAAAGCTACTCAAGGGCTCTGCACTTAACCTTCCTAAAGACTTTCCACCAATAAANAAAAAAAAATTACACTTTAGGTACACACAAAGCTACTCAAGGGCTCTGCACTTAACCTTCCTAAAGACTTTCCACCAATAAAATGATAGGGCCAGCGATGAAAGTCCCACAGGTACAATGAGTACGACTAGAACACCGCACGGCAGTTCAGAGCCTTACACATAGGGGTGATGGCGCACTTGGTGCGCGTGGCAGTGCCGCCCTTACCGCTCCCGCGCTTCTCGGCCTCAATTGCGGAAAAAAGGTGCTAGGTGGGCGGGAGCCTTAATAATAATTTAAGCACTCGTGCTAAAAATGCTAGGAGGCAGGATATACAAGCAGTTATTTGTGTAAGGCGAATGAAAAAATTGAAAGAAACTTACCTGGCTCTGCACTCTATCGCGTGCAGGGAAGCAGGATTCGCTAAATTACCGAACTGGAAGGCGAGCTACCAAGTCTTACCCCAGCCTCGCCCCTCTAGCACGGGAAGGCAAAGTGCGTGGCGTTGGGATCCAGGCAGCGTTGTGAAATATGCGCCGAGAATATCTACTGCGGCGATAAATCCCGAGCGCTAGGAGGTACCGTTTTCTCGTTAATCGTCAAATTGTAAAAAAAAAAGTTTAAAAAAAAGAGAGACTGAGAAAAAGAGGAATGACCCTCTCCGAGTTTCATCTACGAGCTTGCTTGTAGCTATCACAATACACGTAATCGAAGTATATTCTAAAGTTGAAATTATAAAAGAAAAAAGAAGTGTGGCGAGTAGGAAAAGATGAAATTGTTTCGCGAGAAATAGGTTACTTCTTGAATGGTTGGTGGATAAAAAGCCTGGAAGCGCAATTCTTTCCACGTTGACTTTCCACGTTGACTGCGCTGCAACCCCGGTAGCGATACTGATGAAGTAAAAATAATAATAATAATAAAGGTATAACATCCGCACTTCACTCCAGTTTTTGATGTAGGGCCAAAACTGATTAAAGGCTGCCCAGGGTAAAGTGAGCACTTTTAAAAATCGTATCGAGGATCTAAATTTCTCCTCGTTTTGTATCCTTTCCCCATACGTACATTTAACATTGCCGTGGACCATTTCACTTTATTCATGGGTTAGTCAAGTGTAACCGTGAAATAGTTAGGAGTGTAAATACGTAACTAATAAAACTAATTCCTACACCTGTGATCGTGTCACAAACAGTAAATAAATTCAATGAATTACAAAACAGTCAATGAATTTACTGTTCACAAATTTTAACGTCGCACGTCTAATACGACGTCATTATATGGAATTATTTCCCCTACCTCGCTGCCAACTTTACAGCCTGCATGCAAGTCAGTGTGTCCGTTGAAACTCGCAAAGTTACGGACAATGAATTTTTTTTTCAAACGTTGATTTGAATATGCTCACTTTACTGTGAACAGACTCTACAGGCGAGATGACGCTGTCATCTGCACGAGACACAGACGTGTCTCGCTCCCGGCCAGCTTGGAGCATGCTCGGAGCGACGCGAGGCGTGAACGAAGGGAAGGAATGCAGCGGAGCGGGATGCGGGAGCACCCCGAGGAAATCGACTGGCCATGGACAAGGTCAGCGACGTTTCCCACGACATCAAGGTCCAAAAACTCGGATCAGCCGGAACAGAACCAAATCAGAGTGTTCTGACCGCACGCACAATGACGACTCTTGGTGGTAACGCATTTCGATAACGTTTATCTGCTCGTGGTTTGACTCAGAGGAACATATTTTGCAATTAAAAGTTTAAGGTGTAAGGGACAAGGTCCGATGGTAGAGCGCGCAAATCCCTAGCGGCGACACCTGCCTTCAACTCTCCGTACAGGGCAGAACCATCTTTTTGAGATGACTTTGAAGCACTAATTCGTAATATCTAGAGCATTTCACGAAAGACAAACGGCGGTAAATTTATTTCCAAGCCCAAAAAAAAAAAAAAAATTAGGTCATGTTATGAAAGTTGTAGAAATGGAAATTCATTTTTTATCTTAGTGTTTAATATACATTCTTGCACCAATTATCGTATTCTTGTTCTAGGACCAGTGGCGTAGCCCACTATTTCTAAACGGAGGAACTAGGAGGATTTGGGGGGAAAAAATAGGGGGCACACCAGAACCGTTAATAAGGGTAAATTCTAGGAGTCAATCACCTCCCACAATAACCAAAATTAATCACAATGAAAAGCAATTGCATTTTTCTCACAAAGGATTACTAACAATTTTAATAATAATGGTTGACAACCTAGTGGTTTAAAGGAGGGGGGGGGGGTGCGATTGTACACAGGACGTTAGGCCAGGATTACTATGACTTCACGTTTCGCATAACACGTAACGAGCAACACGTTCACGTAAGCCGGCTACACCTTGACTAATGTGTTCCAAGGAGACCTATTACGATCATTTCACGTAACGTTCACGTGATGGAAAAGCTTGTCAATATCCAGCTTTAGCGTGTTACTAGACTCTGCCCCACGTGATCTGCTGGCCAATCACAATAGGGACGTTGTTGTGTCATCTTTGGTTATCATGTGTTTGTTTTTATTTTCGCGATGTCGTATGCTCACGGTTTTAACCCATTCTGACCCAGTGTACACATTTGTCTACATTACGCACGTGTAGGTAATTTTATGTCAGTACTGCACACTGCGAAGCTCAATAACCAATTATCTTACCTGTACGTAAATGATTCGCAAACCGTCTTACTGGTCTAGGTCATAATTGGTTCACATTCCTGTAGACGAACATATAGCCTACAGCTCGTTGGCTGTGACAACGAAACAGGTGCTGTGTCGACCTAATTACAGCACGCATCATAAATTGTGTTGTTTGCAACAACTGAAAACGTAAATTAAAGTAGTTCTGAAAGTATTAATTCATATACCGCATATATAACTTTGGTCCGGGAATGAGGACGAAAGTGTAATAAAAGTTAGGCTAAAATTATTTCTTTTTTTAATCTGTAAAACTTTACGGAGCTTTACATACCTGCTGTTTATTAATTATGTTTCTCAGAGGTGTAAAAATGCATACATGAAATACAAAATGTTTACTGTTGTGTTCAAAATTTTTAGTAGGCTAATTTCACTAAACAAAATTTTAATTTTCACTGCAGATCAAAGTTTATTACATACGATTTATTCCATGCACACGAAAAACGTGTCTACATCTCCCAGAGACATTTAGTTTTTTCGAGGTTACGACGATGTCCTGGTTGTTTTCAAAGTTTGTATGAATCACGAACGTCATGCTTTCACAATCTGTTCTTGCCACATCAATATTAAAACACAAATACGCCTGTATAAAAGGATTTTGGGAGTTTCCAATCTGAAAAAGCCGCAAAACTTATCCCCGGCATTTACATTCGGTGCACAGAGGCCACGTGCCTTACGCGAGGTATCATAATATACCACCCGAAAAGGTCACGTAAGTGCACGTGAAAGTGTAGCGTGATGCGTGACGCGTGATGCGTTACCGCGGCGAGCCACCGCCCCGGCCTCTCCTCCGACGCAGCTAGGAGCGGCGCCTGTTCGCGATCACGTCGTGCGGCGACCGCGCCGACAGCTGTCATTCTCGCTGCGTCGTCCCTTGCTCGGCGGAGCACCGCGCACAATGGATGCTTTGCTCCTGGTAACAGACCAGGCAAAGGGCACGCCGAGGTCGCCGTCGGTAACGAACGACGAACCGGCGCCTCATGCAGGCAGGCCGTGGCCGCTGAACAATAGGGCGTTGGAAGATGACGCAGCACACTCATCTTCTCTGCTGAACGCGACGATTTCAACGACAGGAATAGACGTTTGCAGTTGGAATTTCAACTGGCATGCGACAAGCGCACGACGTTTCACTCGCTCTCGAAGACTGTACATGCGGTTCCTGCCCCCCAAAACTATGAAATAAATAGCTGGCGAGCCTTTATGCGCTCTTGTTTTCCAGTACGCGCGGAAGATGATTTTCCCCAAAACCACACGAACCACCATCAGGCGAAAACCTAGAAATGGTACGTCCCTATGATTGGCATTTAACGGCTGAGTGGCCCGCACACGCGCGCATACCCACGCAAGAACTAAAGAGACTGTGTGACCTCCAATGAAGTCGATGGGGCACATCCAATGACGGATACGTGCTTATCGTGCACCAAGGGGTACGTCTGTATCACGTTTCATTAGGCCTACATTAATACCGACAGTTTGACATTTACCAACAAGCATCAGGGTCCGAGAGCTAGTGAAACATCCTGTATAAGATACACTCACACGAGGCCTCACACGAGGCCGCAGGATTTTTTCAGCGTACCGCTGTGAAGTCAGTGACTCTCCCGTCCACTATTACTGGCGGACGATGATCTTCAGCGACGGCTCTCCAGACCACCGTGCCAGTGGTGGGGACCGTTTGCTGCTGTGGAAGTAAGGTAAGGATTCTTGTTCTCAGCAAGGATCCTCCAAACTCTAGCACGGTGGCCATCCATTCACAAAGGAAAGCAATAGTTCTCGATAAAGACAGCCCATAGCATTTGATGTTAATCTATGCTGACGTTACTGAAAACAAAAGTTCAGAATTATAGGTACCAATGGGATAATGTGTAAAGGCAGTCGATATTTGATACTTCCCTGTGATATGAGTCTGTGAATGCTCGTGGACAGAAGACCTGCTGTCTCTGCTAGTGACGTTCAAAATGTTGTCCCTCCTTGCTATCTGTCGAGGACATTTTGCACCAATCTGCCGTGTAATCATTGGTACACTCCAAACAAAATTTAAGTGGGAAGACCGAATGGTCGACATGAAGGGCACTTCTATTCATCATTCACCCTGCCTCTCGCAGTACTGTATTAGCCCTCTCTCAAACTCCACCTTTTTTTCGTGCGGCTTTTTCGTACGTTTACTCGACTTGCTCATTAATCACGCCTAACACTGTGAATATTAAAAGTATGCCGTATTACAAAACCTTGTACCTTATTTATTTGTTTAGATGTTAGATTTACAAAGAAAAGGAAGTGATTTTATTCCAAAACTATACAAAAAATGGCACATGTACGCTATCTTAAATACAAGCACACGCCGTTGAGCATTGCCAAATGGTGGCCATGCTTCAAAATAATTATTTACTTTTATTTCTGGCTGTAACTGATCCTGTAAAAGTTCTTCACACAATATATGTATACACCAGGCGACGTCATTTAAGATTCTACTTAAGAGGTTACTGTTTCAATCTGCCTCTCAAAATTGGTGGGCAAGAAAATAAACATTTTTTAATTAAGTAATTTCTTGAGGGCATGCTGAAGTATGTAAAAAAACATTTCTGCGATAGGTTTTAAAATTATGCCAAACAGGCAACGAAAATTAAATCTGTGGCAAAGTAAGCAAAAATAATAAAATAGGATAACACTCATGACATTTGTCTTAAAAATTGTTCTTCCTTTCCTTTAAAAAAATAGATACTTTAGCAATTTTCAGTAATATAAATTCGGCTATTTAAAAAGTATTTTTAGTAGAATTCATTTCTTTATAACTATCGATTTCGTTGACAAAGAATTGTTTCCTCTTCAAAAATCGCCTAGTTGCAAAACATATGCAACGTGAGTCTCAAAATTTTTCGTGAAGCATTTCACGAGGAAAATGGTTTGTCACGAAATATACGTTTGATATGTTTGGAGCAAGCTTCAAGACTGCTTGAATGACGTACACCTCAAAATCGAAACTGCTCCAAATCAGCAAATTTTAACTGCAGATCTGTTGAAACTGCTCCCCTTGAAGCAGTAAAATTGTAATTATCATTTAAGTTGCTGGTATTCACTGATGAAAAAAATGATTTCTACTGATTCCTAGTGAATTACACTGGCGTGACAGTAAAAACTCAGTGCATTCCACTGGTTCGCCAGTAGATAACCGCTCAATAATTGAAGATTGAGTAAAATTATTCTATTGACTGAAATCACTGATTCAGATTTAGAGTGTACTTTTATGAAATTACTATTTATTTACATTTATAAAAGTTCTTACGGAGTGCTTAAGTTCGTATAAAAAATTAGCATTTTTTTTCTTTAACAGAAGTAAAGTAATTATTCTGATTGCCCTGCTTAACAAGGGAACATAAAGGTAGGTTGAAGGGATAGTTGCCCTTAATGACTTTCGTGATGTGAAATTGAGTAGTCAAGTTAAAACGGATTGGGAATTACAAATACTATAGAAATACAAAAAATTAAAACTTTGATACGTAACATAAATTAAAAAAATTTAAAATAAGAGTTAATGCTATTGGTTTTTAAAAAACCAGAGAACAGCACTATTTAACTTAAACTGATAACATGGTACTGGCAAGGTTTCGTAGCTCGAGGTATTCTATGTGTTGAGAAAAACGGTGTGAAGACAGGCAAAATAATAGTACCACTGAAGTACAGTAAACATTTTAAGTGACGTAAGAGAGATGAAACTGGCAAGTTAACATGGATTTAAAGCTCTAATTACTATTCTGTCTTTTTGAAGTTCGTATTGCGATGAATTATTTTTATTACTTTTATTTCCATATGAACCAACAAGTCCGTAGGGGCCGCGGTAGCTGAGCGGTTAGCCTGCTCACCTCCCACCAAGGCGAATCGGGTTTTAGCAAGTGGGAATCGTGCCGGACGATGCCGCTGGTCGGCGAATTTTCTCGGGGATCTCCCGTTTCCCCCGTCCTAGCATTCCGGCGCTGCTTCATTCTCACATCATTTCGCCCTCATCGGCTGCTAATATAAGAGCCGCCCAAATCTCCAACTCAACAAACCCATAAGCCGCAGGATTTTATTATTTAATAAAGAAGGGAAAACTTCTTTACGCCCTCAAATTCGCAGAATCTTGTTTTTTTCATTCTGTTCGTGGTAGTAGAATATATATAGCCTCCTCCTCCCCGCCCCCTTCCCCGTGCTCCCATTACACGAACACGTTTGTGTACGATGGTGTTGTAGCTCGGCCTCACGGTTATGATTAATTATGCGCGAATTGCTGCCAACCTGACAGACTGGTCCGAGACAAATGCACGTCGGGTGGCGTGGCTGGCTGGAACAAGCTTTCGACAACAAGTGTACATATGCACCGTCCGGAGGAACTGTCAATTCATGCTCGACAATCAGAGACGCGCGCTGTTCATGCAAATATCGCTTCGCTGCGAGCACACATCCCTCTTTGCAAACTGTTCTAAAAGCACGGTGGTATTCGTGCTGATTTGTTCTGTGGGGAAAATGAAAAAAAAAAAAAAAAAAAAACCATTTGCTGCGTTAAAGCGTTGCTCTCGTAAGAGTTACTGTCACGACTGCGAGAGAAATAATGCAAAACCCGCTCGTTCATACGTTGATTTCCAAGTTCAAGTGTTGCAATCACGTAAGTTTTTGGCATGCGCTGTACTTGTGTTCGACACTTGTCTTGCAGCCAATAAGCAACGTGTGACGTACTCTATGATATTGGTTGGCATCAACCACTCATGTCAGAGAGGGGTGGAAAATTCCACAAATCAGGTTAGCCACAAAGAAGACTGGGCACTGATGCCTTGCTGTGTACAGCACCGGTCATAAATATAATTCCTGTGCAACGTGTCTACGATCGTGGGTACGACGACTGAAAGGGGTAATTTTTAATCAGTGATAAAATAAAGGGAAAAAACGCGTGTAACTCAGTACACGTTACAGAAGTGTAACTTTTTTTTTTTTCGCGATTGTTAGGTATACAGCATAGCTCTCTCTTTTTTATTCTCTTGCCGAGTGTAGATCTTCGTCTTTTTTGCGTCACAGATGTTGAAAAAAGTTTCTTCTTATATGACCTTGTAATTTTGCTCCCATCGCGCCCAAAGAAGTTTCACTTCATTAATCACGCATGTTACTTAGGGAGGTATGGGACAACGATTTGTAAGTTTAAAATTTTTGAAGTGAAACTTCTTTGGGCGCGATGAGAGTTAAATTAGAAGGTCGCGTAATATAAAACGTTTTGCAACATTTGTGACGCAAAAAAGACGGAAGATCTACACTCGGTTAGAGAGAAAAAGAAAGAGCTATGTTGTATATCTAATAAGAGCCAAAGAAGTTTCACTTCTGTAACATGTACTGAGTTACACTCGCTCTTTTTTTTTATCAATCTGATTCTCCTGATACACACAAATCAATAATTCTAAATGACTACGTATAACCATTATCTTCGAGAGGGCAAGTTTAAGTACCTGCTGTAGGAGAATATTTTTTTATTGGTACGTTGTGCGTACATGGGAGAGTAGAGTTTAGATGGTCTCTCACCAACAAACAGAAAGAAAATTGCATTGCCATAATTTATACATCACTGCGTCATGAAATGGGAACATCGCGATTTTAAGGAAAGGGATGAAAAGTTATGTACTTTTTTCTTTTGAAAGAATACAGAAATAATATTAACGTTGCGTAGCACTTGCTGTATTGTAGTAGGCAAATATTCTCAGTTTACACAGGCAACGAAATAAGAGATTATAATATTAAAACTAAACTAAAGTAACATTTTTTTAAGGAAATGTAAAAAAATCAAGACTGCAAACTGAATAACTCTTTTCGATGTAATAAAGGCACCGTAGGTCTAAATAGTACCAGATACTGAAGTTTTCAAAAAATAAACCAGTATAATGTAAGTTTGGAATTCGATAAGGTTTTAAGCGTTGCACTGAATTTATGTAATTGCTGCGCTGACAGAAGGCCACCATTATAGAAGCTAAAAATTATTACAAATTTTCTGTAATATTGTTTTTATTCATTATGCTGAAGTTGACGCTGAAAAAACGTAATTCTCCTTTCTAGCAAAAATATTTTGATGATATTTTTTTTTTTTCGTTTTCTTTTTGTGGCTTTCTAATTTTGCACAAAAAAAAAGTATTTATTTTTATTGCGACGTAATCTTCCTATCCACACGACTAATTACAATGCCAGTTTGTTCATGTAACCTTACCCTTGCGTCACGGAGTAGATACGTACACTGAGACGAAATGCCGAGGCGGCAAATGACGTTCCGACGTATTGGTGGCAAGCGACGCCATTTTGCTGGCGTGTGCTGCTGAGGTTCGCGGAATAAGCAGCTATTTCACCTCTGTATTACTAAGTACCACGTGCTCGTGTTCAGATATATGCCATGTTACTGTCTCGGTGCTCGAAAGTGCTGTGGTTACGTGGTCTTCGATGAACATGGCTCCCAAGGCCGGATACACACGTCATAAGAAGCAACACGATACGACGATAGACAACTTGGCGAGGCAGCTTCGCTACGAGACGGCGGGAAGCGTTGTCCGCAATATTTGGCGCACTAGGTTAACATCGTGTGTGTACCATAAGTCCCCTGACTACATCAAGCTCTGCAAAGAAACAATACAGAGTTTACACATACCTAAAAGTTTCATAATCTGACCAGCCTCATCTCGTATTTCATATTACGATGTTCTTTCATTGACTAATCTTACACTGAGTAGCATAAGCCCAGCCTGTACAAAAATGCGCAAAGTTCACGTGTAACTACTTCCACAAGTGTTATCGAGACGCTCACAAGCAGGCCTAAACTGTAAACATGTACTCTTCGCGTCAACAACAAGGGTAGATTGGTCATCGCGTGTTCGAAGATCGCTTTAGACAATCAGACAGTCTGCTCGCGACGAAGGTGGAGTAGTTACTCCTGGACCGCCTCCCCGTGTGGTACGCGGCATACTTACCTTCCCGTCCCGCAAGCTGCGTACATCCAGCCACAATAAAGACATTGAACCCCGCAGCATCCCACACCTTAAAGGAATACTGTCGCGTCAGGTCATGTCTGGCGATGTTGACGTCCAACCTTCGGCACAATTCAGTTGATATACCATTACAGCCTTGGAGTTCCCGTATAGTCTTTATAGCTTTTTTGCCTAGGCGTGTGAAGTGCAAACCGAACTTTAACGGCGGCCCCGTGATGTAGTGGTTAGACTACTCACCTACCACCAAGGCGCACCGGGTTCGATTCCCGGCGGGGTAGCCCCCGGATTTTCGCATGTGGGAATCGTGCCGGACGATGCCGCTGGTCGGCGGGTTTTCCTCGGGGATCTCGCATTTCCCCCCGCCCTTGCATTCCGGCGCGGCAACATTTTCACCTCGCTTCACCCTCATCGGCTATCAAGACCTTCGCTGTTAGAGCCGTCCAAATCTCTTCATTCCCTCACTTCAGCTCTCAGATCCACTGTATGGTCGAGTAGGTTGCAAAACCCTAATAGATGACATGGCGCGGTACGTTTTCTCCTCAGACCTTATGAACTAACCTTTTGAAAGTAATGTATGAGATGAGGTAACAAAAAAAAAAGTTAGTGTTTATCCCGTCCAGTAAATAAATTCTTCGGGTGACTATAGATAAACATGACATCTGAGAAGTTTTGCTGACCTGAGAGGGCCCAGCAGTTATTATAGATGGTCAACGGTTTTAAAATAATAAGTTGGTGAAAGGGAATCCGTCAACCAAAAATTATATTGAAGCCTTAAAAGTACTTGAATGGGTGAAAATATATGGGTTCGAGTCATCTCTATAACTTAATATCCTTTAGGGTCTAGTGTTCAAAATTATATATGAGCTTTACTTTCAGTTTTGAATAATTAAAACGATTCCCCTTATTATATACCGAATGCTGCACTCATTGCTAATGAATACTTCCATAAATATGCTGCACAAGGGAGTCCAGAAAAATACATTGAATTAGATAAACTCTATTTTTAAAAAATTTCCTCTTCTTTTAAATGCAAATTTTACCTTTATTTAAATTCTTTATTTTACCACCAAATAAGTTGAAATTTACTTTATCTTCTTATTATTTGTTTTATACTGCAGAGCACTACATCCAACCAAATTTTCAACCCCTTTCACTGAAAGAATGTTTTAATATTTTCTCTCGGCAAAATACATCCAGGTTTCACCCTCGCGTGAATTCAATTATGTAAGCGTAAGGTTTCGCTTCGATATTTCAAAAAAAAAATTATCCTACCTAACCACAAATTCTTGAGGAGTTTGTAATACCGAGAGTCTGATCTAAATAACGTAATAAAACACTGTTTTTACGTAAGATATGAAATTTTAGCTTTCCTTTCCTCCACGGTATATCACAATACCAGCTTATACTTTCATCACTTTCTCTTCAATATGGATATCGAAGACGGTTAAACGTGAATGAAAGTTCCAAAACACAAACTGAAAATATTATCATCTTCAACCCCTCAAATAATATCCAACGTGTTTGTTTTAGTTTTGCACTTACTGTTGACAAAATAATTAAAATATTTTCTTGGTGGTGGAGAAGAGAATTAATTTGTTGTATGTAAACAAAGGCCGACATTTTATTTTTGAGTAGTTCGTTCATATTTTTGCAAGATAGCAACATTCATACAATCTAACACGCCACACTTAACTTCTTGAGCGAACTTGAGTGACGTGATACACACTTACATACGCCAACTACAAACTAGAGGCTTATTTTTTGAGACGTGGTACATACATTATTTGATTCAGCTAGTATGTTCTTCTACGTTCAAAACAACGCAAAGAATTTTAAATACTGTGAACAGGCAATAAACCATTTTCAAACATGATATTTCTGAGTATTTCCCTGAGTTGCTAGAAAACGGCAGTTCTATCGCACCTGGCAAGGAACGGGGAGCGGGGAGCAACAGATAGCATGTGACAGCATGTCGATCCCTAACAATTTCCCGAATTTCACAAAAATAACAATTTTTCCCGTTTTTCTCTCGAAATACGTCGTTTTCCCCCAAAAGTGTCCTTTTTTCCCTAAAAAATTCCCGAATTTCTCCAAAAAATTGCATGGTTTTTCTCTTTTCACACACAGCTGCAGGTGGCTCCCAACAGAAACGCGCGCCATTACGCCATAGAAAGTATGACACAGCACGTAATATTCCGTTTTCCCCAAAATTTCTCATTAGTCCCTAAAATTTCCCAGATGCCCCGAAAAATTTCCTCACACCCCAGCGCAGGTTCGCGTCGCCGAACGCGAGGCCTACAAAGATTTAAAAAAATTAATAATTATTTGAAATTTGGTATTTAATTTTTTTTTGTGTAAATGTAATAGCATGCAACTCAGAGACAGCATAAGGTTGAAAGGCTCGTCACCGATTGGCAATGCAAGATATACGAAGATTTTTAAAAAAAATAAAATAAAATTGTTTATAAAAATTTATTTTAAAATCTTTTTTATATTTGTTATTTAAATTTTTGGTTGTAAAGCATACAACTCAGAGAGCCAACGTAAGGTTCAAAGTTTTGTGTGTAAGTGAATGACATCATACGCAGCTCTCGTACCGGCAGCAGTAAGGTTCGATGCCAGCTGTTTACTTATTGCATGATGTCAAATATTCGTGACCCTAATTTCCGAATAGTATAACATATAGTCACCAAATTTGTAACATAGGCCTCGCCTCCGACAAGGAAAGTTCACAAATGGTAATTAAAACCCTATGCGAACTTATAGGCATATATATATCCATAATTAATTAACCATTTAAGGTACAAAAGTCAAATTCATAACATAAGCAATCGCCTCCGAAAAGGAAAATTAACAAATGAACATTTAAGCCCTATGCCAACTTATTTGCATAGTCGGTCATAATTTACAACCCATTTAAGGTACAACCGTTTACAGGCTGGTTGCAACGCTGCAGAAAGTTGAAAAGCGAGTGCTTTAGACAATGGGGAATATGTCTTCTCACATGCTCTTGCATTCACAGGGGAGGGCAACTTAAATTTTATGCCCTTTCATTCACAGGGAAGGGGCAGGCGTGTCCTAAGTGAGGAGCCCGAGCGCATGTAAAAAAAAACTTCGTGCTCCTGCATTCACAGGGGGAGCAGGCATGTCCCAAGAAATATGGCCCCCACGCCTCCATTACATAGTCTCGGGCAGATTTAAAAGAGTAAGGATGATCGAAGACAGGCTGTATGGGCTGTAGACAGGCTGTATCAATATCATCATCGTAGACAGGCTGTATGCTCAGTTAATCCGCAAAAAAAAAAGGTCATGCAACATACTTACAACGTGCGCGCGCATCCACTGCCAAGACCAAAGTGGCAGACTGCATCACAAACACACACATATATGCTTGAGCCTTGCGTGTTTAAAGAATAATAATAATCGTTATAGCCCCCNTATATATATATATGCGTAAAAAAATGGTTTTACTGTCATTCGTTATAGTCATGCCATGACATAGCCGCGGCATGACCCCACAATATGGAGGTATGACTCCTTATTGGGCAATGAGGGATTGAGGGGTTTTCTCCGAATACAACCAAATCCCTGATCCATAGGATACACGATACATCATACACTATGCTTTTACATACATTACATTACTCATGACCCCACAATATGGAGGTATGACTCCTTATTGGGCAATGAGGGATTGAGGGGTTTTCTCCGAGTACAACCAAATCCCTGATCCATAGGATAGACGATACATCATACACTATGCTTTTACATTCCATTACTCATGACCCCACAATATGGAGGAATGACTCCTTTTAGGGCAACGAGGGATTGAAGGGTGTTCTCCGAGTCTGCCCAAATCCCTGCCACATTGTGTCGACTGGTCCCTCCTTCATGTTCTTGCATTCCATGCTAAAGGGTTTTCTCAGAGTCTTCCCCATCGACGCCCATAGCCTCAGACAACGCGTGATTTTGGGAAATAGTGCCCACCACGACGCCATGACATAGCTTCGGCATGACCCCACAATATGGAGGAATGACTCCTTTTTGGATTGAGGGGTTTTCTCAGAGTCTGCCCAAATCCCCGCCATATTGCCGTGACTGGTCCCTCCTTCATGCTCTTGCATTCCATGCTAAAGGATTTTCTCAGAGTATTCCCAAATTTTTCTCAGTCTCTTCCCATCATACTCTTGCGTTCAATAGCGAGGGGTGCCGCGGTGGAGTTAAGGATAGACGAAGACGCGCTTCTTGGGTGCTGCGGTGAAGCGGTGGATAGACATAGCCTCAGACAGCTCCCTAAGACGAAGCCTGCGGTACAAAAATGTATTTATGGGCGGAGACGCGCACATCACGTATGGAAAATCACTCGTTGTCTGGGGCTACCGGTGTCGAAAAACAATTTCTCGAGGGCGTCGCCAATTCCTGGGGCATTAATAATTTTAATCATACTATTTTACATATTTTTTAATATATATTTCCGAAACTCACGTGGGGGTAGTGTGGTGCGTGATAGAACGACTTTCTAAGCATTGTATCAGTTAGTATCTCGTTAAGCATCGTGGGAGCAAGACCGACAACGGACGGGTCTTCTGTACGTGGGTAAGTGTATACATAATTTTTTTTGTCTGAGCGTACTGACTGACGTCGTGAGCGTACAGCATATGCAAAAAGTATTTCTCGGGAGGAGGTGTCACGCACAGCCGGGCTGTTGTGAAACTAATCACCATACTACTTTACATATTATTTTTAATATTTCCGAACCTCACGTCAGGCTGTGTGTAGCAAAAGGAAAATACAATCATTAAAATATAAATTTCCATCGCTCACGCCACGCTGGAAATAAACACCATTTTATCTCTCGGTGAGTCGGGGGCCCTGCGTTGTTTTCATGGCAGGGGCCTGGGACTGTAACGGAAAAATGTATTATTTAAACAATTTTTCTTGGATTACTGTTCTAGCGTTGCCCACGCCTAATGTGTGTGAGTGTGTGTGTGTCGTCTCGGTAAAAACTCATTTTTCGGCGGGGCCGCGCACATTCTGTGTGGAAAATCACTCGATGCCTGGGTCTATGGGCATCTATGGTGGGACACGCAGGCTTCGTTTTAGGGAGTCGCCTGAGGCTATGTCTATCCATCACTTCACCACAGCACCCAAGAAGCGCATCGACGTCTATCCTCCACTTCAACGCGGAACCCCTCGCTTTTGAATGCGAGAGCGTGATGGGAAAACTCTGAGAAAAATTTGGGAAGACTCTGAGAAAACCATTTAGCATGGAATGCAAGTGCATGGAGGAGGGACCAGTCGCGGCAACGTGGCGGGGATTTGGGCAGACTCTTAGAAAACCCCTCAATCCCTCGTTGCCCAAAAAGGAGTAATTCCTCCATATTGTGGGGTCATGAGTAATGGAATGGAAGAGCATAGTGTGTGACATGTCGTCTATCCTATGCATCAGGGATTTAGATAGACTCGGAGAAAACCCTTCAATCCCTCATTGCCCAATAAGGAGTCATACCTCCATATTGTGGGGTCATGCCGAGACTATGTCATGGCGTCGCGGCGGTGGCTGGGACTATAACGATTGACAGTAAAACCATCTTTTTACACACACACACACACATATATATATATATATATATATATATTCTTTCTCGACGAGACGAGGCCGGGGGGCTATAACGATTATTATTATTCTTTAAACACGCAAGGCTCAAGCATATATGTGTGTGTTTGTGATGCAGTCAGCCACTTTGGTCTTGGCAGTGAATGCACGCGCACATGATAATGCTGCATGAATTCTTTTTTTTTTTTTTTTGCAGACTGACTGAGCGTACAGCCTGTCTACGATTATATATTCATCCTAACTCTTTAAAATCTGACCGAGGCTATGGCATGGAGGCGTGGCATGCGTTTCTCTTGTACACGCCTGCCCCTTCCCAGTGAATGAAAGGGCATGAGATGTTACTTGCCTTCTGCTGTGAATTGAAGAGCATGTGGGAAGACATTTTCCCCATTGTCTAAAGCACTCGCTTTTCAACTTTCTGCAGCATTGCAACCAGCCTGTAAACGGTTGTACCTTAAACGGGTTGGAAATTATGGCCAACTATGCAAATAAGTTGGCATAGGGCTTAAATGATTATTTGTTTATTCTCCTTGTCGGAGGTGATGCCCATGTTATGAATTTGACATTTGTACCTTAAACAGTTCGGGAATTTTTCGGCCAACTATGCTTATAAGTTCGCATAAGGCTTAAATGACCATTTGTTATTTTTCCTTGTTGGAGGCGATGCCTATGTTACAAATTTGGTGACTATATCTTTTACGATTCGGAAATTAGGGTCACGAATATTTGACATCATGCAATAAGTAAGCAGCTGGAATCGAACCTCAATGCTGCTGGTATGGTCCATACCGTATAAGAAGGCCACTTTCTGACAGTCAGTGAGTGGCAACTTGACTTATACGAAACAAGCAAAGCGCCATTTACAAAATCCTGTATCAGCTGATGCACGAACGAACCAAAGTTAAAATTACGTTGGTAATTCTGAGTGCACTGCCAATGCACATCAGAAAAGCAGAAAATGCGCGGATAAGAAAGAGTTCGTAGATTTATTAATACATTTTATTTTACGAGGTCACAAAACAATAGTTGTTAGCGTTAAAAACTAAACTTCGTGATAAAGTAGTAATGTATAGGTGTTCAAAATGACGTGGAAAAGTTTTCTGAAGTTGTGCTAACTTCAGAAAGGTTTTTCACGTCGTATCATCCATCTCAAACCTTGCTTTCAACACGTCCATGGTATTAATTCCAAAAGCATACAGAAGTATTGCATAATATTGTTGAATTATTTTTTCTAATAATTTGACGAAACGACACGAATTTTAAATATATTTCCAGCCCGTAACATAAGAATTATCAATTATAAAGATACGCTATCTCTTGACTATAAAGAGAGTTACTCATAACTTCGCCGTGACGTGTTGCGCGCTATCTATCGGATATTCTGCGAGCTATTACCAGCCAGAAATGAACCTCTCTCCTGCGCGATATATAACGAATTTACAAACATATGCCAATAGTTATATTTTTCCACGAGTTCTGCATAATTTTTAAAGTAACATATATTTCATCTACAACGATTTGGAGTACAAGTCATTTATATTCGGCCGGTAATCGTTCGTCTACGTAAATTATACGCCNTAATACGGCATATTGTTCTCTAGAAACCCATCTCCTTGTTTCCGTAGAAAGTGAGACACGCGTGAATAGTTTCTAAGCAATTCTAACGTTATTCCACGTCACATATTTCCAACTCGAATATATTAGCTATAACTTCCAAAGTGTAATAATAGATACAACAGACCGTCTCGCAAATTTTAACCCAATTTCACTATCTCGGACAAATTAAAAAAAAATTATCAAATATATAATTATTTGCAACATTTTATATTTTTAACTTTATAACCTACTTATATTTTTTGACAGATGTCAGTCTTAAAATATCTTAAAATTTGTTTAGCATTACAGTACAATGAGAAGTGGATTAGCTGACAGCGTGTTGATAAAAAATACAGCCCCGACGTGACGGACCAGCTGATGGCGGAAGGATACGTAGTCAGATGTAAACAGTGGCGCTACATTCGTCGAGCTGTCAAAAAGTGGCCTTCTTATATGGTACAGAATTTACGAGAGTTTTGTGTGGTGGCATTAACTTACACACGAAACTTTGAACCTTACGTTGACTCTCTAAGTTGTATACTTTACAACCAAAAAATTTAATAACAAATTTAAAAAAGACTTTAAAATAACTTTTTAAAAACAATTTTTTTTTAATCTTTGATTGCCAATCGGTGACGAGCCTTTGAACCTTGTATAAAAAAAATTAAATACAAAATTTAAAATAATTTTTTTTTTCAAAATCTTCGTAGACCTCGTGTTTGGTGACGCGAGCCTGCGCTGGGGTGAGGAAATTTTTTGGGTTATCTGGGAAATTTTAGGACCTAATGGGAAATTTTGGGGAAAACGGGAAATTACATGCCGTGTCATACTATCTATGGCATAATGGCGGGCGTTTCTGTTGGGAGCCGCCTGCAGCTGTGTGTGAAAACAGAAAAACCATAAAAAAATTTGGAGAAATTCGGGACATTTTTAGGGAAAAAAAGGGCAATTTTGTGGGGAAAAAACCACGTATTTCGAGAGAGAAACGGGAAAAATTGACTTTTTTTGGAAAATTCGGGAAATTTTTAGGGATCTACATGCTGTGTCATGCTATCTATGTCTCCCCGCTGACCGTTTCTATGAAGGTGCAATAGAACCGCCGTTTTCTAACTACTCCCCTGCCCCGCATTTAGCCTACATTGTTAGGTCCTACAAAACAACTGCAAATAATTTGCTGACTTTACTAAAATTGCTTGTAAATATTAATATAAACTGTTTCGTACCACTGGTCTTTGTTTATTTTTCACTTTGATTTCAAATGGGCAAATATTACAATACACGTATTTTGTCTGCATTTCTGTACTGTACGCTCGTCTCTGTCAAGAGGAATGAGGTGAAAAATTCTTGCGTGGCGGGAATGATTTTAAATTACTCTAATGATACCTCTGAATTTCCGTTTCATCCATTTCTTTTATCCGTTTCGATTTAATTTTATACGAAAATTTTGTGACAGTCAAGTTTGGAAACTAAAGTTATATGGACACGAGAATTATTAACAAGTATAAGCCCCGTGAAAATTTCTAACATCTTATTTTTATCTTTTGAAAAGATTTAGTGTATGCTTTATGAAATCTTTGTTATGGCTACTGTAATAGAAAGGACACGACACACTGCACTCTCTTTGAGAAAAACAAATTTACGGCACGTAAATGTTAATTTCACTACACATTTATTTTCTATTCATCTAGTTAGAATGTGCTATAAATGGACGTGAGAAAATATCCCTGCGTAATGTTTTCCATGGTATTGCATCGATTAGTCAATGTAGCAAATAGGCAGAAGGACAGCTAAATATAAGAACATTCTTTGCATGTGCACAACCACGGAACCAGAAACAGCGGTCTTGAAAGTCCGCGGCCGTAGCTTCAGCTCACTAAATATTTTAAGCAATGCAGGTGTTAAAAAAATTGCTCTATGAAATTTGATAAATGGTAACTAATAATAAAAAATCCATGCTTTACCCAGGATGTGTGTTATTCAAACAACAACACAAACAGTGCGAGTTTACATAATGCAATACGTCGGCATGAATTACAGCAATTTCTTTATTGATTTGAAAGCTTTTGTAACTACGTCACAAAATACGCATTAAAACTGCAAGAGGGAATGCAGATTAAATTATTCCCAAACAATTAATTTATAAGAAATCTTATGATCTAATGTGGTAATTTTTACACACGCTGTAAGTACCACTCTGAATTCATCGGCTCATGTTTACAGTTATGTAAAGTATTTTACAGTGTATGTGCTCAAGAAAACCCTTGTTACATAATGTATATTGAAGAGCGAGTCTGTTCGAACAGCGCTGTAAAGAACGGGCGCTTTAGAACGTTTGGCCACGGATCAAAAAACTGTCGAACTTGGTCGTGATGGGGTAAGAGAAGGCAAAGTAATACAGCGTTTACAGTGGATTATTGCAAAGGCTTCTTAGACTGTCGTGGAAGCAGTCCTCAGAGAAAACTGTTATTT
Organism: Clitarchus hookeri; assembly: GCA_002778355.1. NCBI lineage: Eukaryota > Metazoa > Arthropoda > Insecta > Phasmatodea > Phasmatidae > Clitarchus > Clitarchus hookeri. The sequence continues at coordinate 601,870 of NQII01000491.1, read as the reverse complement.
GTATCTTCCAATGCGGTGTCATGAAAGGGAGGTTTGACGATCCATAGAGAGAGAGATAGAGAGAGATTGAGAGAGAGGGGTGGTGGCAAAAAAGGTGGGGGGGGATTTAAAACCGGCAGGAAGTCTTAATCTCTGATGGGTACAAAGAGAACGAGAGAATGAGAGAGAGAACAAAGTACGTAAAACATACATTCGACAACACTGTAAGTACGGAGATATAACTAGGAGAGTCGTAAGTTTTAAACATAGCGTCTTCTTCCATGTCAGCAAGATGAACGACATAATCATAATGGTTGATTGCAAAACACTTTTTAGAACTACTGTTTTTCCAAACAGGAAGTGCGCATTCCTATATAGCAGTGTATAGCACGTAATTATTCAGTCATGTCACCCATTACGTACATCGTAGGAAGAGTGAGAAAAGGCCTATACCTGAACATAATTGTATATGTTCCCCAGGATGAGCAAAAACGCACTCTATTTGGGTGTGTCCATTGAAAATAGCCTGCAGAATGTATCACAATGATGCTAAACATTCTCTAACAGCATAATCACAGATTTTATGTATCGGCTGACAATATATTATCTATAACCGTGTCAACTTCGATCGATTTCCATTCATTTTAAAACCACTGTAATCTTTTTCCTTCGTAATTAATTTTTAAATATGAGATAGCCCCTTTACATTTTGAATGTATGCCAGAGAAATTCTTATACATTAGTACATATGTTTAAAATATTCTGTAATAGCATTTTTCTTTATATTTAGCACGCTCTGTCACCACAAGAAACGCATTTCAGAATAGAAACTCATGACGCACTCTCCATTTTTGGAACTTAAGAAAAATGTGGTTAATATGTTTTGAATCAGTCAAGAGAAATTAATAGAAATAAAAGCCTAGACAGCAGTTTAAGGAAAGGCGTCTTATATTTGTTTAAATAGGATATGAAGACATTCGGTAACGGTATGCCTGTTAGCGGGGCCAATATCAAACTACTAAAGACTGAATATGAAACGCCCATTAGTTTAACGGTCCGGGACACATCTTGGCCGATCTAGTAATAACGGTACATCAAAGAAGGACGATGAGATCAAAGGAAACGAAGAGGAGAAAAGCTATTCCTGCACCCGAGTCGTGTGATAGGAGTTAGCGTGTGCTGCACACGTGTGTGTTGGTGAGTTTTTATGTACGCATAGCGTTGTAATTATTATTACCTTCGAGGCTTTAAAAACAAACAAATAAACATAAGATGTAGGAATAGCTGCATGTGAAGTGCATGGAAGTAAAAAAAAAAAGTGGTGTATTTCCCAGCAATCAAAGCAAAACAAATTCATTTGCGCGTTTCCATGACTGCTGACAGAAATGTTTGCCGCAGTTAACGATGACGCTCTCGTTAAATTTGCATAACGTGCTTTAATTTTATCTCACCGAATATGTGGAACAAGATATCTTATATCTTCACATCCCTGAGGCACATTATTTCAATCAGAAAACGACGAATTTAAATGATGCCCTGTCTATTTCATAGTTCAAATACAAATTTTCTGTTTTACGTTGAAAGCATATTCGAGTAAATTTCTGAAAAACATTTTTAGGTACAATAATACGGCTTGCCAGCTCTAATATCCGAATACATTAATGTCACTTTCCTTTTGAATTTAGCCAGGGTTTCAACAATCTTTTCCAGATTTTTTTTTTTTTTTTTAAGAACGACGCTCTTTGTCTAGGAGAAGAGGGTTGGTACGGGTGTTGGAGGAGACGGTAAAATTGTCAGACAGATGGTACTGGGTTATGCTAGCCAGCATGTAGGAAAGAGGGGTTTTAATTGTGTTCAAGGTTGTTACGTGACTTTAAAAAAAAGTCAGCAGATACTATTATATATATTTTGGATATACCTCCGACCTTTCACTCACTGGCATGCCTAATTTCTATGTAAAATTGCTTGAAACCCATAGCTTTATGACGTTATTCTCACTAAATAAATAGTATATATTATATCGAGAACTTGGTAAAAGATACTTTAGTATATACATGAGCGCCCTTTGTAAAGCGAAGGTCTTGAGACTGGTTAAAGTGGTGATTGTTCGCGCAGAATTTATGAGTACAGAGTTAGGAGCCCACCGGATCCTTGCGTGCCTACTTACTGTCTACCTTAGCTTTTACATGTAAAACCGTGCGAAATAAAACACACCATTAAAAATGTTCGGTTTTGCAAATAAATAAAACATATTTGATGTACATATTCGAAAGATGTATGGAGAGCCGATGAGGGTGAAGAGTATGGTGCAGCGCCGGAATGCAAGGGCGAGGGAAACTGGAGAGCCACGAGATAACCCGCCGACCAGCGGCATCGCCCGGCACGATTCCCATATGCGAAAATCCGGGAGCGAACCCACCGGAAATTGAATTCGGTTCGCCTAGGTGAGAAGCGAGTAGTGTTATGTAAATATTGGGAATAGCACCCACATTTATATGACATATTGTGCTCCAAATGATGTAAGGAATAAGCCCTGTAAGTGGTGGTAACTCCTCGTGAATCATCATGTATTTAGCAGACAACCAAGCACTCAATACAAGGTGTGATTTTTCAAAGGTTCGATTCAAAAAGTGTAAAGAAACCGTGAATAGACTATAAATATATATTCACTGTGTTTATTATTCTCGGGACACTGAAGGTAGATAAGAAAAAATTATCTTGCTTATTACCTTCTATCAGTGCTCCGAGAATAACAAAGCCAGTGAATATCGAACAATTCAAGAGAATATTAAAAATGATTATTTATGTCTTGTCTAGACAAAAATGTCGATAAACCCTCTGAAAACCCCCTAATGGTGAAAACCAGGCAAATAAACTGCTTCCGTGCTCCATTCCGCTTGAAGCTTGCAACCTGATCGACGTTGTCGCTAAAGGACGCCATCTGCCAGCGCAGCGTCTCGTCGCGTCGCTGCAGCGCGGCAGTTAAACTACTAGCGCTCCTGTCGTCGTCTGCAAGAAGCTTCAATCTCATCGAAGTTCCCGCGCGCGTTCCTGCCCCCGTTATTTTTTTTATTTTGTTTCAGGCATTCGCCCTGGATACCCGGCCCAGAGGAATTTCTGGGTATGGGTGGGTTGGTGAGGGGGTGGCCGCCTCCAGATGTCCTTTACGACTCAGGGTGCGTTCCTGCTCTCTACTCCACCCCATTCGTTTTCCTTATCTGAGGCCTCCGCGCTTATCACCAGTCGTGTTATTCGCAATTTCGCAGTCTTCTCGCCTGGCTGGCATTACGACAGCTCCCTAGAACTTGTTCCGCGAAGAGGTATAAAACTAGAGTCACGAGTTGGGGGGGGGNACGGAGGTGCTTCGGTCTGTGACCTTGTCGGGGGTAGGCAGGGAGTTGCGTAAGCGAGGAAACTTCCAACCCGCCCACTTCAGCCTAAAAACCTACCCGCCCTTCCCTTGCAAAAAGAGGGTGACGTAAAACTAGGGCCGAAACACGTAGGCATTCCGTGTAAACAAGTATCGGATCTAACTCAGGCAGTTTCGCCGTAGATGCCATTTGCTACTCCTGTTCGTCAACCCCCTCCCTTCTCGACCCATCCCAAGTTACATTCTAAATGAGACTGGTTTTAGAGAAGGATGCAAGATAAACCCATAAACCACGCATTTCGCCTGCGAACGCCAAGTGCCACGTTGTGCGGTGTAATGCGGACGACTGGAGATGCGTGTTTTGGGGTGATGAATCACGCTACAAAGGCCAGGCAAACGTTACATGCCGGCCTGTGGTAGTGCCCAAGGTGAAATTCGGTGGACACGGGATGGCAGCGTGGCAGGTGCTTTTCGTATAAGGGACTTGGTCCTCTCTTATTAGTACGGGACACGTTACGTGCGGAAGGCTTTGAGGACATGTTGATCATCTGCGGGCTGTAGACTGCAGAAGACCAGTTCAATGACGATAAATGTGTTTTTCAGCATGGCAGTGCTCCGTGCTATGAAGGACGGCCATGTTCGCGAGTGTTTTGTGGACAACGGGGTTCCGGGAATGGATTGGCCAGCAAGGAGCCCCGACCTCAATCCCATCGAACATTTCTGGGATGAACTGGAACTGAAAAGACCCACATCGCTTACTACACTTTCTATACAGCGCTGCAGGAAGAATGGCCGGCCATTTCCCCGGACATGTTCCGACACCTGGCTTACAGTCTCTCCTCGCAGGGTTAGAGCATATCAAAGGCCAAGGGTGGGTCCACGCCGTATTGATGTCCGCTACTGGGAAGTATACCGAGGGATGTGCACAGGACAGTTTCGCGTGGGTTTCGGGGGTACTTTTCATTAGACAGCCTAAATTTTCCAGAACCGACACATGAGGATTGTACGGAGGACAAAAGAGGAGAGGCTACTGGCCGCAAGCTGAGATCCCTAATCCCTTGGAGATCTGGCGACAACGCCGGGAATACTTCTGTGTACGTGTGTGTGCTTAAGTTTGCGCGGTAGCGTGAGCGTGTCCAGCGAATTACGCTTTCCCCCCCCCCTCTCCTTCGCCAGGGGACCGAAAACTTCCTAATTGAGCTCGCGCGCAGACTTTGACCGGTCGCAGGGGCCAGGGACGGGCGCAGACGGACAAACAAACAAACAAACAAACAAACAAGCGCTGAGAGAGCAAATTGTTTGTCCGCGCGGTCGTGCAATAATTGAGTAGCTGATACAAGGCCGGCAGAGTTTCGCGTCAATCTGCTCTGGAGAGATGGGCGTAATTGGGACGGGGAGGGAGACACCGCCAAAGGAAATAATACCGGGGTATAAATCTGCGCCGTAGCCCACGCACAAGGCAACCGACAAATATTTGCCTTGTAAACGACCCCCCCCCCTCCCTGTGCCACGTANCACGTAATTAACGCTTATGCTGCAATATGACGACTCGCGTTTATCATTTTTTATTTTTGCCGGCACGGTTGTATTGCATTTTCCCGTGTTCGTCCTAGTGCATCTACTATTACAAACAAAACAAAAATTAACTGAGCTATTTCATTTGCCGGTTTTTTATTGCCACCTACAATTTTATTTTTTTTAGTTTAATGAAATATTTTCTTTTATACCGAAAAAATAGATATCGGCCATTCACGGTTACTTCACACTTTCCTGAAGCCCTGCTTAAGTTCTATTTTTGGTTACCGATTACGTATCCTTCCGCTACATGTAAACATAAACACTGCCATGTGACTACGTTTTAACCTGTCAAAATGCTTTGTTTACTGTTTTCAGCTGTTCAAAGAATTTTGTCATATTTTAAAAAACCATTACGTACGAATGATCACAATTTAGACCTACAGCCATATTTAGGTCAGTTTTATGACGTTTTAACAATGCCTATATTGGCGATAGTTCTTACGATTATTATTTAACATTGTTATTAAAATTGTTATACACGCCATAGAACATTACACGTACACGTCAATATTTTGCCTCGACTGTGTTTAACGGTCTTAAAACTGCGGAGGAAATAACTGTAGTATTTAACCTCTTGTTATTGATATGTGTTGGGTTATTTCGTTAAAAGTACGGCCTCAGTTGGAATAAGAATTAAAACGAAGAAACAACCAGTACAACGAAAAGACACGGAAAATTGAAGCACATACCTCGTGTCGCTAATTTTTTGTACGCAGCAGCGACAAACTTAAAAAATAATGATGAACATGAGCACAAATAAGCCTACCGTAACTCTTATTCCGCTCATATTTCTAGCATTAGTACTTACTGTTTTCTATGTTTATTTCATTATTTATTAAAATTTATCTGGCTGGGCTTAGAATTTTTTTTTTTTTGGGAACATTCAAATCACAGAAACTTAAGCACGTTACGCAGTTGTGTTTCAAACACTTAGGTCACAGTCACAACGTTGTGATAAATAAACAGACGTAACTTTCAAACTATTAATTACGTCATAAAAAAACAGTTCACGGTTAAAACGTATAAATTTCTGACGTCAGATATTTGCAATCGCGCATACACTGGGCCAACGTGAACGTAACGTAATGGCAACAATACTCTTTCACACACGGCAGTCACGACGCACGTTACAGTACCTGCAACATCGTAACTTGCCTCGGTAGGGCGACAACACAACGTGTACAAACTTGACGCTTCGTTCCGGTTCTCAAACACGCCATGTCATGTCGCCACCATAGACAAATAGGGTCGCCTCTACCAGTCGCCACTTCTGCCAACTTCGGATTTGTAACCGTCCCACAATCACATCTAAATATATTATGATAAGTATTCAAACAACAAAAGCTCGTTTCATGTGTAAGTTACTAATTCAAAAATCATTAATATTGCTGTAATATGTATGAAATTTTCTAAAATTGAAAACGTGTAGCATTTTCCTGCTTCTACTAGTGGTGCGAAACTTCCCGAGAAAGAGATAACGAGATAGAGAGAAAGAGAGAGAGAGAGAGTGTGTGTGTGCGCTGATATTTTTGACGGTAACAGTGAAATATGTTTCCTTCAGTGCTACCTAAAAAATTTAATATATAAATTGGCAACATTTAATTTACAAATATCATACCAGAAAACTAGGTTAAAACAATATTTTAACTGGGAACTATTTCTTACTAGTCGTTGCCAACACATCGCTGCTTTTAATTCGTATTTAATACGAAATAGATATTACAAGTTATATATGACACTAGGTTAAAGCATCGTTTATTCACGAATACAATACTTTAAAGTCAATCACAGTGTTGTATATTTGTTGTATACAAATTATTGAAAAGCAGGTTGACATGTTACTTCTAGGGTGATTTTTCAAAGGTTCGTTTCAAAACATCCGAAGAAACCGTGAATGGACTATAACTGGATTGTGGACTACTAAAGACCAAAAATTATAACCACGGTAAACAAGATTTTCTGGCATTTTATTACCCGTAACAAAGGTTTGTGCCGTATCACAAATAATGTTGACAAGGATGGTTTGAACTCTATATTTTCCGTAAAAGGTGCATCAAAAACCCTGCCAGGCACCTTAAGGGATCATAAAATACATTATATTATGCAAGGAAATTACAATTCAAAATTCTCTCTCGTTCACAAAAACTTTATAAATACATTACAAAATTTGATGAATTATATTAAAATTGAAAAATACAACTTGCAAACTATATATATGGCAATAAATTGCTATATATCAATATTTAAATTACTTTTAAAACAATTATCAGAAAAATTTGACTAGATTACATTTCTTGGCCAATTAGAAAGTAGGACAGCTGTTTAAGCCTAGCAAAGCCTCCGTTTCTTAAAAAGGAACATATTAAAATTACTATTTAAAAAAAAGGTACAATTTCGGCGGAGGCAGTTAAAAGACTCCTCAAATCTCCAACCGAATAAAACTGTTGCAGACAAAACACATATTAAAACGTACTTGAAACAGCCCAGCGCGAGATTCGTGGACACCGATATTAATTAAAAATGAGTCATTCTTGGCCGGCGGACAAGACAATACACAACACGTTAAAACAAGGAGCGACAATAACACGACCGTTTTAGTTTAACCGAAACAGAATTTTGACGGACAGCCGAAACCACAATTTTGAAGAAGAAAAAACTAGCATTACTGCTCACCCAAGACGAACCCAACTATGCCACACAAAACACTAACACAATTAAAAAGAGCCCAGCATACACCCAAAAATTGTCCAAGACTTACCGTTAATACCACCCTAATGCTCGGCGGCTCAGGCAACAAGACTAAATTTTAAAAAATAGCCACATCGCGGTCTCAACGTGCGGCAGTTTAAACCATTTGAAGATCTCTTGCAGGCGACACGTTCAGGCGACGGCAGGGCGCAGAATAGAAAGAGCTGTTCGTCATCATTGGGAGCTACCCTCAACGCGGGGGAGGTACAAGGCCTTATGGGGCTCTTTTCCTCCCAATGGGTCGTCATTATTAAACACCACGTCAGGGAGGGAGAGNCCCTCCTTCAAAATGTTGGTAATCCTTCGAATAGTAGCAGCCGCGGCGGGAACTGCGAGTATTTATTCCTTGTCCACCAGGTTTCCCCGGTGGACAGGTTACCAACAGGTTTACCTCACTCCCTCCCCCCCTGCCTGACGAGGGGAGGGGAGAGGAAGGCGTGAGTAGCGAACTCCCGCCTGTCGTTCAATTAAAAAAAAAACGGAATTTCGACTATTGCAGGTTTTGTGATTTCCCTGCCAGCAATCCCACGAGTGGACTCAGTGGTGGTTAAGTTGTTTAAAAATATTACAAGTGGCTTCTAAACGCCAAAGTTGTGAAGTTAAAGTACGTCGTGTGGGCGTGGTCTGGGAAAAGGTTTTGAATGGTTGAAATATAATTTTATCTTGAACTGTTACTGAAGGTAACTGGTATTCGTTAAACGTGACTGGAAGGTGATGTTTACTTTAAATTAAAATTTAAAAGCATTTGTTGTTTCTGTTTAGGTAGTGAGTTGTTACTAATTACATTTTATTCATGTGTGTGTGCTACTCTGACGAGCGATTGAAAGTGCACAAGAAATCTTGGTTTTAAAACGATTTTTGTTTGCGGAAATACGCTGAAGGCGTGTAATTTGTAGTTCAAAATATTTTTACAAGTTAGGATAGAGAGAGAGAGAGAGAGAGAGAGAGAGAGTAAGAGAGAGAGTTCCAGCCGCGCAACGGCTTACATCAACTATCGAAACTGTATAAAAAAATTATGACGCACGAGCGGAGGGGAAAACGATTGTGAAGGGGAGGGGGAGAAAATAGGAGGGGATCCGAGCAGTGTAAAGAGTATACCACTGCGTCGTGTAGAAAGCAAATATTCTGTCTTGAGCGACGAGCGCTAACGTCGCAAGTTATTTAATTAGAAATACCTTCTTTAAATAAACATTCATATCAAAGAGAAATAAATACTGAGAATAAATTAATGTTTCGAATTATTTAGTACCAGGATTTTAATCCTCGTTCCGGAATGCTTGAAACTGGAAATATAAAAAGGATGTGTTTTCAAACCAGAGCATTAAAAAAAAAAACGGCATGAAACGTGGCAAGAGAAATTTGCCTTCCTAAATAAAGTATGTGCTGTTAGGTCATATATCCGCCCTTACCATATGCAGGGCAACGTTGTTTTATGGCAAAAAAATAGCAGATGATACAAACAAGTTAATACCAAAAAAATTACATTCTACCGGAATAATTATTTTAAACTCTCGTGCTAGTGCCAACGCCTGCAAATCAGTAGGTTGGGCAGTTTTTTTTTTTTTTGCTTATAAATCGTAGATTATAATGAAGAACTTTGATGACGAACAGTAATAAAAACAGGCTAGGAGAGAACCGGAGAAATCGGAAGAAAAAAATTACAATAACACCTGGAAACTTAGTAATCTATTTCGTTTTTAAATTAAAGCTTACTAGCACTAAGGTTAGTGATGTCGGGGAGAGGGGAGGGTTAGCTGTGTTGGCGACTTATATAGCCAAAGTTATGGTCGTCCTTTCGTTTTATTTCTGTTTGCTATTCTACATCATCACACAAGCGTACGCCACTGTTCCCAGTACACATCCACCTGTGTTGACGCGTCCATACAAGCAGCCTGTGGTCGTGCTGATTCCCGGTTTAGCTGAAGTGTGAGAGTCGGGTTGTTATTTACACGCGCCACCTTATCAAGGCCCCGCCACAATCGTGCAGATGCGTCTGTCCGATCTGTCCGAGTCGACCGTGCTGTCGCCGATACGGCGTTCGATTGGTTCACGTGAGTTGCGACGTCAGATGCTGATGGTGCAGATGTGAGGTGAGGTGTTGACCGACTAGAGATGAAACTTTTATCTTTCGTGGTCAGACAGGACGGACTGTGCCATAAGCATTTGACGTTATCAACGCCGAGACCAATTAGATGCTTTGTTTACACGCAGAAAGTGAAAAGCGCGCGAAAACGTACGGTGCGCAAACCTGTGCAATAGCCAGTATATATTTTTTTAGTTATTTCTGAATTAAGAGATGGATGGTTTGCTGAGTGATACAGTCGTGCTAACGTCAACTTTGAGTAATGTCAATCAGAATTAGATCGTATACGGCGAATAATTATGAAAAAATACAGCAAATGGTAACATGGAAATGAAAAAAAAACCGTGACCCGTTTTTCCAACTGCATCCATAAGACAGCCTCAATCATAGCACGCAAGGATCATCGTTATCGGAAATCTGCGTGGACTAACAGTACGGTCGAACGCCTCTTGACAGACATCTGCACAATCGTGGCAGAAACTTAATGCTAACTCTCGATCTCGACTAAAGTTTCGAACTGTTTCTAACTTCAAAAATTGTTGTGCATGTAGACAGAAAAGGCAACGCTCTATGCACAAGTTACGTCTTCTAATTAGGGCCGCGGTGGTGTAGTGATCAGACCACTCGTCTCCCACCTACGCGGACCGGGTTCGATACCCGGTTTTTCGAGTGTGGGAATCGTGCCGGACGATGCCGCTGATCGGCGGGTTTTCTCGAGGATATCCCGTTTCCCCCGCACTTGCATTCCGGCGCTGCTCCATACTCACCTCACTTCATCCCTGCCTGCTCTCAAGACCACCCAAATCTCTCCACCCCACGTTTCTACTTGTTACCGCGTAATCATGGCATTTAAAAAATACTACATCCAGAATGAGCGACGCCGTCGCAAATTCCCCTCTGTTTTCGACGTTAGTTCCACGTTCTCAAACGAGGTAGCTCTGGCGTCGTCTGCGTGTGCTAGTGGGGCTGCTGTATAGTAAGAGAAACAATATCGCAAGTCACCGCTACTCCTTTCCCCAAATGCCGTCTACATCTTTGAGGTTGATTGCTCTATCCAATATCACTTTCGAACTTACTCTAAGATTGTCACAGCACCATTCGAGTTCACGAGTTCAGTGCATGACTGGAGATCGAGAGGAACTTCATTACGAACCGCCTTAAAGACTGGGTTAGAGATAAGATCTAAGATCAGAGTAGTTTCTAAAGCACCGATATATATATATATATATATATATATATATTTATATATATATATACACACATTTATCAGAAAGAAACTTCTTGAAATATAAATTGTTTGAGCATGGTTTTAGCTGTTGTTTACAGTTGTGAAATATACACTGGGAGATATAAAACATGAGATTCCAATGTAATAAATGTGTATAATTTTAGAAAAAGTATTTGTATTTTGTAATAAGATAACTATTTTTTTTTTAATTCATCGTGTACTGGCTGTAATAAACTTATAGTACATTGATGTAGCATTAAAGTCCATAAGTAAGTAACATACCTGCAAATTGCCTTTTTTCTGTACTGCACAACCTCATTCATGTCTCTAAAATAACCTAACAACTGAAAACATCAAAATATCGACCAACCATTATTTTTATGTCGAACCTGATATAACCCAGATTTTGAATCTAATATAAGCTTGAGTCAGTGAATATGTATTTTCACAGGTGCTTTGTTTTGGTAATATATCACTGCGAAGATGAAATTAAAAGTTCTAAACACATTTCACTCGCATATTCTTAAAAATCAGAAATAATGCTCAATTATATATATCTCGGTAAACTCTAAAAAATTCTAATCACATTAAAAAAATATTTTTTAAGCTATACCAACATTCAAAACTACTGTTATAAACAAAGCATAATACATTTTTCCTTGTAAATATTGTAAATATTTTGCATTTCCATAGCACTGTAACTAATTTTTCGAAAAGTCAATACCACAAAATTTCCCCCCAACCCCCTTTCCTTCTTTTCATTTCTCCTCCCCACTCCACACACAAAATTGTTTTACTCATATTTCACTATATTAAAAGCGGTTATACAGTTTAAAAATACCGTTTAAAGAGATAATGTAAAAATAAACTCGTTAATTTGCTCCTAGAAACTAACAGATGCATCATGACGTACCAAAATTACAGCAAAACATTCAACTAAACAGTAAAGAAACTATCGCCACCGTGAACTCACTATGTATACAACGCGTCTGCTGTCCATAGAAACAAATTAACGGCTAGGCACTTCCCCCATCTTCAGCTCCTTCCACGCAGTGCCTGCCCTATCTCCCCCATCACCGCATCTCCACCCCGACCAGCCGTGGGAAGTGGGCTCCGCGCTAGGAGTTACGGATCCATATACCACATTTCCGCTTCGGAGTCAAAGGAGACGCCATTGTCGGAGGTAGAAGAAGGCATCGCTTGGGCTCCCCTGGAAACTGTTTCGCTTAGTTCCCCGCTGCAATGATCCTCCGACGCTCTGCAGTAGACCTGCCGTGCTGTGGCGTGGCAGCTCTGAAATATGACTTGCTGATGTGGCCGTGACGTCGTAGTCCAAACAGCACTAGTATATAGAACGACGGTAGAGCAATATAATTAATTTAACAAGTGTTTTAAACATCCACTATATAAAATGTAAGGCAAAAAAATATTAATAGTAAGAGTATTTCCTCAATTTTTAAATATTTTGTAGCAAATCTTAAGCCCTTGCCTCTTAATGCTCAAGAAAATTTGATGCCTTGAAGGACTGTCTTAAACCACAAAAATATCATAAAGCAAATTCTTATGTAAAAAAAAAGTTGCATAATTGTAATTAAATTTTGCTTAATACTGTCGGAAATTCAGCATAATAATGGATTAAATAATGTTAATTGTTTAGCACTGATTTTAAAAAGTTTTTTGCAATTTATAAAACTTTTAAGGAAAAAATTATTTGATCAAAAATTTTTTGCTGAAGTTTATACTCAAATTATTGCAGGGGAAAAATTTTCATTAAAAAAATGTACATACAATAATGTACAATGAGGGGGGGAGGATAACCTGGCCTGGCCAGTGTGTTCATTGGACCTAGCAACCCCAGGAGATCCAGGGGCAGGGGGATAGCTTATTAAGAGAATTCATCACATACAAAATATTTCTACTTAGGTGTCAGTTAGAGGTCTGCCGACAGCTAGAGAAAAGAACTGAGAAGAATGAAGGTACGGAGGCAACAGGGCAGGGAAGGATGAGTTGTCCTCGGCGTGTGCTCTGAGTACCGCCTGGGGAGATGGAAGGGGGATGGTTGTGGCGAAACTGTTGTCGCTGACTGCTTCCGTGTGGCGACTGGAGTTGACAAGCCTATCCGCCATGAACGTGTGTGTTGTGCACGGCCCTGGGTTACTATTTCCGCTGAGTTGGAACTGACGGTAATGATTCCAATGATTTTTGCATAGTCGGTCTTCAGCAACAACCCAATGTTTTCACGAAACTATAATAAAGATTCCGGGTTTCGTCTCTGAATCACTTGATGGCGCCTAGGTGCTAATTAAGGTCAAGCTGAACAGTACGATAGAAAACGGACACACACATTAACACCAAAAAAAAAAAACAACATGAACACTAATTTGTCTCGGTTGACGTTCAAAATCATCTAATTAAACATCATGGATAATAACTACAATCATAAGTGCACTACATGTGAAAAATATGTGCCCGCTTCTGGGTAGTTACAGCAGTGCAGCCATAAACAGTCTGCTGACTGGTCATCATTCATACAAGGGCCGTTGCCATTTGATAATCTGGAGTGAAGTCCATTTGATAAAATGTTCGAATCAGCCCACCGCCGCCACAAATTCCGTTAACCTGTTTGTAAGGAAAGCGACCCCGCCGGAGCATTGGTTGTTGCACTTATCCGATATGCCGCGTCTAGTAGCGATGGTGTTGCAAACTTCGACACTTCGTGGTGGATCACTGCGCTTTTGAAAATAATGGCGTCAGTCGCATGATGCAACAGAGAGCCATGAGGCGGAATCTAATTACCTGTATCTACCCAAAAAAAACTTCCGTGAGGCTGTCGTGTGCAGGTGCGTTGTCTTGCTGGAATAAATTCCACGTGTACGAGGAAATTCTTGTGTGATGTTACTAAACAAAATCATTTCGCGTACTTTCTGAACATCAGTTGCCTCGCCAGAAGCAATGACACAATTTAAAAAAAAAAAAAAAACGAGATTCCATTTACTCTAGGCCGGTGAAAATTGATTGTGGAGGATTTGCTCACAACAAAATGCAATTGGAAGGTAATTGGAAATTTAAATATCGAAGTGTAATCCTAACTAATATTATAAATGCGAAAGTGTGTTTGTTTGCTTGTATGTTTGTTTGTCCTTTCACGTCGCAACAGAGGAACGGATCGAAGTGATTTTTTGCACAGGCATAGTTGGAGTGCCGGAAGTGACATAGGCTACTTTTTAACCCGAAAAAATATCTCATTCCGTCAAGAACATTTTTTTTTTATAAAAATAGCGCTCGGGGTATAATGCTGCGTCAATGTAAGTTGTTAGTATGGGGCGAAAGCACAATGTCACACAAAAAAGCTATAGAGGCCCCAAACCGAACTCTACAGGATAAACGAAACAATACAGATATTATGGGAGGAATGGTTGTATTACTGGCTGGTGACTTCCGCCAAACTCTACCGGTGATTCAGAGGGGCACACCTGCAGATGAAATCAAGGCCTGTCTCAAGTCGTCAAGCTTATGGCCAAATGCCACGAAATTCAGTTTGACGACAAATATGAGAGCGCACCTCTACAATGACGTTGATACAGGACAATATGCTGATACACTATTAAAAATTGGAGATGGGTGGTTAGAAACAGATGCCGAGGGCTGCGTGTCACTAACGGGGGATTTTAGTAACTTGGTGCAGAGTGATACGGAACTGATTGCTAGCGTTTACCCAGATCTACAAAGAAATATAAATGACGACCACTGGCTATGTAAACGAGCTATTCTAGCACCAAAAAATGACATCGTTAGTGCTCTGTTCTGTGTTTATGATCAGTGTCTGTCTACTAACAAATACCTTTGTTTCTCCCTATAAGTTTGTTACTATAACCACGCGAGCGAAGCCGCAGGTAAAAGCTAGTAGGATATAAAACTCTGCATGGTGTAGGGTTTTCGAAACACAGGTATGGCTGCTTATGAACCTTCATACACTTATTTGATTAATTATATAAACCTGAAGTATACTAAGTACATATATTTGAACAAATAACTTCAGCAGTATGATGCATGACTGCCTTTGGGAGTTTTGATGTATTGTTCTCTATATTCAAGTAAAATAATAATACATATGAAAATAGTTTTGTTAATTTAATTTACTTTAATTTTGATTTCAAGGCGCAGTTACGGCATGTTTGCCTTGTCTTATACTGGACACATTAGACAATAATAATACCATACTTAAATATAGCAATAAAAATAGAATAATGATGGCCTACTTCCAATTCATTTCCGACACGAGAAACAGTACTAATTACATCTATCAAATATAAAGTTAGCAGTATTTTTTCGCCACGTAAACATTCAGTGACGGAAATTAATACATTTAACTAATCTTGATAAAAATAACAGTCACAGATTCACGTGTTGTATACAGAAAAGGTCACCCAAGCGCGTCAGCTGTAGTTTTTTTAGGTGAGCTTGTCGTTTATTGAGCACTTTAGAGAACATTATAAAACATAATTCCCTGTCGGCTACTATTTATATCTAACAAGCATTTACTGCATTATGTCTAGTAAAACTGGCATTGACTTAGGATAAATACTTATATATGTTAACTTCTAAAATAAATGGCAAATCAAATTTGTTTATTTTTGTTTTATACGTATTAGATTAAATGACGTGGTAGCAAGATATAAGTTCTGCCAATTTCACAATGTTACCCTGACCAACCTGTCCATGCGTCAGGCTTATCGTTTTCTTACTTGTTAATACTTATAGTTATGGATCAGTGAACTTTATGGATCTATTTAATGTGAATTAACAACACCGGCCACTACAGAGTAAACAGGGCCGTGGAGTCAAGTCTTCTGCTCGGTGAATTCACGAAATTAACGGACTTCTAGTGACATACTGAAACAATTCGGCAGAGTTCAACAGCTGAGGTTTTTAGAAGTCGTTATTGCTTGTACGGTGTTTGGAAAACGTGGAATTCGACGCTGATTCGGGATTCCACAAATAAAATACTGACGAAATAATTAAAACGTTTACATGTGGATTCTAAGTGAACTGATTCCTTTTTTTTTTTTTTTTTTTTTTTTTGTGGCTTGTATGATTTTCTACATTATTTCTGGCTGCAGTTCCCCGAATAATTTCAGCTTTCCAGTGTAAGTTCTGTCGGGGATGTAAAAAACCACTAAAGGAATTTAAAGAAAAAGTGAACTGGTGGATGACAAAAAAAAAAGCTACGGATTTGCGTAATGCTTTACTATGTAGATTCCTTTAACGCTTTACAAAAACCTCGTAGATAATTGTTCAGCCTTTTTGTATTTTATAAACTGATTTCGTGAAATGAACCTCACCCCGCTGTTTTCAGAAGGTTTGGCTTGGCTTACCTTTCGGGCGGGACACGTCACTAAAGCCCATGAATAAATAAAATTAGGAATTTTATTTGAGAACGCACCTGGCGCAATATCTCTATCATTTCTTCAGCGACTAGTTGTATCCTGCGACTTCGTCATTCTTACATTTTCATGTTATCTTCGTTACAATGAAAGTAAAATAAGATTTTCAACGCGGATTTGCCAGTTAGGAATTCTATATGTATATCGCTGTTTCGCCCGCAAGAAAATTTATTTTGGCTTATTTTAAATAAAACTTAAATGAAGGTTTTAATCTGTATGCACCCGCTACGAATTCGATTTGATGTGCTGCAAAATGAAAGTACTGAATATTTTCGCCGCACCGATGAACGGGTGTGTTTCGAATTCGAAACTGAACGTGCGTGTGTTCGTTTATGCGTGTGTCTGTGTGTTTATACGTGGGAAAGTTCTTTCCCGACTTCAACACCGCTAAAAATATTTTTCCTCAATGAAATAGCTTTTTGCGTATATAAAAAAATATATATACATATACGTATAACTGTTGCTCACTGCTTCGGACGAAAAGAATCTAAATATTTTATTGAATAGGTAATATTAAAAAATTCCCGTGGCAACTTCTGGTCGTGATATTAGTATGCGATTTTTATACGGGTTGCGAATTCAAGTTCTGGTTCATTGGGGATCGATTTTTGTAATTGTAATTTAGTGCATGAAACATGGATACATTAACTTCTACCCGCGACCATATTTTTTGTTTAAAAATTAAGCATATATATGAGATTATTTGCATTGTTCAAAATGGAATGATTTTGGACATTGTCGACCAAGGACAAAATTACGCTGTCTCGTAATTCTGGAATAAAATTTTCTTTCTTCCCCGTGCAAAGATATTTTTTGCATTGCGAGCGGTCCCAAACATGCGCCCTGAAGGATTCAAAGCTTCTGTTCTGAGCTTAGGCACCTGTTCCAGTTTGCTGTAAACTGTATGGCTTTTCCAATACCGAATCGAGAACACAATTGCAGTTCACATTCTCATAATGTTAGCAGCTAGAATTTTCCACAGATGTATGTGTCGGAGTTTGCTATTGGTTGCCATTTTTTTTTAACTTGTTCCCACAATTACGCAACGCATGGTTCCTGCATTCAATTTTTTCACACTGCGGTTGGGATATGGTCGTAACTTTAACAGTGCCCTGTTACATTGCAGTCACCAACTGCGATGAGCGTTCCAACAATCGAACAGTGAGTGGGCCTCTTTCCGAAAACAGGTTGGGTTCAGTAGCAGTGCTGATATCGCTTGACATACTTCTAAGAACACAAGGGAATTATATTTATTTACCTGATAAATTTAGTAAATCGTAACCATTTGTGATATTCGAATAATTAGAGTATTTTGTGTTTTTTAGAAACAAAATATAGAATTACACTTTTTTTTAAATGATAATCTGAAATTGACTTCACATATGCGAATTCGTCGTCGGACAAGAACTCTGGCATTTCATGGCGGATATTTACTGCAGAATCGAAGTTCTCAGAAGTGCTTCCACTGAAAATTGAACTGNTAACCATTTGTGATATTCGAATAATTAGAGTATTTTGTGTTTTTTAGAAACAAAATATAGAATTACACTTTTTTTTTAATAATAATCTGAAATTGTCTTCACATATGCGAATTCGTCGTCGGACAAAAACTCTGGCATTTCATGGCGGATATTTACTGCAGAATCGAAGTTCTCAGAAGTGCTTCCACTGAAAATTGAACTGNAAACTCTGGCATTTCATGGCGGATATTTACTGCAGAATCGAAGTTCTCAGAAGTGCTTCCACTGAAAATTGAACTGGTGGTTGCAGGAGAGTAGCCAGGAATTTACTTCGGGGGGATAACAGATTCATATTTTTGGGAAAAGTATGAAATCTGTAATATTAAAACTTATTAGTTCAAAAATGTGTAACCAACGGGCTAATATATACAGGCATGGACCACAAAATGTAGTAAACATAATCATTCACGTTCATGGAAGATCACACAGTTGTTATATTAAAAAAAAAAGTTGTATTTATTTTTTTCAAATATTTTTTTATATTTAATTTTATTTCGGGAGGGGGGGTCCCTACATCCCCTCCCCTTGGCTGCGCCCCTGGGTGAGTGCATTCACACACTTTAGTACGTCTTTTCTAAAATAATACTAATAATAATTAACAAACACATGAAATACATTTACAATTCGCAGGTTTATTCATTTTACGGGAAACATTTTACTAACGCAGTTATTTAGCACGGCGATCCTGCACCTCTTTCTTCTGGGCGCTGACAAAAATGATTTAATTTTACTGGACTTGCGATAGTCCGCCGCTTTTCCGTACACCACTGGTCTCGCTACTCCAGGAGTCACGGACAGAAACCAGTTTCGAGGTAAGAAACAAGTGCGACACTCTCTCTGCGTGCGGCATGCCATGTTACAGGAAAAGGGAGCCAAGGTGATTGAGGGTCGTTCTTTCTCTCCTCCTTCTTCTTCGTCGTTACTTCTGCCTCGCATGAAGTTTCGCCCGTGCCCAAGACACTTTCCATGACTCGCCCAGTCCTGTATGCGATGATTTCAAATTAAAAAAAAAAAAAAAACCTCTGCGACTACAATGGGAGACAAGGCGAGAAGGTTTCTCATTATAAATGTAAAACAATATTCGTACTGAATTTTTTTTTTTGGAATGTCTAACGGAAACTTGCAAAAAAAGCGCCAAACATCCTAAAAATTTAAAAAAAAAACAGCTTTTTAACTTGCAAATAAAATATAGTTACATATGGAAATCACAAAATTTGATTCGTTGGAACGATTAACTGATACTTTTTTCTTTCAATTCGCTGTTACAACATTTCGATACGTAAAATATTACGCACGCAATTATATGGCTTGCGAGGGTTTACCATACACTCCTTCTTTAACAGCAATGAGCAGCCATATTAAGTTTCGTCACGCCTCGTCTTTATCCCTCCCGCCTCGCTAAAAAAAAAAA
>NQII01000491.1:567311-582318 GCA_002778355.1 Clitarchus hookeri | reverse complement strand
GGGGGGGGGGGGGGTAAGAGAGCTGTAACCCAGGGCTTGGCAAGCTGCGCCAGCGAATAACACGCCAGTAATTTTCGTTTCGGCTTGAAACACACACCGCGCAGCGCTGCGCAGCGGGAAACATACAGACCAGGCTGCAGGAGTTACAAACCAGACCCGAACAGAGGGTTGCCATCTTTAACAGATCTGACGTAATAAACACTTCCGACAACTCGACGCACCCAAACGAAATGGACAAGGAAATATATAATCATTATAAAACGGTTTTAAACACCAATTGCAACGAGAAAAAATCAGCTGTATACACCAAATAAACTTTTTCCCCTAACATACACAACAGTAAAATATTAGTAGCATGTAGGTAACTCGTATTTCAGTTTTTTTTATCGCTTCAAACAGTAGCTGTTCATTTATTTGTAAGCTNTTAGTAGCATGTAGGTAACTCGTATTTCAGTTTTTTTTATCGCTTCAAACAGTAGCTGTTCATTTATTTGTAAGCTAACAAAATGCTCTGCCACTGGATTAGAGCATCGAAGTAAACGTACTTGTAACTGTGGAACTTGGAACTGTGTTCATTGACGTTCAGTTCATTTTCGAAGACGTCTGAGATGAGGGATGTGTGACGTCTCGTCCTGTGTCCATGCGGTATAATTCTTTCAACGTAAGGATGCGGGTTTACCACGTACAATAAGGTCCCTACTCGAACACGAGCGTTATGGGTGTTCAAGATTCGGANTTAGTAGCATGTAGGTAACTCGTATTTCAGTTTTTTTTATCGCTTCAAACAGTAGCTGTTCATTTATTTGTAAGCTTACAAAATGCTCTGCCACTGGATTAGAGCATCGAAGTAAACGTACTTGTAACTGTGGAACTTGGAACTGTGTTCATTGACGTTCAGTTCATTTTCGAAGACGTCTGAGATGAGGGATGTGTGACGTCTCGTCCTGTGTCCATGCGGTATAATTCTTTCAGCGTAAGGATGCGGGTTTACCACGTACAATAAGGTCCCTACTCGAACACGAGCGTTATGGGTGTTCAAGATTCGGAAATTATTTTTCTTACCTTTTTAGAATATTACATGTGTTTTTGTTATTATTTAAAACAATACCAACGAAAAACTATTTAATACAACGATCTACACTAATTTTAATTACATATAACATTTAAATTAAAAATGATATGGATAATTTGTACTCAGTAAGTATTATTGGTTATATATATATATATATATATATATATGTAGTTTTAAAAACTAAACCAGTGGGATAAAACTCAATATAGCTATAAGTTAAATCCTTAGAATTAGCAACTTCCTGTGACTTCGATAAAAACTTTAGCGGAAACCAAACTTTCTGTTAAAACAACTATTGGGATTTTTGTAAGAAAGGAGTATTTAAGTTATAGTTTCTGACAATTACGCCAAAAAAACCTTGATAATTGGGTTTTTCTAATACATCAGCATTTTTATCAGATTATTATTAACATCGTGCCACGAAAACATACAATATCCCCAAAATATAGGGGGGAAAAATGGATCTTGAAGAGTTTTAACGTGGTCGCCTACAAGAAGCATTTACAAATTTGAGACTCAGAACAACGGGAGCGGTAAGGGCGACATTGCCAAGCGCATCAAGCGTACCATCGCCGCTACGCACAAGGCTCTGAACTGCCACGCAGTGTTCTTGCCAAACTGCGTGTAGCTGTGGGACTTCAAGCAGTGACCCTTTCATTTTATTGGTGGAAATTGTGTAGCAGTGTTCAATACAGGCCCTTATTGTAGTGTTCTCACGATTATGTTGATTTATATATGAAAACTTTGGTATAGGATATATAAAATATGATGAACACGTACAGCACACCTTCATATCTATTACTAATCTCAAAACTAGTGCCTTACCGAAAACGATAGCGTCACCGTTGAAAGTCGTGTATACACAAGTTTCCCACCTTAATTAATTATTTTAAAATCGCAGATGTATATGCTAGTTATGTAAGTGTGTATGTGAGAGCCGCCCTCGAGAAGATTCCATCATAAAAGTAGAGATCTTAAAAAAGCTGCCACTCCATTGTTATCAAAATAACTTTTAACTTCCAAGAGTTGTTGCAGCATTCGTGTGTAAAACGCCTCGACTTAAGTGTGCACGCACTATTAATTGCACAGTCAAAGTCAAATCCACATCCTAGTACAAATATATCGTGTACACCTACAATTCAATAATCAAATGTTGTACATTTAAAAGCAATGAAAATAAATAGTTTATAAAACTAGTGAGAGGAAATTACCGTAGGAAGTGAAACTATGTTTAGTACAACTGATTCCAAAATATGTGTACAAACTGAATACATGCCTGACCGGAAAACAAGCTGATGGAAATTCGCTACCTAGAGTCAAACTTGTATTGTAAACAAATGAAAGCGATTTTGAGCAAGGTATTGGGAAGTACAATACGTGGGGCATTATAAAATTAACTCGTATTAAAGCAATGTATTTGAGAAAACTAAAGAAATTAACAGCTATCGTCGCGTGAAAAATATCACTTGGAGCGTTTTTTGTAATCTTCTTCGCTTGTAAAGATAAGTGTATATATTAGTGTAAAACAATGTATGTGCGCCAGATTTAGATTTTTTTCTAAATAACTGTAAAAAAAAGTACTAGTAATACAACGAGAAGTATTGCTGCTGACACTTTCCTTAATCACGTGTCTCTATCTCGTGTATCTATAAAATTATAAATATTCATACATCGGATTATATGCCACCGTATTGTCGTGTACCCTAGCTCAAGCTCAATACCGCATGCGCTCTGTAAAGGCCCAGAGCAAAGAAGCCCGTAGAAAAGGCAGTTGTGAGCGGCGAGAAAAGCCAGTTGTGAGCGGCGAGAATGTAGACTACCTGCAGTGCACTTCCTGACCCTCACTCAATCCCGCGGTCCGGAGGACGTTCCCGGGACTCAGCATGATAATGAGGCCGGCCTAGGACTATACTATGATAAATNTTGTGCATAATTAATAACAACTATTATTTTTAATTTTTTTTTAAATAGTTGTTTCGTATTAATTTGAGGTGTTTCATCCATCTTTTCGTCCTAACAACATTTCATTTATCATACCATCCGTCTGTGTGGGGTTGAACACCGTCCACCCATCGCGACCGGAACTCGGCCAATATATCTGGACCACCGTCGACGTAAGTTTCGTTTGTTCGTAGTGAAGCACTTCAATCGTTGGCAATCATTTAACTTTTAATTTATATTCTCATTGTGGTGTTTCGTGTATCACTTTGACACATCGCCATTGCCGTGCCGCGGCGTTTGCTTCTGCTTAACTTGACCATTTACAACCTAGCCTGGCCGCCGCGTGCTCGGTCAGCCATCACTGGTTGGAGACCAGCCTTCAGCATCCACCATCTATCCCTCGCTGACGGTGCATTCTCCTAGTTAGTTTGTTCTCCGAACCAAACTTCCGGTACATTTTGGAGAGATGCCCCACTCAAAGCAAAAATAGTTTTAAAAAATCATACAGAACCTGTCAAGCAACACTGTCCTGTTTTAATACTTTAGAATACTTTTAAAATGAAAAGAAAAATGTCCATTATCAATTTAACGCGTTAAAAATATTATTATTATAAATGCAAACATACAATTTTAGGTCATATATTCCTCCATTTGGGTGATATTCCCCACCATATATGAGAGAGATGCCCCATAAAGGGCGTTTTGGTCAACATGTTAACAATACTTTATTATAGAATACACTCATTTCATTTAACTGCTTAGCCATATACCTCAACCAAAGTTTTATATTTGTATTTGTTGGACGGTGTTTGAATATTAAGGTTTTCTATTTCCCGCCCGCAAATGTTACCCTTGCAGCCAAATACATTAAATTGTAATGCAATTTCTTTTGGCGTGAAACACACTGAATCCAGTCTATCTTTTCCTTTACTAGGTCATATATTTCGAGGCACTAAACACAGATTTCTTTTCCTTATTTATCTAAGTAAATATGGCATAATCAGCTCTCATGCTTTACATTTCTGCATCTATGCATAAACATTAATTTTATGTGTTCACGTGCCTATGAATTATTATGCAATGTTTATTTTGAAGGTAATACAATCGTCATTGCGTAGCGGCCAGCATATTTTTATACGCTGCTCTTGATTAAGAGGCCACTTTTGAAATCAACATTTGAAAATTTTGACTACCTCTACGTGCATATATTTTGTTGGGCAGACTGACTGGCAAGCATCCAGTAAAGTTGGTGGCGACGCAGAGAAAGAAGTTCCAAGCCTTAACGTTGAATTGATTGTTAGGTTGACATTTTTAAATAGTAGAATAATTTATTATGCATTTTTTGTTTTTTGATACATATGAGTGGGAGAAGTACAAAATTTGTTAAATGTTTATTTTCCTAATAATTTCAAGGTTTCGCTTGATTAACGCACGAATAAAGTGATATGGCCCATGACAATGTTATGGTGGAAGAATGCACAATGTGCACACAAGTAGATCCTATACAGGGCTTTTAAAAGTGCTCAGTTTACCAAGAACAACATATAACTACATTTTTCTTTATGATTTTTTCAAACGTGCCACGTCAAATACCTATAATACTGGACGGTGCCCCAACCTCACGCCCTCTTTTCAAGAACAGGCTCGTCCACAGTCCCTCAGTTGTGTGAGATCTACGTACTTTCTTCGAAGTAGGACACAATGTGCTGTCGTAATGCGCGTATGCTGTCGGAACAAAGACGTGAGGCAATACACCTAGGCGAAAGGCCGTCGTGAGTCCGCACTATCGCTTGTATTATATAACTGTGATTGGTCACAATCATCATACCTTTTAATGCCACGACTTACATTTCGTAATGTGAAAAATATTTACGTATTTTTTTGACAGAATTGTTTTTAACATTACTGAGTAACGCAGCTGCCATGCTTATCTGCTTCTGGTCAAAATTACACAATAGTTTAGGTTTTGGAGAGAGACTTTACAAGATCATTAAATACTTTTGTAGATAAATTATCTGCGACAGAGCTTACATTCATTTAAATGAGGCTATGTCCGCGACAAACGTTAACATTCACTCCAATGAACGTATTTTTATTACCCAACAACAATACCTAAAATTGAAATTTTTTTTTTTAACCAAATTTACATTAAACCTACAAACAACACAGTTTAATGCACGCAACAACCTTCTCTAATTTGTTATGCGAAATTAGCAAAGAAACATCAAACTTTCAGGTTATTTCACCTGGCTGGTTCATTTCCTACTGGTATTACACACGCCGCTACTCAGATTGCGTGCCAGGTGTGAATATTATGTGGATTAGAATGGGGTATCTCTTACACAGGAGCAACTGTCCCGCATTTATCCTAATATCATAAGTTTAGTCATGCATGTAAAAGGCGATCTAACACCCATGTGCTAACCCAAGCAGCACCACAACCAGGAGCTCAAGATGTATCTGCGGCTCCGTGTGGGTCACCAGCGCAACACCTTGACCGACCATCTGCCTGTAGCCCTTTTCACCCTCCATCGGTGCGTCAACACCACCACCAGCAAGTCACCTGCCGATGTCTTGCTGGGCCCTAACCTCGCCCTGCCTGGTGAGTTTGACTGCCCATGGGCAGAGACAGTGGTGACCCAGCCAGCAAAGACACCCGACGTGAACAGCATGAGATAGAGCACCAAGAGGTACACACTCACCAACGAAGTTACATCGCGCGGAGGCTGCCAACCACCACGCGACCGCCACCTTGACTACGACCCAGTCCGCATGTCTACGTCCGTGCGCATCCGCAGTCCGCAGCCTGCAGAGACTTCTGTGATGGCTTTGCGGCGAAGTGGAACGGGCCGCACGCGATTGTACAAGCCATCGGACCCACCACCTACTTGGTCCGACTTGGCAGAAAGACTTTCAAGGTGTACAGGGATGATCTGTGAGTAACACCAGATGACATCACTGACGATGCTGCACCAGGTACCCAGGTACACCAAGACGGCGACCATGATGTCGAGGTTCGCCAACCACCCACATAGGAGGAAGGTATGCTAGCACCTCCCTCGGAGGAGCATCTACAAGGTCTCGCAAGCCCGACGACGCCTGGCATCCAGGCGCCCCTTAGGGATCGTCGAGGCTGGAGCCCCATCATCTGGGCGTCGCCGTCCTGGCGTCGCCGTCCCCACGCCAATGCCATCCCAGGCGTACCACCAGCATGAGCAAGAGGAAGCAGCACCATGGCCTGCCAACGTCACGATGATTGGGGTCGGGGCATGTCCAAATTTTTTTTCCGAATTCCAGGATGGTAATAACTACATATGTATTCGGCATTAAACATCCTACTTTCCTAGATGTCACAGTGGTCTAGTGGTGAAGACGCTCGACTGCCGACCCAAGGGGTAAAAGAACAATCCCCCATGCCTTCAGCATTTTTTGAGTTCCGAAACAACTAACTAAAAACAATTCTAGCACTTCTAGCAACCACCATTTGAACTTAACTCCCCGATTCTAGTGCGCCCCTGCAGGCGACGAGCGGACCGACACACAAAATGGCCACATCGATGCCAGCACTTCTAGCTGCGAACGGTACAACTTCACACACTTTGGAAGTGGGATTGATAATTAAAGATGGCCACCTACAGCAGCCGACTCTGGTGGCAGGCGCACGGGAATTAAAGATGTGGGACGTGAAAAAGCAAGAGAGGGAGAAGGGTTGGGCCACAAGAGAGAAAATAAAGGATACCAGAAGGAATATGGGTAAACCAAGGGATAGAACGGGCGAGAGAAACAGGAAGGAATGAGAGAGTATGGGAAAAAAATCAGAATGCCAGAGCATGTAAAAGAAACAGAATGTAAGAACATGAAGAGAAAATGTGGATAGATAAAGCAGGAGTTTGGAAATAGGGAAAAAAGGGAAATTCCAAGGAAAAAAAAAANATGAAGAGAAAATGTGGATAGATAAAGCAGGAGTTTGGAAATAGGGAAAAAAGGGAAATTCCAAGGAAAAAAAAAAGATAAACGTTGCTGAAGAGCAGGAGGTTTCGCCATGTCATCCAAGATGGCCGCCATGGCTCCCGGCNAAAAAAAAAAGATAAACGTTGCTGAAGAGCAGGAGGTTTCGCCATGTCATCCAAGATGGCCGCCATGGCTCCCGGCTCCCCCGCCTGATGCCTGTTGCACCAGCTCTGTCTATTTCATTTTACTCCCGGGTAATATTTTCCCGCGTTTTGGGGTCGCCAGGACTGGAAGTTACATTTTTTTATTTTTAAATGTACTCGTGTGTCATGAAATCTCCGTTTGCAGGACCGTGGTCTAAAGCTAGAGACCTCTCAATTGCCAACTTTTAGGTGTCCGTTTATAATTCGTTGCTTTGCGACCGTATAAATAAGTAGGGATAATTTGCACACTACACAGGAGTCCATGCAGCCCGTTTTGCACAAGCGGGACGTTGCGACTTTTAGAACCGCGAGAAACTACTTACGAGTTTAAAACTCTTTTGAAATACAACTCGCGTAATTATTTCAGAACTTCACGGTGCTTTGATATTAAAACGCCTTTATGCTTTGTTCAGTAATAACCGCGAGGTTTTTATACAAGAGCAGGACAGATTCATTGCAGATGCCGACGAAAGCTTAAATTAACCAGTCAAGTTTAATACGTGTATTATATTTTAAAATTTGATGTCAGGAACTATACAAAGTCTGTAGAGACCACGTCAATATTTCTTGCAACTTGACCATTGCGTTTAGTCCTAAGGGCGTTGTATCCCTTCCAACCTGTATTTATGTTTGTTTCACCGTAGCTTACTTTTCAAATAAAATACTTGAAAACGTGGCCTATAAGGCCATACGGCATATCTTAACAGATATTTTTTAAGTCACCAATATTTCTCATAAGTTGTTTTTGTTGCCTGCGTAGCCGTAATAAAGTTTAAATCATTATTCATTCTTTTTCAGTCGCGCATGAGAAAATACTGACTGAAGTCAGTCCATTCTGCTCTCAGGAACTCCGTAAAGTAGTTCTGTGTGTAATAATATTCTTCCAATTTTAATATGAAAAATTATTAGCAAGTTATTATGTGATATAAGTAACCACACGATGTCACCACCTTACGCAGGAACCATACTACAGATACGTTTTTTGAAAATAGACAAATAGGAATAAAATAATTCTTAACTATTATAGTGGTTGTAAAAATTACCAACCGTATAACATTCCCCATCCCACATATTTTTATATTCTCTCTTGACAGAATACTTACATGTGTAAGCAAGGTGCTTATCAGAATATTGCAGAACTTCTCTTACGCCGAAATATTTGGCACATTGTCTCTGCTGCCCTCACTCAAGGATATCCAACAATCGGTACTCCGGTACTGGCACACTGAATCTACTTTAAAATAGATATTTATATTTTTACCAACAATTTTATTCATCCGAGAGAAAATAGTATTCATATTTATTAGTTTCTCTTGGACCAAACAAACATGTATTGGCAAAAACATCCATACCTATTTTAAAAGAGATTCAGGATACCAATAACCGACTACCCATTGTTAACTAACTTTGATGATTAAATAACTTGTTTATATGATATATATCACATGACATGCGCTTTATTTGGCAAAGTTGATTAGAAGCATATAAACTTGGACTGCCATATTCCGGAATTATCGACTTATAGTTTATATCGTTTATGTTTGTTTATATCCTGATTTTCGAAAGACAAGCATTTTTTTTTACGGATAAAATTGTTTTGCCAATTTTAATTTAATCAAACTGCGTTACAAATTGGTTAGAGGAAATAAAGAAACATCTGAAAGCTCGTGTTAACTGAACAGTGTTCTAACCTCAAATCCTATCCACGTCGTTGACTATAGTCGTGTCGGCAGAAAAGCAGTCTAATTGTCGGGGACACGGAGACTGGTTGTGTGCAGCCAGCAAGATCGCACCTACCCCCACATCCACTCCACGGCCGGCACGACGGGGCAGTGGAAAGCACGGTGCATCCGGCGGCACGCGGAGGTTGGCAAGAGTGTTTGGTTGGCAGCGCGTGTGCGCCAGACCGCGAGGCGCCACGGCGTCGTTAGTTCAGGTCTGCTGCCGCACGGGGCGCCACCGTGCCTTCCCGCGTGTCGCGCACGGCTCATTGGCCAAGATGGCTGCTTCCCCATCGCCTACCCCCCTTCGACTGCTGCAACCCCGCGCCCTTGCACTGATTAGCCTACTTTCCACCGCCTCGTGTTCGGCGCAGTTTCAACCAGGGAGGAGGAAACTATAACGTGCCCAATGATTAATTTGTGATCTCAAGAAGTTGCGACTCAGTGTTACAATACGTACCAGAATTCTGGTATTTTTACCAGATTTTTCTTCTTGGTACTAGGTACCAGACTTTCCTCATTCTGGTACGCATATATACCAGATGTTGGTCACAAAATTTTACTAAAATTTACTGTTGCAACGAAAGTATCAAATAATTAAAATTTTTTTGTAAACTAAAATTAAAATATTTGTATAACAACTGTTTAAAAGATTAATTTATGATATATTGAACTTGTAGTTTTTTTTGTACGTAGTTTTAAATCAGACTAAATGGTATAAAGGTTTCTAAAAATTATTTATATATACATTTTTTTAGTTTTTGAATAAATACATTTAAATTACATTAAAAAAAGTTTCATTTTATAAAATGTGTACCGATGGATAATCTCTGTGAACCCAGTAAAATATATATANATTACATTAAAAAAAGTTTCATTTTATAAAATGTGTACCGATGGATAATCTCTGTGAACCCAGTAAAATATATATAAGTAGATATAAAATCTAACCAATAACAATCCAAAATCCTAAATAACATTTTTACTGTTGTTTAAAACTGATGCTCATTTTATTTGAGACTTCAAATTACTGTAACGTAATTACAATAACCTTGTATACTTGGAAAGGGGGCGAGGGAGAAATCTTTTTTCCTATTTGAGTACTAGAATTTTATGGAGATTACAAGAATTTTACGGCACTTGGTACCAGAATTACATTTTCGCCATCTGGCAGCACTTTACATTGTAAATTTTTTCACTCTTACGTCTTAGTATTTCTTATTATGACTGCAGCAAAGCCGGAAAAAAATTTCGATTTGACCACAAATTATTTAAAAAAATATAAAGTGCAAAATTGTTTTATTCGAGGAAAATGGCATCACATGCAATACATACAAGTTGAACAATTTTTGGTACAAATATAAAATTATTAATTTTTAGGTTACTGACATATATAAGAAGAAAGAAAGAATATTATGAGTAATGAAGTACTGTACAATAAACATATAAGACCCTTTTGCATGTTATGCGCCCTGTTTTTTAATGAACAGTTTACTGATACAAGAAACCATAAATGCAATTAACTTTATTTAATAGCGGAAAAAGTAACATGATTTGACAGCATGCAAAAAACTAATGCACGTGTTTCTTTTTAAAAAAGACAGAAACTCCAATACAATTGTATCTCGGCGCTCCTTGTACTTACTGCTTTGGACAAACATTTTATTTGCGAAAATGTACATTTATAAAATTTATTTGAATAATAGTAAAGAGACAGTGACGAAATGTGTGCAAATAATTTCCTGTTNAAAATGTACATTTATAAAATTTATTTGAATAATAGTAAAGAGACAGTGACGAAATGTGTGCAAATAATTTCCTGTTGACAATGCAGCTTATTTTAAAGTGGAATCTTTAACGAATAAACGGCATCTTAAATGGAACAACCCTTCTAGCTCTGCATCCTTGGTGTTTTGCCATTTAGAAAACTAAAAAAATGTTTAGAATACATAATTCACTCTCAGCGACAGTTACACTAGGCCACTGTTTCCCACCTTAAAATCACTGTTCAAGGTCAAGAGCGAAATGGTAGACTATTATATGGCGCATTTACAGTAACAGTTGGACTCGGGTCAGTATTTGACGCTTAACGGGTAATCTATGCAGCTCGCGGATCGCTTACTAAATAGCGCACAAACTGAAATGCAAGAAGTTAATAATGGAAAAGTTTCAAAGTTATGTAAATTAATTAGCGTAAACAAATAATATTGCGATTTTGCAACTCAAAAGTGTATTCGCTATTTTAAAATGCTATGAAACTTGTCTGGAAAAAAAATATATAGCCTATGGCGTTCTTAAAAACCATGGGATATAGTTTGTAAAATGCTTTCTCAATTCGTAAGTAAATTACTAAACTACGAAATTGGAGACTGTCTACATTAAGATTATGAAAAAAAATGTATTTAAACAATTGAAAACAATGTGAATGGGGTGCAAACAGGATCATAAAATAGCTTATTAAGTGAGATGTCTCAAAGAAGTAATGCAGGTAAATTAGTCTTGGTTGTCTAGTAACTGTGACTTATACAAACAACATACAACAATTTTTCTGACTAGAGCAAATTATATTAGCAGTTGAAGTACACGATAAGTATAAAAGAATACCCCAACTTTGAAGGCCTATAATATCAAAACTAAACAAGTCGAGGAGCAGCTGGTGACCAGGCTCTTCATCACTGGCCCCCAAGAAGCCCGGATCTTATCCCGTGCGATTTTTNGAGGAGCAGCTGGTGACCAGGCTCTTCATCACTGGCCCCCAAGAAGCCCGGATCTTATCCCGTGCGATTTTTTTTTATGAGGGTACATAAAGGATCAAGTGTTTCGTCCACCACTGCCGGCTAACATTGACAACGTCAAAACTAGAATTACGGACGCCATCCAAACCGTAACACCGGACATGCTGACAAGAGCGTGGAACGAGTTTTATTATCGCGTAGATGTCGGTCGGGCCGCTCGTGGTTGTCACATTGAACATTTATGAATGTATGGTAAACAAACTTCACGGTTCCACGGTTCATTTGATTGGTCAATCAAGGTTGTAGTTTGTTTGGTTTTGATATTACAGACCTTCAAAGTTGGGGGTATTCTTTTATACCCATCCTGTATTATTTAAAATACTTAAACCTCAACATATTGTTGCTTATGAACTTACATGTAATCATAATACTGAAGTGATATCCAATAATTACCAAATAAATTAATTTAGCACCTAACCAGGGTGGCGTAGATGTCAAATATTGATTTTCCATGCTTTTGTGAAATAACTTCATCGCCCATGGCCGAGTCGTTCCTTAATTCCCTTCAAAAGTGGTACTGTTTTATGTCTGCGTCTGTAATGACTTTGATCTCGAAGGGACGTAAAGTCATAAATAAGATTTAAAAATAACCCTTGCTTTAGCTTACCATCACACGCCTTCTTTACACTATATACAAACATCAGTGCTTAGTCAAGAAAAGCACCTGTCTCCAAGTAGGTGTAATACCTGAATTGCTAGTAAACAAATGAAAAAGTAATGCCCGTGCGGCCTGAGGGGAAGAAGCTTAGCGAGAGGGATGTGCATGGTGTAGAGGGGGGGCTCGTACCTGCGCGACTGCTCAGTCGTTGGAGGCAAGAAAAACCTCTTGATACTTCTGACATTATAAATATCTACGAACTCTTATCATTATGCATTTGCAATGTTGGCATTGATTAAAAATAACTTGAATGTGATGATTCTATCTGTTGTAAAAAAAATTCCTGTCAGTAAACATAGGAGTAACACTTTTAAAAAAACAAAAAAAAAACTTTTAATTGGTTGGGGAGAGGGGTGTGGGCACCCCCTGGATCCCCCCCTGAGATACGCTCTCTTGGCTCGTATTTTGTGTGTGTTTTTTTTTTAAATTTATTTCGTGTCCCGGACATGGTTTTCTGTGACGAAATAGTGAAGCAATGGCATATGTTCGAAATATTTCACTTTATTTTTTAACATTAGAGAAAGCGGGGACAAATCGGTGTTCTTTTCCCGACTGTCTTGGAATGGATGAAGGTTTTATGTCTTACACGTCACATTGACGAAAACTTGTTGAATGTGTTTATGAAAAACTTTTCACTCTCAGGAAACAAGATATTCTGTCTAATTATAAAATATGCGCAATCGTTGTAAATAAATAATTACACTGATATATATTTTATTAGTATTTAAATGCTAGCTCTAAGTAGTTATTCAAAATTGTAAACTAAAAAATAATAAAGAGGGAAGCAAATCTGGAACTTAACAGGTCGTGTTGGGTTTTGGGATTTCCTTACGGGATAAAAGAAAGCTACATTTTGTATCTATATATATATAAATGCGAAAGTGTGTATGGATGTTTGTTTGTCCCTCTTTCACGTCGCAATGGAGCAACGGATCGACGTGATTTTTTGCACAGAGATAGTTGGAGGACCGGGAAGTGACATAGGCTACTTTTTATCCCGAAAAAAATATCTTATTTAAATTTATTTTTAAAATTCTTATTGGAAAATGAAAAAATTACAAACGGAATAAAAATCCAACGTCAACAATCCAACGCCAACTATGTAACGTCGCAAGCAAGCAACAGATCGACGTAATTTCGTGCACCGAAATAGTTGGACGGCTGAAAGTTGATATTGGCTACTATTTATCGCGAGAAAANCGACGGGTGGAGGCGTCGAGGAGGGGGGGGGGGCCTTAATAAAAAAAACCTAAACAATAATTCCGTAGTCCATGCGAGCGGAGCCGCTGGCGCAGCTAGTATTAAATAATGTGTGTGTCGCGGCGACCAATCAGAAAAGAGCAGTCGGTATTGTTGGCGGGAAACTTATTCTCAGTAATGGAAGTATAAAGAATATTAAAAAGGCGTATGTAAGCACATGTATATTAAAAAAAAAAACACACACAAACACAATTTTCTGCTGGGAAATGTCTGCTTTGGAGTATGCTCGGCTTAAATAGGGTTGTGTTATACGAACTAGCACAGACTTGTCGCAAGTTTTCATTGGCTGAACTAAGTATTATCAGCTGAATTGTGAATGGTGAAACCAAAAGACGTAGTTCCGTGTGCAATAAACCGCGGTTACTGCATAATTCCTAACGCATCATTTTTTTTTTATTGCAAACCCAGCTTTAGCGGCGTTGCTGCACATGTTAATTGGGTAAAAAAATTACGAGATAAATTAATTCACATTACAAATGTAAGAAAAGGCGTAGACTTTAAGGCCGCTGGCCACCAAAAAGAATTAATTATTTTATATTTGTACGAAATACCGTCTAATTTGTAGACATCACTTCCTCGCATAATAAAAATGGTATCATATAATTTTTTTATCATGACAGGTCAGAATCACAATTGCAGCATTTTTGGAATGTAAAAATAAAATATATAGTAAAATTTACAGAAAATTTAACAGGGGTGGCTGAATAGTCTTTGTTTTATTGATTTTAAGGTAGATTTAGAAATTATATAATTTAATTAAAGTTTACTTATTGTATTAAGATTTATTTACATATTTGCTGTAAGGAAAAAGTTAAATTTTACATAATAAACTTTTGGAAGTAGCACTCAGGTTAAAGATTTCACTGTGATAAATGGGTACCATTTATTCTATTTTATCGCATATAAGTCGCACATTTTATTTAAAAAATTTTCTTGAAAACTCGGGGGCGACTTATAAGTGAGAAAAATTCCTCCAGCCCCGCACTAACGTTTCATTTACTACGAATTCACGGCCCGCGGCTCGATTTCCAAACTCTTCAGCGAACAAAATCACTTTCATTTTGAAACCTGCGGTGTAGGTACATCTCTGTTCCATCAAGAACTGTCGCGCTTCTTCACTGCAACATAAAAACAACACTATGCGGCGGAAAGACGAGTCACGGCTAACATTTGGCACTGAAGAACCAACGCTAATGTGCTGCCATCTCTTGGTCTCCACAAAAAGCTTTCGAAAATAATCGATTATCAGTTGGCGGCGACCAAAATTCGATTCCTTTGCATTCTTTGCGAAGGGAATATATTCAAATGCCTTTCTATATTTTGCACGTTTATTTAAAACTTACAAAGATAAACTGCAGAAATAACAACGCTATATCTTAACCTAGAATTATCTTGTAAGTAGAAAG
>NQII01000491.1:536079-558718 GCA_002778355.1 Clitarchus hookeri | reverse complement strand
TTATACTTGTAGATAATAAAAACACAGTTATGTGTCCAATCATCCATTGTGTTCCTGGTGTGTAATTAGGTACATCCATTTGGGGGGGGGGGCATTAAATTTTGCGCTACACCAAAACCTGGACTTTAAACTACCCCGCCCACCATGCATGCAGCCGCGAACTTCAAATGGGGAATCAATGCTAAACGCAATTCCTTATCACTGCGTCAATTTTAAAGATAACTATATTTCAAACAAAAAGTACTCTATGCGAAATTTCTTAAGGAATGTTGATTTGTTAAGACATTCTGCCAACTGTTATGTTTAACATAATTTTTTTCTAAAATGTAATATTGAAATTTACCTATAACAAAGAATTAGATGAACAAATAATTGTTTTCAAAAATATGTTTATACAGCAATATGTTCTGAGAAAGTCACGTCAAAATAGTGTTTGTTTGAAATAGTTATCTTTAAAACTGACGCAATGAGAAGGAATTTCGTTTAACATTGATTCCCCATTGGAAGTTCACGGCTGCCGGCTTGGTTGGCGGTACCGATAACATTCAGAGTATCCTAGTCATCCGTAGTCTTGTGTGTTTCCCAACCGGTACTTTCCATCTAAATTATTCATTGAGCTTCGTCGTTATAATTTGCAAGCGAGAACGACAAGTTTCATCAGCCATTATTAGACACCTGAAAAATTCGCGAGTTCAATGACTTGCACGCTAGACTCTACAGTCATTTGTACAAATATGCCGATATTAACTGCACATTGGTTGTCTGCTGTCACAGTAGATGGCGACTATTGGACCAGCGTTCTCCAGGTGGTGTCATACACCGCGTGGACCAATGGCGAAAGTTGTATAAACACGCGTGTTTTCAATTCTAGCTTGTCTCAAAATGAATCCACGAATTATTCAGGTCTCTAGTCATTCTGCATTATTTCTCTTCGGGAAAGGAAATCACTTTTCCTAGAAGATAACAAATTTTTTCTTAAATGAACCAGGCAAAAACAAAATTACATGAGATGGGGAATTCCCTTGCGTTCCCTCCATTGATTCGCGCTGGTGACTTTGTTTCGTGTCGCATGGGCGGTTCTGCTACAGCGGCCGCGCCGAAAAAAAAAATGAAAACAGGGGCCCTGGGCCTGGAGCTGTCGTGTAACACGGTGCAGCGCAGACGGCCCGAACAAGGCACGGCCTGCAATTTATCGGTCCCGACCGCTCGCATGCACGCCGCCGCTGTAATCCCTAGAATGCCGCGCTCCGCTGCGCGGGAACAAAGAGCAACTAGAGCGACGACGACACAAAAATTACAAAAAAATTTAAAAAAGTCTGTAACTACGGCTTTGAATATGAACACATGCGCCGAGTGTATGAAATCAAGGGGATGGGGGGATGCTGATGTCCGCGCTTACAATGGGCGATAAAATAACGGAGAGTAAGTTTACTGGCTAAGCTATATCCGCCCGCGGAGTCACACAGCCAGGAGATGACTTGCAGCGACGCAGCTGAAATTACACTGGTATTGACCGTCGCCATGTACTGAGTTCAAAGATTGACGTGTTGATTATTTGTACGTGTAATATAAAATGCACACAAAATGCGACGTTGTTTTTTTTTTTTTTTCAAATATATATAAATACCCCAAAGAACCGGTAAGATGTGGTTCAGTATAAAGAGTCGTGGAAAAGCCTTTAAAAAAAAAATAAAAAAACGTTTAATAGGGTCAACCAACTGTACGTAACTATTTAATGTTAACAATAAACGTCAAATCTAAAATGAATATGCAATCTGTAAACTCAAATTCGTAAAGCAAAATAAAATAAATTGCCTACCGAAAGAGTAAAAATGAAACTGCATGATCATTATAAACGACTGGGAAATAAAACAACGCACCAGTGCTGTGTATAAAATTTTTTTTTCCCTCGGATCTACGCCTTTTCAATCAATTACTTAAACATTTATTTTAAAAAATGATTCGCAAAAATGTGTTACACTAGTTTGGAATTTGCTGGATGTACAATATTGTTATAGCATAAAAGATATAGCTTAATACCTTTAGGAAATATGAACTCAGTAATTCTATGAGAAATACATTTCAGTTGAAGTAAATTTACTTTGAGAAACTTACTTATATAATATTTAATGTTAATTATAAAAGGGAGAAGTGTACAGATTGAAAAATGTAGCGTATTAATTGCACAGTGCATATTTCGTACAAATGGATCATCAGGACGCTTGAAATAAATAAATAAATACAATATATAATGTAATGGAAAATTAACTCCTGCGCAACTTACTGCTTCACAAAAATGCTAAGAGTTCCAGTTGCTCACATCAGCTTGTAATTCATTGTATTTATTGTCACAATATGGCACTGGTGTTATAAATACTTGAAAAATGATTTCGTCATTTTTCCGCGCAAATCTGTTAATAAGCCCACCCTTTGTATTCGCCAAAATTTGTGGAAAAAAATTTATGTATAGCATGGTTTTGTAACGAAACCCTTCTACCCATTACTTCTAACAAGGTGGTTTAGTATTCAATCAAAGTAAAATGTGCATCTGTTGATGTCTGTAGAAAGTTGGTCAATTATTCAAAATTTTGAGTTAAGTTAGTGAAATATTTATTGTCTCTCTATTAAAAGTAGGGGCCACGGTGGCTGAGCGGTTAGACTGCTCGCCTCCCACCAAGGCGAACCGGATTCAATCCCCGGCTGGGTCACTATACCGGATTTGCGCAAGTGGGAATCGTGCCGGACATTATGCTGGTCGGCGGGTTTTCTCGAGGATCTCTCTTTCCTCCGCCCTTGCATTCCGGAACTGCTCCATTCTCACATCATTTCACCCTCACCGGCTCTCAAACCTCTCTCAACGACAAGAACAATTCTATTAGTAGTACTACTATTTCAGGCACTGAAAATAGGACTCTCTTGAGAAACACAGAAATAAATCCACCATTACCTGGCCGGGACAAGCTAGAGAGGGAATAAATAAATCTACGGTCTTAAGCCAGGCACGATTATGCCACGAGGAATATTAAGCATCGACTTCATGCATCGTAAAAGTACCCGGCGTGACCACGCAGTTACTTTCCTTTACGCACGCCCCATCACGTGGAGTTAATGGCGACTTCTCACGTCATATATTCTCGTTCCCCCCCCCCCTTCCTCGGAGTCGCGCCTTGAGCCGCATCACTCACGTGGACACGGGAAGGGACGGGGGAATAAAAATACTGGATTTTCCAAATTTGGGGCTTGCGAGAGTGGGCGATCGAGAAGTTCCTGAACGAATGTAAACATTCGTCTTTCTTTCTTTCTTTTTTTCTTTTCTCAAAAAAATAACAAGGGGCTGTCGATGCGCGTGGGACTGTGGACGTCGCCCGGCGGCACGTGCGAGCAAGCTAGGGAAGCCGAGAGTCTCGTCGGCAACGGCGTCAAGCTGGTGTTACACACGATGTTCTCCCGAACGGATAGCGACACCCGAATTTCGCGACCAGCTGTGCTTCATGACAGTTCAGCTCAGATCCACTTTTTGTGATTGGGCAACCTAGATGTTACGCGTTGTGGGTGCCTGCCCCCCCCCCTCGAATCAGAGACGTGCGGTATCGGGATAACTTAATTCTGATTGGCCAGTCAGGTAAGAAAATGTCTTCTCGCAGGCACACGCCGCCAATAAGCAGAAGGAAACTGTTGGTACACCGCTTAAAAAATTGTCCATAAAATTACGGAAAATATCAGTAACAAATAATTCAGATATCTGCGTTAAATTACGGTCTCTCAGTTTTTTTTTTTTTCAATAACGTCCTTTCCGTAAATTTCACCTAAATCTGCGTGAATTCACGGGATGTCTCTACAAACTTGCAAGTTTGCTGTGTTTTTAAATCTTTTCTGTATAAAAACGGGTAACAAAAAAAATGTTTTACTTTCGTTATGTGGGTGATTCACTGTGTATAAAAATTACTATAAAAAAGTCCGGTGGCGGGATTTGAAGTCTGAAAAAATGTTGGCAGTCCCATACATTATTCTCTCACCTACCGGACTTTTAGAAGAAATGGTGTTGTAAATACGGAATTTATATGGAATGAAGCATATACCTCTTACTTTTTAGTCATGTTAGATCGGGTGCGATTTAAAAAAAAAAATTTATTTCAGGTTTACAAACAGGGGTAAGAAAAAGATTTTAATTTTCTTAATGTATTTCATTGTGTATAACTGAGAAATTAAACAAAGTTTAAAAATTTAGTCCTCTAGTGGGGTTTAAACGCGAATCGAAATATTGACGATCAATAACGCGAAAGACTCACCTGCCACACATTTACACTTAGTATTTTGTAAATGTGGATTTTAAATTAAATTGACGAACGCGCCTGGCTTAGTTTCAAGTCTTGTGTTAGAGCGCTTGCTATATTTTCGGTTTATAACACGAGCGTTACGAAAATATTGTTTTATTTTCGTTATGTGCGTATTTTACTGTGTATACAGAAGGTTCTTGTCCTGTAGTGAGTGGTATTTGAACAAGAGTCAACGAATTGGCACTCCATGAGCGGTTCGCCACTCACCTGCTACTATTTTACACGAACTAGTGTTGTGAAGACGCAATTAGCTTCCGTCCTTACCGCGGAAGTACACTTCATACTTAGCAATAGGGTAGGTTAGGAAAAAATCGGGTTTGTAAACACTTCAGGTACCGGTATTATCAGCATTGTTCGCGTCTCGAAATCGAAGCCATACGAATACCAAGAGCTTCCGTAT
This sequence comes from Clitarchus hookeri, assembly GCA_002778355.1. Lineage (NCBI taxonomy): Eukaryota > Metazoa > Arthropoda > Insecta > Phasmatodea > Phasmatidae > Clitarchus > Clitarchus hookeri. The sequence continues at coordinate 553,981 of NQII01000491.1, read as the reverse complement.
TTCATATTTACGGAGCTCATTTCCGTTATTCTTCATTACGAAGTTCCTTCCCGTAAATTAACTCCACGTCTCCGTAAAAGTTTCCGTAAATCTACAGAAATGTCTAAACAGCGACGCTTGTAGGGTATTACCAAAACCATTTTTCCAGGATTGAGACGGGAGTTCAGAAGTTTGTCGTGTTCAGACTTGAGGTAGTTCTTTTTTGCTGCAATGCATTTTTTTTTCCTTTTGATTTTTAAGATATACCTTATGCCACCTGCGTTTTGCTGTCTGGAACTCGTCCCGTACTCCGTCCTCTGGGACAAGAAGAAAATAACCATAGGTGTGTCGTGAATCGTGTATTTGTGTGCTGAGGACGCCTAACAGTACGTCTCAAGCAACGTAACAGCATAGAGGTAATTAGGGTGTCCGTATCGAACGGGGAAAGTGCGCACTAGGGCTGCGCGTTGTGGGGACGTACGTTCTATTCGCAGTGTCTTTACACTTCTTAGACCTTTGGAAAGTCATTCCACGTACGACGTGCTTCGCTGTTTCCTAAACGTGTATTGTATTACCCGCGTTTTATAGGTGCTTTTGTTAACAAAAGAAGTATATTATTTTTGGTTAAATTGAACTTTATTTATAATTAATAATATTTCATATATAATTAATATAAATAAGAACAGAGGCAAAAAAAGAGTATTGGGAACGCCTAGTAAGAAATAGTTCTCATGCGAAATATTATCAAACTTAATGCCCACAAATGCAGTGCGTAGTCCCTTTGGTGTAATTTTATAGACTTGGTTAAGCTTTTTTTTTTTCACTAGGTGGAGGAATAGCCTGAAAGTAGCAGGGTTTCGTCGGAAATAACCATAAATCGACTACACGCGAAACAATATTTCTGAAATATCGCAACTGGGACATGATCCAGCAGTGTGGGGCAACATGTCGCATGAGTTGAGTTGAGAGATTCGGGTGGCTCTTAACAACGAGGTCTTTGGAGCCAATGAGGGTGAATGAGGTGAGAATGGAACATTGCCGGAATGCAAGGGCGGAGAAACGGGAGATACCGAGAAAACCCGCTGACCAGCGGCATTTTCCGGCATGATTCCCACTTTCGAAAATCCAGGAGTGACACGGCCGGGGATGGAACCCAAACTGGTGGGAGGCGAGCAGGCCAACTTCTCAGCCACCGCGGCCCCACCCAATATTAGAGATATGCGATGTTGGCGATATACGATATTGGCGATATGTGGTATTTTCAATGTCAATATGACCGACAATTAAGATAACGATATTTCCGATATCAATACAAGCTATGTTTACGATGCGTCGGCCATCGATTTTTCAATATTCTCTGGGAGCGATATATCGCACCGATACCAATAGGGTTAACGTGTTTTAAAAAAATACATAAAGATGGACGGTGGCTGAGTGGTTAGCCTGCTCGCCTCCCACCAAGGCGAACCAGGTTCAATCCCCACAGCAGAGTCACCGGATTTTCGCATGTGGGAATCGTGTCGGACGATGCCGCTAGTCGACGGGTTTTCTCGGGGATCTCCTGCTTCCTTCCCCTTCATTCCGGCGCGGCTCCATACTCACCTCAATCAACCTCATCGGCTCTCAAGAACTCGTTGTTAAGAGCCACCCAAATCTCTTCACTCACTAAATAAGAAAAGGAAAATTGACATGTTTTCACTTCACTCAGCCTACACTACTGTTCTAAGCATAAAGAATATATGCTCGCAATTATTTTATTGTATTGGTTCATTTAACTGTAGAAGATTTGCTACGATTTCGGATAAGTATAGGCTGTTCACGGAAAACTGAGCAGCTTTGAAATCTCTGCTTAATATCTGTTTTAATGCAGATATTGTCTTCTGCCTATGTATGTTAAATTAACATTTCCACAGGCCTTATCACTTTATTCGTACATCGGTTAAGTAATACTGTAAAATTATTAGAAAAGTAAACATTTTACGAATTTTCTTATTCTCACACTTATTTGCATTAAAAAAAAGAAAGCAAAATATGTCATGTCAGTATTCACAAATGTTTATCTAACACTTTTAATTCGACATTTGGACATGGAACTACTTTCCCTCCATCGTCACCAACTTCACTGGGCGCATGTTGTTGGTCACTGTCCATTAAAATACATGCAAGTAAGGGCAGTGACATTTTTCAAAGGTTCATTTGAAAAGTGCTCAGTTAACTGTGGACATTTTTTTATCATTGCCTAAGTGTATATGTGAGTGGGTAGGTGGTTGGGTGCAGGATTAAGCGGAACATGTTAAAAAAGTAATAAAAACTTATACCATATTGAATTCAATATTACTTATTAGACCATTTGACGCAGATTTCGTAAAGTTAGTTGAGTTAATACTTCATGGTTTTTATTTTCAAATGGTCGAAAAAAAAATTAAAATATACTGATGGCTTAACAGAGAAGCAAGATACAGTATTATTTATATAAATTTGATCAAGATATCATGATGCATAATATACGGTTGTAAGTACCTATAATCATGCCGTGAATTTCCTAATTTTGAATGTTATGATGTGATTACTAGTACTCTGTGAATGCGTAATGAAATATCACATTTCTTAAGATTTGTATGTAGACGTAGTCAAATAGAAATCACGGAAATTGTGTATTTACTCTTACGTTGCGAATACGGTAATTCATATAAATTATTATTTTTAATGCAAATAGAGTAATCAGGTACCTAATTGGTAAGATATCGGCAATAACACATTTTAAAGATATGCGTTAAACAATGAACCGTAATGATGACGAAAAAACCCGACGAAGGAACCGACAAAATTCAATCGGATCGGAATCAAACCCACAACTTCCAGATTGGGAGTCATGTGTGTGACTGCAAGATGAAACCGTTTGGGTGCGACACACATGCGCGCGATTGACAGCTATATGGTAGATGACTGGTAAAAAAAAAGTTAGTGAGAAAGCAGGGTTCACAATACAGCGACGCGACGCGGCTGACGACGGTTCAATAAAGGTATTCACAACTGGGCGACAATGTCGGCAGCCATCGCTGATGCAGACTATGCTGCTATCTGGTGTACAAGTTCGCAAGTTCGTTTTTTCGTAAACAAAAGACGCACGAAAAACACACAAGGGTTTGTTTATTACCAAAAATACTTTAAACCTTCTCCATAAAACTCAAATAAAATATAATCAAAATTAATAAAATAAACACGGATACTTATTTAATTATTTTAGTATTATTTAATTTATTTTATTCCTATAAACAGCGTGCGACATTAGCGATCGTCGAGCCAAGACATTTTTCTCGCCTTTGTGTTCGGCGCGGTGGTGCAATCTCTGCGGCTCGGGATTCCCTCCCTTTTTCTTCACAGACTCTCCCTCCTCCGATTACCCTCCCCCTTTCGTGCGTCACATTTTTTTTATGGATGTCGGTTTATTTAAGTCGTTGCACAGCCAGATGGTATACGAAGTGGCGAATCAAAGTAAACCCAGGAAAATCAGACACAATAATAATTACCAAAAAGAAACCGAAAACTAAACAAGAATTAAAATTATTAAATCAAAAAAGACCGTGAGTTAGAAAAGCAAAATATCTACGGATAACGATAGACCACAAATTAACTTGGCAGCCACACATAGAAAGTGTAAGAAATGCAGCATTGGGAAAGCTTAAACAGTTATATCCTGTATTAAATTCAACTAACTTTCTACGTAGGGAAAAACTTTAAATATTTAACCAAATAATACTTCCAGCTATGCTATATGGATGTGAGGTATTGGGATATTGCACAGAATTCAGAATTAAAGACCTGCAAACAGTCCAAAATAAATATCTGAGAAATTTAACTAACCAAGATAGATACACTACTGGTAAAACGTTCCACTAACTATTATCAATAAAATACATTGCCGAAATAATTGCAGCAAAAAACAAGAATTTATATGATAATCTGGCAAATCATAACAATCCAAATATCAAATTTCTTGGTAATTATGATCCCGCAGGTATAAGAAAATTCAAAAAACCTAAATTACACTGAACACGACACAAGTGAGAAGGGGCCCGCGCGCTGATTGGCCAGCCAATCAGAGCGCGAGGAACTCGCAATAAAACTGGTCGCGTGACCGAAAACCCGCAGTCTGACAACACTACAGAAGAAGCAGATGTTGCTTCTCACCGCACTCGCCACTCTACCAAATTAAACATACAAGTATTTTAGGACAACACTAAATTATAATTAGTTAATTAATATTGAAACAATAAGCTATAATAAAAACAAAATACAATAAAAACAAAATACAATAAAATAATCCATGATAAACTGACCCAAACCGCAGTAAAACGGAAAAATTAAACGCTTTACCCACACCTTTTCGTCTCGGAATTCTCTGATTGGTCCAGGACGGAATTTACCACATTTAATAAAACGACATGGCTCGAGCCTGAACACTCCAGTCTTCCACACACAGGGCTAGAGACAACACCTTAGCTACTCTTTACACTACATCAAAGGCCAATAGGCACACTGCATCGGTCACATAGGGCGCCCTGCCCAGGCTGATTATGTGGGAACTCGGGAGAGGTGAGAAATAGTCCCAACTACCCCTCGTTTTCCAGGTCGAGACACACATGCCAGTCGAGGTAGGGATCGGGGGACTAACGATACGACACTTAACTAATTAAATTAAACTAAACTAATTCAGAATAAACAAACCTTTTTTTAATTATATATATACATATATATATATATAAACATACACACATATAACTATACTTCATACTAACAACTCATAATGACGCACCGACTTGATAGTTTGTTGCAGGTCGGGAAGAAGACTTCGACTTCGGGAAGGAGGGCTCTACTGTTGCTGGATTCAGTGTATATTCTGGTACCAAAGACCAGTACAACTCTAGTTTATTAACAAGGGTTTTTTCACTGTCACAAAAGAGGAAACGATGAAACGGACCCTGAGGGCTGCCCCGGAAGACTAGGGACTCCCGGAAGACTAGGGACTCACTGACACATTACATGCGAAAGTAATTAGCACACTTGCAAACAACATATCAACATGGTAGACAGACATCACGATACTCACATTCACTCTAGTCGGGAGGCTGGAGGGGAGCTTAACTCCCCGCCGAAAACACGAATACGTAAATTTTACTTATAATACGCAACGCCAATCAACAGCCTTAATACGGGTCCGATGCTCAACAAACCACAGTTACGCGGCGCCCCGCCGGCGATCCAATGATTTCAGTATGTGTCGGGGTGCATTTGTTTACAAACAGCCTGTGAGTTATGGCAGTAAGGCTCCCGGTCTCACGACACCAAGGCCATTCGGTGGCATGGGCTCCTTCTATTCCTTGCACACGAGAACTGTGAGCCGACAGTAACGGACGTGGAGGAGTGGCCCTGCCTCTTCATCAACACGACTTAGCTATTCGCGGCACACACCCGGGGTGCTGTGGTCAGTCATTGAAACTGGCCATCTCGAGCCTAGCCCCTAGTGGGCCAGCGGCCACAGTACACTGCACCGTCTATTATTAGGTACATTGTTGAAAAAATACACACAGTCCAGGAATTTCCCGGACTCTTCACCCCCTCTCCATTCCAACACCATTGGGGCCGGAGCTGGTTGGGGACGCGATGTCTTTCGAGAACAACCTTGACGTGCTCTTCTTCACTCCCGGCGCAGAACAAGTGCAAAGGTGACTGCACTACAACACCTGCGGCTGCAATAACAAACACGGAAAGTACACAACCCCAACAACCCCACGCACAATAGGAAATTGAAAAGGGGAAATCCCCAGGAAGAACGAACAGAGTATACAACGGTGCCTAAGAAGGCTACTTAAAAAAAAACTCGGCGAAAAAAAAAAACGCCTCCGCCCATTGCCGTTAGTGGCACCACAATCCATACCGGTTTCAAACCGGTGCAGTTGCCTACTGAAAATCCCAGATGAGACTTCACAGACCGCACCTGGCCCTTCAGGCCTCTCACAAGCCTTCACACAGTCACAAACACCACCTGGCCCCTCAGGCCACTCACAAGCCAACACACAGTTGCGTGTCTCTGACAAACAAGAAAAACCACGTGCCTTCCGTCTGGTAATACCTGGCACAGCACACTACCCATTGTTGTTAACTAAACTAGGTGCCATCTCAAAAACCTGTTTCACTGCCTTCACACTCACATCGTGACGTCCGACAAAACTCTGCTTTTGAAAGCCGAAAGACTGTTGCAAATAAATCATATTTAATATTTCACCTAGAGCCAATCCGAAGACAAAACCCAAAAAGTGGTGTTTGACTTAGCACCTAACACCGGCAAAGCAGACATTCAAGCAGACCTTGTAGACAACAGCTACAAAATATTGAACATAGATCAATTCCACACCAAAATCACAGATCCCGCCGATCCCAACAAATTCTCACTGCAACCGCAACGCTTTTTCTGCGTGACGGCCGCGCAATACAAAACACTTCGGCCCCTCAAGAAAATCACCAGACTTAATATGACCGTGGTTCAACCTCGTGTCTATAAGAAAAGGCCGCAAAATTACCCCCAATGTCGTAACTGCTAGGCATTGGGTCACACTCGCGCCAGTCTGCCCACACTGCGCCGGGCCACACACCCAGGATGTCTCTGCCAAACTTGCCCAGACCCACACCTGTCACAACTGCCAAGGTAACCATTCAGCCTTTCAAAACTTTGTTCCAAGTTCCTAGAACTTAAAATGCAAGCCGAAAAAAATCAAAACAAAGCAGAAAAACTATCTAAGCCAGTTTCAGTGCCAGCTCGAACCCTGGCTAACTATCGAGAAAAAAACACAGGAAACCTGCCACGTAGTCTATCTTACGCACAGGCGTCTATAGCCTTCCAACAGCCCGCTTCAGTCCCCACTCTACCTTCTGTAGCGCAGGAAACACACACACAACTCCCGGAAAGCCCCACCCAAGGAACCACAATCCCAGCCAAACAACCCACACCCCTAAGTATGCCTGACGGGATGAACACGCTAATGCGGTTCTTGTCGGAGTCTAACTTCGCAATTGTCATGACACACCTCCAATCTCTCACTGACCCACGACAGAAAACCTGGCTCCTCCTGGAAGCGCTGAGTGCGTTAAGCGTAGTATAACCGGCTCAGGCCTTCAAAAATCCCAACCTTCCCTTCACTGAGCTGTTCCGGAGAATTCCTGGTATGCACTTCTAACAAAAATACAAACTCTGACGAGCGAAATTAACGCGAATTTTAACCGACACCAACTGATCGCAGCACTTTCTGTTTGCATTTAAATAATCCCTGCTGCACTCTGCAAGCAAAAAACTAGTACAGTCAATAGAATGAATATCATAAGGATGGTTTACTAACAGTCACTCCACTCTTACTTAGTTAAAGACTTCTTATACTCAAAACAGCTCATTGCAAAGAGACTGAAAAATTCAGTATTTTCAGATTTAAAAAAAAAATTGTTTCTTCTATAAACAAGTCAAATAACCTAATAAAAAATGTATTTCTACTCTTTATATAATAAAAGAAGTAATTTCAGTTACATTACAAACCCAATTAAAAGCTTTTAATTTTACCGATAAAACATTTCAATTTCAAAAACGTGTTCCACGTAAGAATACGACAGTGCTGCCATCTTTTGAGCGGCGGATGATGGCCCCCGCCCACCGCGAGACCTCTCGGAGACCTCCAACCACGTGACACTAAAAGTTACAATTCCTATCTCGCTTTTCAAGCATGCTATTACAAACCTACGAACATTTACCAAAGAAATATTGAACTATTAACTTATTAAACTGTTTTAAACCATAAATTACACGCCATCGGCGTCTTTTCGCGAACTAAAATCGTTTAAAAACAAGATTATTTACCAACTTTTACCAACTTTCAATCGCTCGTCACAGTAGCACGCATACACGAGGAAAAGCGTACCAATAATCAATTAACTTCCTAAACAGACCCAAGAAATGTTCCTTTTAAAACTTAAATGCATTTTCTTTCATTCATTTCTAGTTAACAGCACCTTACAGTCACGCCTATAAATACCAGTTACCTTCAGTAACTGTTTAAGGAACAACTTAATTTTTAAACATTTATGCCTTTTCCCAGGCCACGCCCACACGACATATCGCGATTTTACCATTTCTTTTGGCTTTTAGAGTCCATTTACAATATATTTTCCCTAATTAACCACCACCGAGTCCACTCGAGGACTTGCTGGTGGGAAACTAAAAGTCGTGCCATTATTCAGAATTCCCGTGTTTGAACAACTAGGTGGGAGTTCGCTACTCTCGCCTTCCTCCTCTCCCCGCGGGCAGGGGAGTGTGGTAAACATTAATGACAACCTGTCTACCAGTGAAACCTCGTGGACAAAGCAGATGCGGTGGGAGGCGTGGAGGGTACTCTCACCTGAGTAGGGTGGACGCAGTAAGCGGTGACACAGCTCCGGCACTGTCCTGGAGAGACAGTAGAGCCTTAACCAGAGATTGAGATGGGGCAATGGGCGGAGGGACTAGCCTTTCCTAACCCATTGCATTTAAATGACAACGCCATTGGGAGGTCAAGTGCCCCTCAAGGGGCCTGAACTACCCCCGGTCTGAGCTTCGGCAGTGATGAAAAGCGGCTCCTTCTAATCCGCGCCCTTCCGACGCCTGAGGCACGTATCCTGTGTCAAGAACTTCATTATGGATTAGCTACGCCGTTCTCGTTTAGCAGGGATCAGTCGCCGTTCTGTTAACTTCCTGATACTGCATTTTGGGCGAGCAACTGCGTGACGGGGCAGATTTAACAGTGAGTCGTGGAGAGCGTTAGCGTATTTCATCTGGGCAGTTTTGAATGTTTTGTATTATGTGTGGCGTAGTTGTGTATGTCTTGGGTGTGCAGTTACACTAGCTTTCCCCGTGTTTTAACGTGTCGTGTATCGTTCTATTTGGCCGCCCAAGCAAGTGGGTTTTCTTTCATGTTCATTTTCACGTTCTTCCACGATTCGCACGTTTTTTGGGGGTTAAGAATATTTTAATTGCAGTCAAGTTTTAAATGTTGTAATCGGTAGGAGCTCTGAAGAGTCGTAAGTGACTGCCTCCGCCAAGTTTTAATATATTTTAATAAATATTTTTAGGTAAATGAAGGTTTTACTGGGCTCGATATGCTGCCCTCCTTTCCGCCTATTGTATATCAAACGGGGAATGGGAATCACAGTCCAGTCATCGATGTGATAATAATCGTAAAGTGTTATTCGAGAAAGAATATTTTCAAATATTGTGGTTTGCAAAACCAAGGTCGGAAGCAAATTTTTTCAGAATTGTCATGCTTTATTTTGAAATAATTCTTGTTAAGAAAGGCAAGTGATAGACGAAACTAGGTTATCAGAATTGTAACTTCTTAAGGTGATACTTGTGTAGAACGCAATTAATTGATGGTACTAATCATTCAGAATTGTAACTTTTTTTTTAAATACGAAAGTACCTTACTGATGGTGCTATTAAGACCATGCGGTGTTTTGGTAATACTAGAGAATTGTCGAGTTTAAAAAAAATTATAATGGAATTAATTAACTGTGGTAATGTCATTTAAGGAGAAATGTTGCAAATTTTGTAATTTTTACTGTCAAATACACAGTTGTTCAAATCTGTTTGACTTCGTGTTATTTGTGCTGTGGCACAAATCAAACTGCGCTAACTCCGCTGGCTTTTCTCTCATATCAGTTCTGTTTTTTGTTGCATGCCATGGCTGAGGTCGGATTCTGGTTTACTTTGAAAAAGGAAGAGCTGCGTGATTTACTGGGCGACGTTGGTTTTGAAGGAATGAGTCGCCGAGCAGCTGTGGACTTGTGGCGTCAGAGAGGTGACCTGGCGCAACCCTCTCAGCGCGTGGTCCTGCCGAGTGTCGCCAATGGTCCATCTAAAGTTGACAAACTCTTCCTTACCGTTTTTCAACAGTTGCATCCTTTAACATCTCTGGAACCTATTAGTATTTTAAATTTCTTTATTGCGGTGTATAAAATTGCCAGTCTCTGTTTTGAGTTCCGAGGATAGCCTTTTGAAAGCTATCGCTATAAAGCGTGAAGGTTTTGTACTGCAATTACTCCGCGAGGAAATTACGTCACTGGAAGGACGAACCTCCGCCGGCTTTAAGCGCGCAGGGTAATCGAGGCTTTATTTCCCCCCAGCAACGCGTCAAGCGCGGTTGCGAACGCGATTTCATTTATAGATTCCGAAGGCCGGGCGAACCTATGTACGAATTTGTGGATTCAATTTGCGCTTCCCATCATGCGTGGGGCTTGCAGATGAGTGAACGCGAATTAGTTAGCGTAATCGTAGATGATTTGGCTCCGCTTGTGCGTGCGCGATGCCCCTTGGTTTCTGTGCCTCAAAATGTCCGGGAGTTACGTCTGCAGCAGTGGCGGTGCAAGGCCGTTTAGTTGCCTCAGGTGAATATCGTGCGTGTCGTCGTCGTCCCCACCTGCCAACGGCTGTATAAACCGGTCGAGGCAGTATCTTCACGCCGTTTGGACAAGTTTTGGCTATACAGAATGTCGAGCAACGTGGTTCAGCGGTGCGGTGTAGCAACTACTGTGCCTTAGAGGAACACGTCGCTAGGAATTGTGTAGGGAAAATAGGCGTGCTTCATCTGAAAGGGAATGTTTTCGATGCGGTGAGGTTGGGCACCTGCCTAGGATTTGTCCCAGGGCGGGAAAACGAACTCTGGCCGGTATCGGCGTGGGGTTTTCCAGCCGGGCGAGAAGTAGAGTACCACGCGCGTGATAAGGAAGTGCACGGTGTTAATCGCCTGTGGTGGACGGAATTTTCCTGCGTTAGTCGTTACTGGGAAAAGGGGGGGAGGGTGTCATTGTGTCTCCACCTGCCTGGAGCTTTTATCAGCGCTTGAGGATGAGGAGCGCGGGAGCTATAAGAGCTACATTGGCACGCGCTGCAAGTGCGCCATCGCCTCTACGCGCAGGACTCTGAACTGGCGTGCAGTGTTCTCGTCGTGCTGCTTGTACGTATGGGACTTTTAGTGGTGACCCTATCATTTTATTGGTGGAAAGTCTGTAGCAAAGTTCAACGCATGCCCCTCGATTACTTCTGTGTGTATATAACGCGTATATTTTGAGCTACGGAGCTTTGAAAAGTCATTTTTAGCATGCTGGAGTGCTGTGAAATGGTGTTTAAAATGTGCGTGACATCTCGGAAATTTTTTTAGCCAATCTTGGGAACATGCAGACAAGACGAAAATCAATCTCCTCATCTTTATTCCACGGAAACACGCAGGAAAAAAAGTTTAAATCATTGTTACGTCGTTTAAATAATCTGTCTGCTCTCAGTGACTCCAGTAAGCAGTACAACCTCACTGAGCTGGAGAGACTCCCAGGTGTTTTGCTCAGCAGCGTTCCGCCTAAAGGCGAATTGTCTAGCGCCGTTTTGCCTAAAATGTTATTTTTCTGAGAAAATTGCGTTTTACATAGCTACATTTTGCCTAATGGCGTCATTTTGCCTAGCAGTGATTTGCGTAAAGGCGTATTCCCTGCCAGCGTTTTAACAACGTAATTAGGAAAAACTACTTGTCCCCCCACTCCAGAGTTCCAGTTTCAGACTGCACGATTCACTCGCGCGCCAGAGGAATGGGAACGATGCACGATGCGCCACCGTGGGCTGCGAGCAGGACACGGAATACTCCCCAGGTGACGGACCCACGCACGCGAGAGCCGTGTCGATATATCTCGGCCTCGCTGATCCCGACTCGCCTACCCGGGGGCGGGGGAACACACATATACGCTCGCCGAACATCGCCTCGCCCATGTCTGTTTATCTGAAATTAAATCTTTCGCCGTGTATCGCGCCGTGTCATATCGATGGTTGGCTGCGTCGCCGACGTCCTCTGTGTAGCGCGCGTCACGGACCAACCGCTTGCAGGCGCGGTCTTTTTTTACGATTTCTAACTAAAAAATTGTACTGGCCACTTTTGTCAGGAGTCATCTTGTTCATTATCTACAATAGGATTTGCTTTACGTGTTTTTGCAGTCTGTATTCTAAAAATTAATATCATTGGAATTTTTCGGTTTACCCCAGGTAAAAAAAACACTTTTTTCCTTGTNGCTTTATGTGTTTTTGCAGTCTGTATTCTAAAAATTAATATCATTGGAATTTTTCGGTTTACCCCAGGTAAAAAAAAACACTTTTTTCCTTGTTTTTTAGGTTGATGCAATGGCATATCTGTTGATGACGTAGATGGGGCGTTTTTATTCCTTGTTCTCTTCTTTCTTCTATAGTTGTTACTTGTGTTGGCTTCTTCCCCTTCTTCAGTTCTTCTTCGATCTTGTGGTTCTTCATGCAGTTGATCTTCGTCTGGTGATCGTGCAGCAAACATTCGTTCTTGGTTTGCTTGTTATCTTTAAAATTGACGCCATGAGAAGGAATTTCGTTTAACGTTGATTCCCCGTTTGAAGTTCGCGGCTGCCGGCTTGGTGGGCCGGGCCGTTACGAATAGAGCCGCTTACACTACTTACTCCAGCCACACACGCCAGCAAAATGGTGTCACTGGCCAGTAACACGTCCTAACGCCGTTCGCCAATCAGCGCCTGATAACCAACTCGCCAGCCGCAGCACGCAGTAGCCAACACATCTGCTATAGCAATCTAACTAGCTTATTCTTTCACGATTGGATGAACAAGGTTTTGACTCGGCTAAGTTGTTTGCAGTGCAATCACGAACGTTCTGCCTTATAGTGTCAGAATCCTCATTGGCCCAGTGAAATGGGACAGTATCTTCATACATCCTTGACAGCCAATAAGGAAAGAAAACTATCGGACATGTTTACAGTACGTTGATTCCTAGCAAACTTCGTTACACCATCTTCTCTATGCATGCGTGAACCATACTGACTCTTGACAACGAGTGCAGTAAAATGGGATTACTTTGAGTCCGGGGTTACTGCGGGCAGTTTAAAAATACACACATCAAAAAAATATATTTGCCCTACGGAGATTTCATAGTTGATGTGTTACTCTTGGCCCAAGAGAGAGCGCGGGATGAAAATACACACTGTACACGCCAGACGTGACGAATGTATTTTTGTTATGTGCGTACTATCCTTGAGAAAATCCTTAACGTACAAACAATTATAAGTTGTGCGAAACTCTTCTTGGGGCGCGTATGTTGCAGCAATCTTTCAAAGGTTTAGCCGGTGGTCCTTTCTTCTGTGGTACTGGCGTGGTAGCTCAGTGCTCAATACGCGCCACACAGTAGCGTGCGAAGGATCTACCTCATAAGCAAAGATGCGGAGACTGGCAGACGTTTGTACGTCCACAAGGTTAAATACAATACGCCTTTCTCGAACCTTGGTGTGTGCTTTCTTCTCTGGGCAACACAGTCTCGACAGTTCGGCAGGGCACACTCAGTGGGATGGAGCGGATTGGGCGTCTCTCAACATCGAGGTCTTGAGGGCAGATTTGGGTGAAACGAGGCGAGTATGGAGCAGCGCCTGAATGCGAGGACGAGGGAAACGGAAGATTCCCGAGGAAACCCGCCGACCAGCGGCATCGTCCGGCACGATTCCCACATGCGAAAATCCTGGGGGAGGCCCCGCCGGGTATCGAACCCTGTTCGCACCGGATAGTTCGACAGGACATTCCCACTTATCCGAAAGCGTTGGTCAATCCTCGAAATTGGCGCGTGGCGAGTGTCGTCTCGTAGAGTTCGTTCGCCGACACAATCGTGCAACAAATCTGTCACGGGCACTTCAAAATCATGTCCGTAAGCTCTGCAGGTGCGTACCTGTCCATGTTGACTGCGTAGCAGCATAGTTTATGACGCGCGCGCACGTTATTGCTCGCAGAGACATACATCGCTGGCTGTTCACGGTCATCTACGCACTACTGAAATCAACATTTGAAAAATGTCACATTTCCCCTTGCCGCATACATTCTAACGGGCACGATGTCTCGCATGCGCCCAATAAAGTTGTTAACAACGGAACGAAAGTAGTTTCCATGTCTTATCGTTGAACTAAAAGTGTAAGGTAAACATTTGTGAATACTTACATGATTTCTTTTGCTTTCGGCCTTTTTAAATGCTTATAAGTGTAAGAATCAGCAAATTTGTAAAATACTTACTTTTCTGACATTTACGGAATTTCACTTGACCGGCGCATGGACAAAGTGACGAGGTCCGTGCCAACGTTTGTTAATTTTACGTACGGTGGAAGAATACACAAGTGCATACAAGTAGATCTTAAGCATAACTTTGAAAAGTGCTCAGTTTACTGTGGATAACTTACAGCAACACATTCACCACGCTAGCCACTCAGTTTGCCTACTTCCAAAGTATTGGACGGCCGCAGTTATTTATTGGGACTGTTTTTTCGCAAAATGAGCGGGTCAGAGTGTTATAACAAGGCGACCTTTTTTGTTCATTTGGGAATGGTCATTGATAATCAGTCTTTAATTTTTGTAAATACTCAGGGTTAACAATATTTACTGCAATGTGAGAGTAGCAATTCCTATTGTATGTCTGAATAGGTATGTTATTTAGAAGACCCGTTTCAAAGTTTATACACTGTGCGAATTTGTTAACTGTCTTTCATATCTTAATAGTCTCAGATACTTTTAAACTAAAAGTTTGTTATATTTACATTTTTGTGGGTGAATAACAACCTTGATAAACATTTTTTGACACATGTCATACGTATCTTATCTGCCTGATTTTTCGTATGGAATCACCTCCCAGCACTTAACGAGAAATGGCTGTATACCTGCAAAGTCGACTGATAAAATTTCCTTTTCAAGCATTTTGGGTGTCAGCTAAAGCATAGTGACAATAATTTTGATTAAGATCAATCAAAAATGCACACAGTTTCATAGGAATTCGGTAATATTTGTAATCCATTCTACCCTCATTAAAATAAAACTAAAGCTCTTAGTTATTGTAGTATGATCTGTCATTTATATTTATGATGATCGTTACAAAATTTTACCGTTCAGTCCAACCGTACGGTACTCTCGACGCTGTGTTTGTCAGAATTTCGAAAGTTCTCGAGTGGGGAAAAAAAAACTTTTAAACACTAGGACTAGTATGCAGAATAGGTCTTAAAATTAATTTTTGGAGAATATTATTTTGGTTTTCTTGATTATATTACCACACTGAAATACTGTTAACCTTTACTTTCTATAAATAGTATTTTTAGGCTATTTGAGGTAGGAGGAAACCGCTTCAACTTACATTGAACAAAGCCATTATAAAATGTATAAAATTACGCAATAGCATCAGTCATTGTGGCTAAATACGCCACAAATATAACCAAATACAATTATTGTTTTAAGTTGAATTGGTTAGGTGACCAATGTGGTGATGGAAGTATAATTTATTGTCCTAAAATAAACACGAATCACCGGTTCAACTTGATCGTTCGAACGGAAAATCTGCTAGAATGTAAAATGCAAGTATTTTATGGCGTTTTCTGGAGATGATAAGAAGTGTTATTATTTTTGCAATGCCCATGCAGGAAAGGTCACAGAATAAACGGAAGAGGCTACTCTGAGACCTTAACTGGTCACAAGGACATCATATTTGTGGAAATATAAGGAAAAATAATATTAGTTCCAAAAATTTAATTAAGCATTGTCTTTAAATTTATTTATTCACGAATGAAAATAAACTGAAGTTCCAACATACTACAGCATTTGTAATGTATTTAAATAGTGAAATGTACTATTACGTACATTTAGGTAGGCCTTAATTGTACGTTATTTGTTACAGTGAGGCAATAATTGTTTTAACACGAAACTTAATTTAACTGCATTTCTTTGTTTGTTTCGTTCATTGTAGCAGTTAACAATATAATTAAAGAACGAAAAAAAAAAATTAAAATATAATTAATCGACTAAACATATTTCCATGTGTATACTTCTAAATGCGTTCTAAATTTTTTAGTTTTTCGAATTTTACTAACCGGCTACTAGCCTGTGTTTGCCACAGCCTCCAACATCAGTAAATTATTAATTCTAGTAAAACATGAACGTCACTTACCACCAAACGGCGAGGACATTAACAAGGTGTAAGGTGGTCACAGCTTACCTGAAACATAAACATGCTATTGTTATTATGCTAACACTACGAAATGGTTATAGTTAAAATTAAAGCTCTCGTAGAAAATAAATTGTATTTATTGTAATTACAAACCGCTTTCAGTTACATCAGTTCGAGCAGGGCAAAACAAATATTATATATACGTCAGCTTAGTTTAAATTTTACACACCATCCATCAAAATTAATCAATAGCTTAAAGTACATATTTTAACAAATAATATTCTAATCGCGCCATTTCGCTAAAATCGTTCACGTAATGTAATAACCGACAAAAGATTTTAGGGAAAAAAATTCATAACATTTAAAACATTTTTGCGCCGTAATTTTTATAATTATCTCAGCTTTTTGCCGAGTAAACCATTTAAGGCCAAGGAAAATGTTAGTACCTCTCAACCAGTTTAATTAAATACTATTTAAAACAGTATTGTAAATATAAATACAAAATCACATCTAAATCTGTGAACATTTTACGGGTAATGGCAACACCCGTCATTAATGTGAACATTGAACGGACAAAGAACGTTGTCATGGTGTAACGCTGTCGAGCGAAACGTTTTCGAGAGAAAATGCCAGATATGTAACCTATAGGATGTTCACTTTAAAAGCCCCACTTAAGATCATCTTGATCACTTTATTCATGCGTTGGCCAAGTGAAACTGTGAAATTATTATAAAATGACCTATAAACTGAATACAAAATGGCATTTGTACCATCAACATACCACAGTTTAATAATAATTTGTTTCCTAATGAAGCAAAATGTTCAACGACAATTAAAATAAAACCATAAATTGGGAGGCTTACTTATTGTCCAATGAAAACACATGCCTGCAACAATGTCTGTGCAAATGCTTTTTCAGCCTAAAATGTCTATTGAAACCTCCTTGCTTTGTTTGACGTCATACCTCCAAACACAGCAAAGCTGACTTCTGATTGGCTACTTTCGTCCCATAAACGGAGAACGGGGCGAGAGTACTCGAAATATGTAGGTTACTCTAAACTGGATCGGCTCAGGGAGAAACAGTGTTTGTGCCACGTATTACACTGATTCCCAATAACCTCCCTCTTGAATTCAAGAGACTGCTGCAGTTACCCCTCAAAGTGTGCTTAGTTTGCCATCAAAGTGTGCTTCCCAATGACGATAAATAAGTCGCAGGGGAAAACTCACAAACTCGCAGGAGTTGACTTGAGGCAGGACTGTTTCTCCCGCGGTCAGTTTTATGTGACGTGCTCGCGTGTAAACTAACCCCTCAGCCTGGCTGTTTTGGTGCCGCCCTCTAAAATAGCAAAGAAAAATTTTTACAAAGAAGTATTGTAAAAAGCCTAAATTACATGTTCACACAGGCGATTACTAATAACAACTACAAACTTAACAGCCCCAATTATCTTATTTTTGAACTTGCATTTCATTCCACTATCCATTTTAATATATGTACTATTTTAAAGAAATGCTTACTATTTAAAAAAAATACTGTAACGAAAACAACAATTTAATGCGGAAAAGTCACGGGCAAAAGCTGGTCCAATTATACATTCTTAGCGAGAACAAATTGTGTGTTGCAGTAAGCTAAATGTTTTTAGAGTGTAGGGGTAGTAGTATAACAGTTAATTAGTTTCCCGCACGTCTTTGCGCTAATACGAGAGTCCACTAATGTGCCATGTGCTTATTTCGAGCCGAGAATTCCCTCTGCTCACGTTAACAGTCTCCAATGAAGTGCGTGTACCTCCATCACTCGCGTGAGCCTACCGCCCACTCGCTGTAGCGTCTCGACACGGAAGTTTTAATCCGACTACCGCCTTGGCTTGAGAC